>CM029462.1:61035008-61337508 GCA_017140185.1 Eucalyptus polyanthemos subsp. polyanthemos
TCCAATTATGTCTTGTAAATATTGTTTTCGGCTTTTACAACCAAATAAATTGAACTTTAGGCTTTCAGCATTTTTTTTTTTACAATTACATGATTGGCAAAAAGTCCTGATGAAGTAAATTAGCTCAAATCATAGATTTGTCTTTTTGTAAATGTTTAACTGATGTTTAGTGCTAGATTGTCTTTGCATGTGTTTATTTTTCATCAAGTATTTTTCATCAAGTATTATGTTTTGGTTTTTATATAAGGGAACTTAGGTTTTGTGCTAGTATTGGACAACGAAGGTCAAATACTAATAGAGATATATATTATATAATCTTAAATCCAAATCTTAAATCCAATGGAATTGTCTCGGAATCAATGATAACAAGTGCCAAAATCTAATCAATAGTGTAATTAAAACACACTTTAATATGCCAATGAAAGCCCACTAAGATCAATGGTTTAAACAATGGCAAAACTTATTCAACAACACTTGGGTGGTAGAGATGATACTTGGTAAATATTGTTTTTATGAGGACACAATTGAATTTAATTAATGACATAGGATAGAAGAAATAATACTCGATAGACACTACCCCTAAATGGGTTTGAAGACATAGTGTTAAAATCTAATCGACGATGTTGACCGGAGAAACAACATTGGGTAGGCACTGTTCTCAATGTGTTTGAGGACACAATGTTGGAATCCATTCGACAATATCAAATGGTGGAATTAATACTGGGTAGGCACTACTCTTAAATGGGTATGATGCCACAATGTCGGAATCTAATCGACAATACTAGACAATAGAAACAACACCAAGTAAGCATTACTCCTATATGGGTATAATGACACAATGTCGGAATCTAATTGACGATATTAGACATTAAGATAGCACTAGAATCTAATTAACAGCATTATCCAAAATATAAACACTTGTCAAAATTGAATCAATGATGGGAATACAAAGCTAAAGCTAAACTACACCAAGCTAAGATAATTAAAGGATAATATAAAAGATTTTGACATGTTGTTCGAGGGCCTCTTTGTTGGATTGTCTACAGTATTTATAGGACAATTTGGTAACCGTCGGTCGATTAATCCTTCCTTGAAAGTTGCTCCTAATTTCTCCCACATTTTTCGCTTAAATGCTTTATCCACATCTTGTCATCTCTTGACTTGTCAACAATGCTCACACGATTTGTTTAGCAAGTAATAACTACTCCATTGATTTTGCATGTCCTTTTGAGCACCAATTGTTCCTTCGTAAATCTTGACACCAATTTTATTTGAATTTTATGTCTACAGTAATATCTCTTGGCTTGGACACGTGGCGATCATTTGCCTTATCATCAAATTATGCATCTTCACTTGTAAGCCCATCGAAATCTAGCTCAAGGATTCTTGAAAACCTTGGCCATCCTTCATCTCTATGCTATGACTGATATAAGCTAGATTGCTATTAATCATAACTAGCACTTGGCGGCAAGGATGATTTTGAATGTCAACACCTCTTGTGATTAGCACGTGACAACAAGGATAATTTTGAGCGTCAATAGAGTGTTATCATGAGATTCTCACACTAATCACAATATGTTTGGTTTGAATTTTTGATTTTCTTCACCATCTACTACTACTGAAAGGAAAGCCGAAGGAAGCAAGAAGCGTAGCAAGAAGATGAAAAATGTAGAGAGATTTTTCTATTACATAAGTTCTCATCAATGTACAATCATTTGTAGTTATAATACACGATGTACATAGAGAAAGGAAATAAAATATTTATGAATATTCTATAAATCAATTCTAAATCAATCCTATCAAAAATGGATTAATTGATGCAAATTAGATCAATTAGATCTAATCGATCAATCTGCGGATCTTCAGGCATATCTTCCAACACTCCCCCTCAAGCTGGTGGCCCGTAGATGTCCAAGACGCCTAGCTTGCTTAGTAGATATGCATGTTGTCTCGAACACAAGGGTTTGGTGAAAATGTCCGCGGTTGTTCAACGGTTCCAATCCCTCTTGTTTCGATTACCCCTTCTTGGATTTTCTCCCGAGTGAAGTGACAATCCACCTCTATATGCTTGGTTCTTTCATGCATTACGGGGTTGGCTGCAAGTTTCGATGCTGACTCATTATCACAAAATAATTTTGTTGGCCCTTTTACCCGTACTCCGAGATCTCCAAGCAGACCTCGTATCCATACAATCTCACATGTGGTTTTTGCCATGGCCCTATATTCCGCTTCGGTGAGGACAAGGAAACCGTTGCACTGCTTCTTAGTTTTCCAGGAAAGAAGAGATTCCCCAATTTAATGCAAAATCCAGAAACAGATCTTCGACTCATGGGACAAGTCGCGTGTCTGCATCACAATATGCTATCATTTCCATGTTGCATTTTCTGGATAAAAGTATTCCCAATCTGGACAACTCTTCAAATATTTTACAACTTTCGAGAAAGCATTCATGTGAGATTCTTTTGGTTTGTGCATAAATTGGCTGAGATTTTGCACTGCATATGATATATCAGGTCTGGTCATAGTCAAATATATGAGTTTTCCAATGAGCTTCTGATAACTTGACGGATCTTCAAGAATAGGATCATCTTGAGATGTAATATGATCTGCTGCAATCAATCTGGTATTTTGCTCAATTGGAATAACTGATGGTTTGCATCCTGATAAACCTGTTTCTGATATAATCTCTAATACGAACTTTCTTTGACTAAGAGAAATTCCCTGGTGAGATCTGGCAATCTCAATTCCAAGAAAGTACTTTGGAGCTCCCAAGTCTTTTATATGGAATGTGGTATGCAAATATTTCTTAAGATTTTCTATTGCAGCTTCATCATTTCCCATAATGAGAATGTCATCTACATATATCATTAGATAAATAGATGACTTACCTCTAGTCCATGTGAACAAGGCATAATCATATCTGGATTGTTTGAAGTCTGCAGTTGTGAGAGCTTTAGCAAATTTTGCATACCATTGTCGGGAGGCCTGCTTTAATCCATAAAGGGATTTGCGGAGACGACACACTTTATTCTCCCCCTGTCTCCGTAAACCCTGAGGAATATCCATGTAGATTTCCTCATCCAAGTCGCCATGGAGAAAGGCGTTATGGACGTCCATCTGATGTAGCGACCAATCATGGATGGCTGCAACTGATAAGAAAGATCGTACTGTGACATCCTTAGCAACTGGCGAAAAAGTTTCGTGATAATCGAAACCTTCTCGCTGGGTATATCCCTTGGCTACCAATCGAGCTTTGTAACGCTCAATGGATCCATCGGCTTTATATTTGATTTTATAGACCCATTTGCATCCAATAGACTTTCTATTTGGAGGAAGCCTGACCAGTTCCCATGTATGATTGTCAGTCAGTGCCTGTAATTCTGCCACCATGGCCTGTTGCCATCGTGGATCCCGAGATGCCTCATTATAATTGGAAGGTTCCCTTTCATCGGATATACGACTAATACAACATCTATGTTGGGATGAAAGCTTATCAAAAGAAACATACGATGATATTGGATAATTGATACCTGGCGATTTGAGAGATGCACAGATATAATCTTTTGTCCAAGTTGGTGGTCTAGTGGCTCGTCCCGAACGACGTGGTGGATCCACTGGTGGAGAAGGAGATGTTCCTTCAATAGTTGTATCAGCCGAAACATCAGGGATATTTTCCACATGGAGTTGAGTTGCAGGCATACTGTCCATCTCTTCCTCAGTCTGCTGCTGATTATATGAAGTAGATGGTAAAGGTGAGGAAATGACCTGTTCTTGATATCCCGGGAGAAGATATTCAGGACATACATCTTCCTGCTGTGCAGAATTTTGAGATTTGTTGGAGACAATCAAATCCTCTTCCTTTGTTTGGAATGGGAAGATATTCTCATGAAAAATGACGTCTCTGCTTACAAAAAAATTCCCTGTTGATTCATCAAGGACACGATATCCTTTCTGCAGGTTGGGATAACCCATAAATATGCATCGTTTGGCACGTGGGGTCATCTTGTCCCGAGTTCCCAAAGTTGCAGTATAGCATAAACAACCGAATACTCTTAAATGATCAACTGCTGGCTTTTTACCATAAAGTAATTCGAAAGGTGATTTACCAGACAGTATACGAGATGGCATCCGGTTGATGAGGTAAGCTGCGGTAAGAATGCAATCTCCCCAATAAATATCTGGAATGGATCCTTGAAACTTTAGTGCTCTTGCGACCTCCGGCGATGACGATGTTTTCGTTCTACCACTCCATTTTGTTGTGGAGTGTATACACATGAGCTTTCATGGAGAATCCCATGAGATAAGAAAAGTGAGCGGCATTCATTGTTAAAAAATTCCTTTCCATTGTCAGTGCGGATTCGCCTTATGGACTTTCCAAACTGATTTTTGGTCAGAATGATAAAAGATTTCATATTTGAAGGAACTTGAGCTTTGGACTGCATAAGAAATATCCAGGTAGCACGGGAGTAATCATCTACAATGGTGAGGAAATAACGTGAACCATCACGATGTGCTGTGTGATATGGTCCCCAAACATCCACATGGATTAGTGAAAAAATATCATTGGAATGGCTTTTACTGATAGGAAAAGGTGTGCGAGATTGCTTTGCCATGGGACATATATGACATTTAGAGCAAGGAAAAAAAGCACTATGACCCATTCTTGAATGCAAAAGAAAGTTTTTATCATCGGTAGCAGCATTACACAATGACATTTTATTTGAAGCAACAAATGAAAGATCAAGATGATGTGGAAATTCATCCCAAAAAAACAATCCTTCGAGAGATTAGCCAAGCCCATCGCTTGCCCCGAAAGGGCCTGGAAAAAACAGCTGTCAGAATTAAAGAGTACTTGACAGGAATTTTCTTTGCAGACTTTGGAGACAGAGATAAGATTGAATTGAAATTGAGGCACATAGAGGACATTTTGGAGGGTAATTTGAGGATTCGGTTGAACGAAGGCTCGTGAAAGTGACATTGGTGATATCTCCATTTGGCGGTTGCACGTAAATAGGTATATCTAATTTCTTATGCATAGCAGAATAAAATTTTATCACAAACGATGTGATCACTTGCTCCCGAGTCCACTATCCATGCCCTTTTTGAAATAGAATTTATCGTGCAATAAGATATACCTGAAAAACTTCCTCCTTTGCTTGTGATTTCTGCCTTTTGTAAAGCCTCGCATCAACCGTGCATATTGACCATGGGTAATTGGAGGATCATTACGAGACCCGGAACTTGGTAAGCTGCAGAATATTCCTTCTTTTTTTCTTTTTCTCCCGACTTTCCATGCAATTTCCAACAATTATCGATAGTGTGATGTGGACGTTTGCAGTATTCACAATACAATTTACCTTTTCCTTTGGAATTTTGGTAAAAATTCCTTGAAAATGCCGAAATAATCTGACCGTCCGATGCCCTTTTTGCGGAATAATATCCGCCGTCCGATCCCCTATAATATCCACCGTCCGATCCCTTTTTCGCGGGATGATATCCGCCGTCGGATTCAAACGATGGATCAAGCTCTTGGATGCCGTCAGATCGCCGTGGAGGATCTGAGCCGTTCACTCCCCCCTTTTTAAAGCCTCTTTCGCCGCTTCCCTGTAACCCTAGTGCCTCTTTGTCTCGCGTTAGGGTTTTGAACCCCGAATCTCTCCTCTCCCCGCGAATAGCGAGAGCGATCTTTGTCGCTTCCTCGCGTTTGTTCCGAGCCGTGAGTCGCCGGTTTTCCTCCCGGACAGCTAGCTGAAAAATCCTCCCGAGAGGAGGAACCGGATCCATCGCCAGGATCTGCGAGCGGAACGTCAGGTAACTCTCGTTCAAAATCAGGAGAAACCGAGTGGTTTTCTCTCGTTCCTTTATAGATCTATACTGCTCGAGGGTTTCTGCTGGTCCCTCGAGTTTCTCTTCCGCGGCCTCGAGCTCGTTCCAGAGCGATGAGAGTTTATTGTAACACGCCGTGATGCTCATGTTTCTTTGTTTGAGATCGCTGAGTTCCTGCATGAGGGAAAAAATCTTAGCCCGATCTAATTTGCCATACATTTCGTTGATGTTGTCCCACATTTTTTTGGTGTCTTCTGTCGGTGGGAGACCGGCCCCGACATCTGGAGAGATGCAGTTGCCGATCCACGTTCGGATGAGGTGATTGCATTTTCTCCAATGTCGGGCCAGTCGCTCGTCCGAAGGAATGGGCACAGTCCCGTCAAGGAAACCGTCCTTGTCCTTCGTCACCAGGGCTCGCCGGAAGTCCTGCGACCATCTGGAGTAATTTTCCGTCCCGGTTAGTTGCAAAGTTATTAAACGCAGCTCTGGACCGTCGGCGGTTGATACGTACAGAGGATCCCCAGGCTCCGGTCGACCGGTGACGCCTGTGATTGGAAAGGGGAAAAAATTCGGGTAGGGATTCATCCCCATCCCCGACCCGACAGATCCGATTCCGTGACCCGCATTATGGAGATTCGGGTAGGGATTCGATCCCTGACCCGTTTCGCTCGACCCGCCAATTTGCCCTGTTCCGACGGTTGGGCTTGCCCCACTCATGGCTGGTGGGCTCCCGTCGGGCTGGACGCCTGCAATCCCCGGCAATGATGTATTTGGGCCTTGCCCAACGTACCATGGATAAGGTACCCAATGGTAAGGATGGCCTGTAGTGGGCAGCCCCATGCTAGACTGAGCCGGAAAATATTGCCACTGCATCCCTTGAGCCTGGATCTGTTGTTGAGGTGCGGAAGTTGGCCCAATAATATCTTGTGCTTCTGAGATTTGTGGCGTGACATTTACTGTAGGCGAAGCATCAGCAGCCGAGGAGGGATTCTCTAAATGAGCCATGGTAATCGATCTGGATTCGCTTCTTCTTCCTTTAGCGAAAATTTGATTCCTTCGCAAATCTCTTTTGCAGGTTAGAGAGTTCGAAGGTAATCGGTGCGGAAGCAGGTTTAAGGAGCTTGCTGCTCTGATACCATGAAAGGAAAGCCGAAGGAAGCAAGAAGCGTAGCAAGAAGATGAAAAATGTAGAGAGATTTTTCTATTACATAAGTTCTCATCAATGTACAATCATTTGTAGTTATAATACACGATGTACATAGAGAAAGGAAATAAAATATTTACGAATATTCTATAAATCAATTCTAAATCAATCCTATCAAAAATGGATTAATTGATGCAAATTAGATCAATTAGATCTAATCAGATCAATCCTGCGGATCTTCAGGCATATCTTCCAACAACTACCTCAAAAATCCAGGGGTGGGAGCCTATCCCACCAACATACGAATTAACAGTTATGAAACCACTTCACATGAGATATACTGCAGATTACAGTTCCATAGTAGAAACAGGATTTTTTTAGTTTGCTCACAATGTGAACTAAAATGTCATCTCGTGAAAGACATGTGACTTATAGGGGAAAACGAGCGACCTTTCTACCGCTAGATCAAGCACCTTAATCCGAATAAAAAAACAAAAACAAAAAAAATACGACCTCTGTTGTCCAAGTTGTGCTTCTCTGGATTAGAGTCTAGTAAAAAATTGGAAGACATATACAAATAATGCAGTGTACACCCCGTGACAAAAGGAGCAGAGTGCTCAAGTCACTGGGCCTCAGGTGAATTTCAGTTGTATTGATTCGATTTTAGAAAAATCTATGATGTCACTAGAGTATTTTGCTGTACCGCTCCCCTACGAAAATAATGGGCCATTGGATTTCAATTGGAAATATCTTATCCACTGGAATCGATTTTGAAAATTGTAGCCGAGCGGTCACATTTAAGAAAATCTAATGAGACAAAATCGCAAGTTTAACAATTGATTTAAGATTAAATAAGGATTATGGCAATTTTAGATTGTTTTCTTTTTCAATTTGGCAATAGCCGGGATCATAATGGGAGACCTCCACCGTCCGCTGGTGACCTGTGAATTTCAGCCCTGGGAACTCGAAGGAAGCGGGAGGGAGCAGGGCAAGCGATGGCGATGGCGATGGGGATGGCCGGAGTGGCAGTTCGATCCGCGAGGCGGCATCGCATCGGTAACTCCACCGGACACTTGCCTACCATGCGCGCTTCCTCTCCTCCCCTCTCCCGCCAGGCACGCTTCCTCCTCCTCCTTCTAAATTTACTACTCGGCCTTTGAAATCATCACCGTGCTTCGCGAATCGCTCTTTGCTCTGAATCTCGAATCGTCCTCTCCCTTTTCCCGGTCTCCGTCCGTCGGTCGTTGCCGCTTCCGTACTCACTCCCTAACCCCTCTTCCTCCGGTTCGCGTGATGCTTTGTGGTTTGCATCCCCCCAAACGTTGCTATCAATGCTCGATTGGTCGCTTCACGTTTGTGCTGTCACCTGCCTGCGATGTGGAGCAGCTCTTTAGATCGTTGATGTCTATAAAAATAGAGTTATTTGACCAATTTTAGGCAACATATCTATGATAAAATATTTGGATTTCCTCCTAATTATTTAAATTTTCTTTGTTTATGCAGCTTAATAAAATATGGAGAAGATAAGGAAAAGAATGGCAAAAAATTAGAAATTTAAATAAAAAAGTATTGAAAGATGGATATCAAATTAGGAAATTCTTGATTTTGTTCCCTAATTTTATCTATAAGAGATAGGTATCAAATTAAAGATTCTCTGATTTACTCCCTAATTTTATGCAAAAAATAAGTAGTTGCTTGGGTTGGGGATAAGGGTCTTGATTGTATCCTATAAATAGAAGAGCATTGAGAGCATGAGGGAACAACTAGTTTTTTTTTTTAGATCATTTTTCATTGTTTTGAGAGTTTTTCAAGTATTTTGAAGAGAAGACAAAAGTAATGATAGAATTCTTATTCTTTGATTCAATATATTGGATTTAATTTATATTTATATTTCTAATTTTTTTATTTGTTAGTCAAGTAAAGCAAGGGTAAGTTATTGATCTGCCATTGAGAAGTAGGCATTGAGTTCGTAAGTTCTGAAACAAGGCATCCGCCTATATGAGGTTTAAATGATTTACTTATTGAGTTATTAAACTCATTTGTCGTTGTTTCACTCTTTTTAGGCCAATAGGTATGGACCCATCGCCCGCACGTTTCATGCGATTTGGGGCGCCCATGAGTATGGAGGTCACGATTCTGAACATATCAGATATCGTATTCCGAAGGATCACTACTACCATTTGGGTGGAGGAGGCCTATAACGATCTTGTCCCTCATAACTACTGAGCTTGGTACTCGTGGTTCAAAGGGAATCTCTTCGGGCCCCTTTGTGGGTTCTGTGGACCACCCGAACAAAGTGAGGACGATGGTTTGCTCGATGGCCTAGTAAATGATGCCTAGATAGTCGGTCTTGGTAGGGGAGCCACTTTCAGTTAGTATCTCGCTAGAAGAGATAGGCTCACTTCGAAGCTTGTGAACCCTCCTACTGCCATTTGAGGTGTATTGGATTGGCTTAAGGATGGGCTTGTAAATTGAACAATCTAATCCAATGAAGCAGGTGAATAAGATGTAAATTTGCTTATGTGATTTCCTTGCTATCCCTTTTATGTGATTATTGATTGGGTGTTGATGTGTACACTTCTGTTTGCGTTTAATTGAAAGATAATAATCGATGGGTCGACAGTGCCTCCTGGGACGTTGCATAATTAATCGACCCTAGATTTTGTTCTCCCGAGGCGAGGGAAATAGGTCTAGGGCATGACATGAATAGTATTCGAGAATTGATAAAAAAAAATGTCCTTACTTTTAAAAATCATGAATTACCTTATAATTATTGATAGATCCATTAAATGGATGGGGCAGTTGAGTTTGAAATCCGATTAGAAATGGTCCAACTCAAATAGACCAATTTTCATGCAATGCAAAGCTAGTGACCCATAATCAATCTCAATCTTATTGCTAAACACTTGCATATTTACAAAATATATTAAAACTCATACACAAATTGAGGTGGAGGCATGGGGTGTGTGAATGCAATATTGAGCGAGGACAAAAGAGAGCCATAGATATGAATTGGGTTTTAGTAAATTGAGAATTCATTTAATATCCACATTATTTTAGATTCTACTATTATAAACCCATTTACTAAATATAATTAACTCATGTAACAACTCAACCGATCAAATATGAGTTGATCTTATTAAGTTTAACAATGGAGCCCCTTATGGCATTAGAAGATGGAAAGATGTGCTTAAACAGTATTCGAGAGATCTATTTATTTAAGAGCTATTGGATTGATCAGGTAATAGGATTTGAGGAAACCAAATTAAGTAGAACTCAAGAAATAGATCTACTCGACAAGGTTGTGGACTTCAGATTTGTCGTCACACCGAAACAAAAAGAGCATTTGAATTTCCATTATTTCCATCTCTGATCTTCATTTGTGCCTCGTTCCAATCTTCCAAAGTTGTCATTATTCCTTTTGGTTCCAACAGTGAGTACAATGGCGGCGGCGAGCAACGGACGGAGACCGGTAAAAGGGAGAAATGATGATTCGAGATTCAGAGCAGAGGGCGATTCAAGGAGCAAGGTGATGGTTCCAAAGGCCGAGCAGTAATTATAGGAGGAGGAGGAGGAGGAGGAGGAGGAGGGGGGTGCCTGGCGGGAGAGGGGAGGAGAGGAGGCGCGCATGGAAGGCAAGTGTCCGGTGGAGCCACCGATGCGATTCTCCCTGGTGGATCGAACCACCACTCCAGCCATCCCCATCGCCATCGCTGCTCTGCTTCCCCCACTTCCTTCGAGTTCCCAGTGTTGAAATTCACAGTTTCCCAAGCTGACAGTCACCCGCGGACGGTGGAGGCCCCCCATCATGATCTCGGCTATTGCCAAATTGAAATAGAAAACAATCTAAAATTGCCATAATCCTTATTTAATCTTAAATCAATTGTTAAACTTACGATTTTGTCCCAATAGATTTTCTTAAATGTGACCGCTCGGCCACAATTTTCAAAATCGATACCAATGATAAGATATTTCCAATTGAAATCCAATGGCCCGTTATTTCTTGTCCAGGACCGGTCCAGCAAAACACTCTAGTGCCGACATAGACTTTTCCTCGTATCAGATTAATACAACTGAAATTTTAGGAGTGAGTAGGGTTCGAGTTGGGCCGGTCCAACACCTAACCTAGGGGCTAACCCGTACAGTGTCGGTCCTCAATTTTTTAGACCAAGACTGACCTTGTTAAGCTTGGGACCAAGGAACGAACCGACCCTATTGGTCCTGTCTGGTTTTAGGATCAACTTGGGACCAACCAAAACTTCTTCTTCTTCTTCTTCTTCTTCTTCTTCTTCTTTTTTCATTTTTTATATTCCCTAAAAAGACAAACCTACTATTTGAAATTACATATCCATCAACAATACGGCATTGATCAACCAAACTATAAACACCAATATATATCCAACATAAATTTAAAATAACGTAACAATAGAAATTTCTCAATTTTTAGAAGTGACAAAGCATAAAAATGATCAAGACTGCTAATGGAGATAAAGTGTTTCCATTGTTGGAGCATACTATAATTCCCTTGCTTTTGATTTGTCTTTGAATCATCTTTCTTGGGAAATGGGATGAGATGGGAAGTTTAAGAGAAGAGATAGGTTACAATGTTGGTGAAACTTACCGGTGGAATATAATTAAACCATAAGAAATTCAAAATACTTAATATAAACCATGAATATACAATTTCATATCTTGTTAATTAGGGGTGAGCATGGTCTAGGTTGGACCAGTCCCACGCTGGCCAAGGGGTGAGTGGCGAGCTGTGAGGCAAGGGGTGAGGGGGAAGTGGTGTTGCGAGGGGCGAGCAGCGAGCTGAGAATGGGGCAAGCTTCGAGCGTTGCTCACAAAGAGGCTTTCTAAATTTCTAATTAGGGCTTTGTTCTTTCTGATTTATTTGGAAAATATATTAAAAATTAAAAAAAAAGAATGAAAGAAGAGGACAAAATAGAATACTGAAGGAGGATGACTCATTAATGCCGTTAACAAATGGGCATTTGTGCTGTAAAGGTCGGGATAAGATAGCAAGGTCTTCGTCTTTTTTGTGAGCTGAACTATGAGCCTATCTATTTTTTGTTTTTAATTTATTAAAAGCCTACCCCCCACCCCCAAACTATGAAAGAAGCGGAAAGAGCACAGCCAATTCGGAAACATTATCCGATTAATCAAAAACCGACTAAGCAACAACTTGGATAGATGGTAGTGGCTGGTGCGTGCATATGGTGTCTCATAGAGGTCAGTGAGAAGATAGTAAGTGATTGTGCCCCAGCCTTTGATTAGATAAAGCTGCCCGTCCGAAGTGTGCCCTATGACCCCCAACTCAAAATGAGCCATGTGACGAGACGTGGACATTCCCCATGCCGCGGTTCTCTCTAGTCCATTCCAAGTTGGCTATGGGTTAAACCAACCTTAAACTCCTAGAATTGAGAACCAATCCACATAGTGCATGGTGCAGGATTCCCAAAATCAAAGACTGACCTAGTCCCCTCAAGAGTCGGACTAGGATCAATAGGGCTGGGTTGGTCCATGATTGACCCTATACCAATGCTCATCCCTACTAAATTATATTCAAGACCCAATGAGTTTAGCACTCTGCTCCTTTAGTTAGGCACCGTAGACGTGTGCATTGTGCATTGTATTTGTCTTCAATTTCTTACTAGACTTAAATCAAGAGAAGCACAACTTAGACTATGAGGGTTGATTTTTTTTTTTTAATACAAAGTTAACGTGCATGATCTAGTGGTAAAAAGGTCACTTGTTAGTTTATAAATGTATCAATTTGGTATTTCACCATCCGTTTATCATAGGTGCACCAATTTATAGTCTTTCGTGGTATTAATCCAATTTAATGGAAATTAATGAAGGGTAAATTTGTCATAAATGTACCGATTTGAGATTTTTGATGGTCAAAAAAATTAATTTGAAATAAATGTATAATCAGAGTATTCGTTTAAGATTTTCCATACAATTAACCACTTTCTTAAATGTGACATTCTAGCTACATTTTTCAAAATCATTTCCATGGATAAGATCTTTCAGATTCAAATTCAATCGCTCGTAATTTTGTATGGCATAGATCAATCTAAAATCAAATCAATATAATAGAAATTTACTCAAGGCCTAGTAACTTTAGCCTTCTGCTCCTTTTGGGTGCATGTGGTAATCATTCTATTTTCGAAAATAATTTTTGCTCCAAAATGATCTTTTAAAATTCTATTCTCTTGATGAGTTTCCGAGCATTTGGAGGCATTTTGGAACTACACAAAATTTCTATTATAAAAATAGAAATATGTTTAGTACGACCCTTAAATTCTTTTATGAGTTAAAATTCCTTTTAAAATTTTAATAATTTTATTACATTTTTCTCTCTATTTTTTTTTTTTCTTTTCTTCTTCTTCTCCTCCTCCCTTTAGTTGATCACCGGCCTTGTCGAGGGCTGGACAAGGCCAAGCCTCATTGGCCGAGTCTCACTTAGCTGCCAACAAGGCCGTGGGCCCTCTTCTGGCTGGTTGCCGGCCATCGTCGAGGCTAGTGATCGACTAAAGGAAGAAGAAGAAGAAAATGAAAGGAAAAACAAAAGAAGCTTGACTTTGGAGTTGTTTCTAAAAGTAAAGAAATGATTTTAAAAAGAAATATTTTTACTTCTTAATTTTTTTCCAAATCTATTCCAAGGAACAAAAAAAGTTATTAATGGATTTATGTTCCTTTTTATTTTTGGGAAACAAAATAATATAATGAAATACTATTTGACGAGTTACCAAACATGGCCTTTGTTGGCCACCGCAAAGTCGAACATTGTACATTGTATTTGTCTTCAATTTCTCACTAGACTTAAATCGAGAGAAGTTTCCCTCTTTTTTCCGGATCTAAGGTGCTCTAGTCACTTAAAATCACATGTCTTTCTTGCGATGATGTTTTTCGTCTCACGTTGTGAGCAAACTCTAAAAGTCCTTGTGTTATAATGTGTAATTGCTATATATCTCATGTAAAGTTATTTCATGACTATTAGTTAGTATCTTGGTGGGATGGGCTCCCACACACGATGGACCTTCTCAGTAGGGGGTGGTAAAGAAATGCATTAATCAAACCAAATATTTTATAGTGGATGTGAGAATTTCATGATAACGCTCGTTAAATACCGAGCAAGTTTTCTCTCTTTCTCTATCACTCTCTCTATTGCTGCAGGGAAGGAATACGGGGAATCTCGTCCGGACGCCCGCTAGGCGTTAAGGTAGCGAATGGGAATGTTTATGTTCTTTTGGAATTTTGTTCTTTTGTTTCCTGGAACAAAAAAAGAATAGAAATCCGTTTGATAACGCTAAATTGTTTTTCTGTTTAACGGAATAGAAAGTTAGCCCGAGAATAGATTTAGAGCAAAAACGAAAAACAAAACAAAGTTGCTTATTTTCTCGGGAACAATTTATAAAAATAAGCCAATTTTTTTTTTCTTTTTTCTTTTGTTCCTCTTTCTTGTCGTAGCCACCTCCAACCGCTTGGAGCCACCGCTGACCATTGGTCGCCGCTGGCGGTTGGCGGTTGGTGGTCGACAATGGCGGCATGACCATTGGCCGTCAGCAGATGGGCGGTAGTGGGAGGTGGCGGCCGATGGGTTGGTTGGCGGCAGTTGGCGTTGACGGTCGACGATCGGCAGTCGTGCAGTGGCGGCGGCGGGCGGTTGGCGGTTGGTGGTCAATAATCAAGAATAAAAAACAAATAAATACAAAAAAAGAGACTATTTTGTATCAAACACATTTCTATTATTTTTTTTCTATTATTTTTCTATTCTGAAGTAGAAATTTTGTATAGTTACCAAACATCTTATTTTACTCATAAATTGTTCCTTGGAATAGAAAAAAAAATTATTTCTAAAAAAAAAAAACTCTTTCCCAGCAAGAAGTCTTGTCATGCGCAGGTTCTCTCTCTCTCTCTTCCTGCGGAGGGGAAGGAAGACGGGGAATCTCGTACGGACGCCCGCTGGCCGTTGGATGGAGCCGATCGCGGAAATTAAGCGTCGATTTAAGCGCTAAAGTCTCTTGAAGTTGAGTGCCGCTCTCCCACTTCCGTTTTTCCTCTTTTTTCTACTTTAATTTATTTCGCTCTCCGTTTGAATTTAGCAGGTTTGGAGGACGATCAACGGTCCCGATTCGTTCTCGGCAGACGGACGGTCCTGATTTTGGGTTCTCCGGGCAACAAGCAAATATAAAACAACAAACGAATCAAATGAATTAATTTGGCCAGAAATCGAGATGATTATTCATATTTTAAAAGATTATTCATATTAATCTCTATTATGTCATATCAAAATGAGAGTTTATTTTTTGACTAATCATAGTGAACTTTGAGTATATCAGGCACAACAATTTCACGACACAGACACGACCAATTAATAGAAATTACCCCCTTAAATGTGAAACACAGAAATCTGGTGAAATTGGCGTGCCAAATGTGAAAACACAAACACGACCTATTGACAAATTACATGTGGGATACCGAAACCAAGGGCTGCCAAAATTCGGGACATAACAAAGCTCAGACTCCCACTGAGCCACAATTTCAGTAAAATTTAGGGAGGTAAGAGGGCAAAGCGATTCCCAGAATAGTATCCAGGCATTTGAGCACTAAAGATAAACAAAAGATCCGCAAAATGAAGAAGCTCTGTCGTGCACATCAAACAAACGGATTAACTAGCTCAAATATGAAGAACATCTGTAATTCAACAAACTACAATAAAGACATCCGAGCAAAGTGACCCTCTCTGGTTCAATCACTATCTTCACCAAATGAAGAACTAGCTCGAATATGTAACGACTACTTCCACCGTTCGCATCAAACAAATTATGTAATTGGAGAAGACTGAAGAGAGCTTTTATCAAGATGTGGGATTTCCCCAGTTTTTTCTTGCCCTTTTAACTTTGGTTTTTCTCTCGTCAAAACTCCACCAGTTTTGCGAGTGTTGTTTGCAGGCGTTGCGAGAATGTGAAATTTAGAAAGAGTCTCGGCTTCTCTCTCCTCTCTCTCTCTCTCTCTCTCTCTCTGCCTCTCTGCATGTGCGTGTATATAAACCACAAGCTCTCACCCTCGGCATCGTCTCTCGCTGTTCCGTTCTCTTGTTCGTTCTTTTTCTTGTAGTTGTTTCTACAGTATCCCCGAACTCCAAAGGTTTGCGGGTCCCCACAGCACTCCAAAAGCACTCCTCGCTTCTCTCTTTTTCTCCCTCTCTCTCCTTGGTTATCTCTTATTCACCTTCCTCTCCTCCCAACGCCGGCAAACAACACTCGCAACACAGCACTCTCTCTCTCTCTCGCTTGCTCGCACGCGAGAAACCGGAACGTAGCAGGGAAAGCCCAAGAGGAATCGAGCGTGAAAATGGCGAGGAAAGCGCTGCTGACCGGGTGCAACTACCCGGGCACCATGGCCGAGCTCAAGGGCTGTATCAACGACGTCAAGAGGATGCACCGCTGCCTCATCGAGCGCTACGGCTTCTCCGAGGACGACATCACCGTCCTCATCGACGTCAATGACTCCTACGTCCAGCCCACCAGCAAGAACATCCGCCGCGCCCTCACCAACCTCATCCGATTCGCTTAGCCCAGCGACTTCCTCTTCGTGCACTACAGCGGCCACGGCACCCGCCTCCCTGCTGAGATGGGCGAGGAGGACGACACCGGCTACCACGAGTGCATCGTCCCCTGCGACATGAATCTCATCACCGGTGCCCTCCCCTGTTCCTTTCTTTTACGTCGATCGCATCCATGCTCTGCCCTCTAGCTATTACGCGACTGACATGATTCACCAGAGTCTAGCTACCGAACACGTCATCCGGGGACAGAAGAGATGGGGATCGTTGTCTTTTTTTCTTTCAGGGAATGGGAATTATTCGATACTCGATAGGGACCAAAACCGAGCGTGTTTTGAGCTTTTGGTCAATACCTGTGCAAGTGAATCCTATTCAATCGAGGATCCACAAACTCATTCATCTGAGCAATTTCAAGATGCTTGAGTCGATTTATGTGAATCAAATCTCTGATTAGAGCAGTACAAGATTTGGTCCCTGCGGTTAAAGCTTGCTCAGTTTTTGTGTGGTCCTCTGTTTTCAATGTCAACTTTGCCTATGGATTCTCTCATCCATGTCTAGTCTAAACCCTATGGATAGAATGAACGGGTCATTATATAGAGAATGGAGAAGTTGTACTTCTCTGTGCCCCCTGTGAACTTGCGAGTTGGCCCCAGATGCTTCTGACGTTGCAAAACGACATGTAATTAACATCATCTCTCATGGATCAAAAACTGCATTTGTATTGCTATATAGCATGTGCCGCGTATCATCATTGGCTTAGTTACTTAGTCTGACCCTGCGTTTGTTTAGTTTCGTTTTTGGCTCTAGGCTAGAATGCTTTGGAAGTTTGCTCTCTATGACATTCACTGTCGGGCTAGGTTTCTGATTTGATCTTCAGAGGGCACCTCGAGAAGACAGCTTGATATTAGTTCCTGAGATTTGTGATTTCATCCGTTCATTCGTTCACATGTATCATGTTCTTAATCATAATTTGTGAAGTCCATTCGATCCTAGTCACAAAAGCTGACTCGCCACCATTGCACAACAGACAATGACTTCAGGGAGTTTGTCAACCAAGTCCCTGAAGGCTGCCCCCTCACAATTGTATCCGACTCCTGCCACAGCAGCGGTCTTATTGAGCAAGCTAAGGAGCAGATTGGCGAGAGGGGTATTCTGATCAGCAGTTGCCAGACCGATCAAACTTCAGCTGAGGCCTGGCCTTCAGGAAACGCCCATGAGGCTTACGGGGCTCTCAGCAATGCCATCCTGACCCTGATCACCGAGACAGATGGTGCAATCACCAATCATGATCTTGTCATGAGGGCGAGGGAGATGCTGGTAAGCCAGGGTTTCACCCAGCGCCCTGGCCTCTACTGCAGCGACGACCATGTGGATGATCCCTTTATTTGCTAATCCGAATGTGGTTCTTCTTTCCAAGGGATCATGAATAATTTATATTTGCTTGGAAGAGTTTGTGGAGTACTTGTGTTGTTTTTTCCTACATTAGTTTGTCTGGTAACTCGATGGCAGACACTGTAAGAAAGAAAAAGGAGATATTGTGGTAGACTGAAGTGTTCCTGTTCGCCTTTGGGGACTCGCAGTCGTGTTGGGTGTTAAGCAGGTTTGCTGAGGGGAAGCTGATAACGAATTAACTTTTGCTTTCCATGGCTCAGACAAGGCGATATCAGGAACGAAAACCCAATTCACTTGAAGGAAAATGTTTTCCCTCCCTGACAAGCAGATGCAATACTTGGGAATGTTCGCATCCCCAGATCACTGGATGAACCCCTCATAGATTCAAACCGTCGTTTGCTCATGAGATTTACTCTTGTTTCTTCTCAATGCTTAAATCTCAATTTTGACAGTCTATTTAATCATTCATTGCATAAAAAAATTTAGATATTGATTCTGCCCCCTGAACAAAAAGTAATTAAATTGCACATAGTTATTTGGAGTTTGATAGTAATAGGCTAATATATTTACATTTAAATTGGACTAGTGTAGGGGTTCTAAGTTCAATTTAGTTAGTTGGATTAAGCCTCTGATGAGAGAAAATTTGGCCAAGTCCATTATTTGTTAGGTTGCCGATATTCATAATATGGATGCCAAATCAGGAAGAGTTAGTTTACTTGATCAAGATTCAAGGCAATGATGTCTTGTTAAGTTCTCGGCCAGAAGAAGAGTAAAGAAATATGAAGGGTAGAAGCCACAAAAAATCATAAAATATGCTTATTATGACATATTTACCTTAATTTTTTTTTTCTGACACCACAAAACTCAAACTTATATTATGTGATGTGTTTACTCCAAATTTTTACAGTGCAACATATTTACCTCAAATTTTTCTTGTGATATAAAAAAATTAAACTTGTATCCGTGTGACACATTTATCCATAAAGGGATTCATGTTGGGAGAGACGATGCACTCATGGTAGCTGGTGTCGTCCTCCTTGCCTGTCTTGGCGAGGAGGCGGGTGCCGTGGCCACCGTAGTGGACGGAGAGGAAGTCGCCGGGCTTGGCGGACTGGAGGAGGTCAGCGAGGGCGCAGCAGATGTTCCTGCGGGTGGGCTGGACGTAGGAATCGTCGATGTTGATGATGACGGTGATGTCGTCTTAGGAGAAGCCGTAAAGCTCGACGAGGCAGCGGTGCATCCTCTTGAAGTCGTTGATGCAGCCCTTGAGCTCGGCCATTGCACCCCATCGGCAGCGCTTTCCTCGCCAGTCTCACGCTCGACTCCTCGTGGGCTTTCCCTGCTACGTTCTGGTTTCTCGCGTGCGCGCGCCCGTGAGAGAGAGAGAGAGAGAGAGAATGATCTGGAACTACCGTTCAGGATCGGAAGGATGAATTGGGAGAGAATTTGCCGCATTAAGACACTCGTGGATATTCTTGAAGAACGATGAACAGTTGCGTGTTAGTTGGAGTGGTGTTGGCCACACCGATAGTCGTTAGGGACGACGTAGGCTTCAACCTGAAAATCAGGAGAAAGAGAAGCAGAAAAGATCGATTGATGGGCTTTTTTCTTTTTTCTTGCGACTGTCCTGTCGGATTTCTTTTTTCCAGAATTTGCTAAGATTGCATTTTCCCAAATTATTCAGAACTAATAATAATTGTGATTAATACCACCAAAAAAATTCATACCGGTACAAGTTTAATTCAAACTATTTTTTTTATCATGAAAAATCCTACACTGACAAGTTTGTGACATAATTACCCCAACTAAATTTTTATTCTCCAAAAATCTCAAGATTGGTATACCTATGGCAAATTTATACTGCGTTAATTTACATTAAATTTTATTGTTGAATTGCTAAGTTGGAAGACAGTGACATGTGGCAATTGACATTTACCCTATGTTTATCACAGATGTACCAGTCTGTAATTTTTCATGGTATCTAGTCTAACGAAAATTAAGAATTGGAAATTTATCGCGGTTGTTTTTATTTGAGGTTTTTAGTAGTTAAAAAAAGTGTCACGATTTAAGCCCGATATGTGAGGAAAAGCCTCACCAGCCAAATGTGTGAGAGAAAGCCTCACTCTTTAACTCTTGTACGGTGTATTACTACTCCAACCTAGAGTCCAATGTGTAAGAGAAAATCTTACATTTTGAGTTAACTTTTAGGGTGAAAAAGACTTAAAACCACCAAAAATAACTTTATGGCCTATAATCCATGAGCAGATTTACAACTTTTAGAAGTCGGGAGACTTTTTTTACCTATTATTTCAAACCCCATTTCCATTACACTGCAATTGCAGTCCATCGTCATCTTTTCCTCAGTAACTTGTTCGGCAATCAATTCCTCATTTACAATATTCATATCATCTCTCTTGCCTAGTCATCCTTGGCTTCTGTGGTTAATTGGTTAGTGGGCGGCAATCAGCAAATCAATTCGTGTGCACACGAAGCCATAAGCATGAAAGAGCCCTTAGTTTTTGGATTAATTGGTGTTTGCTGCCACGTATCTATTGATAGGGTTTTTTTTTTTTTGTCAGAAGTATCTCTCAATAGGTTAAACAGATAAAAAAGAAAGAGTTTAACTTACATGTAAGCGAAAAATTGGACCAATTGGCACGTTCACTTGTTTGGGAAAGCATAAATAAATTAGGTATTTGATTTCTCTTAGGTCCACTGATAGCAGTCGCTCCCAGATTGGAGAAAAAAAAAACGTGATATAATAATGCTGATCATAGGACTAGCTGAGCTAGAGTTGACCGGACCACGTAAGGTAACAAGGGTCCGCCTTATCCAAGCTCGACACTTACACCTGACCATAGGACCAAACCACCTGCCAACCTAACAGATGAGTGGCCCAAGCCCCGCCCAAATGGGCTACGGATCTTTAGGCCCCAGCCTTACTTGCTAAACCGTGAACATGAACACTGTCACTCCCTTATCCCGGCAATTCAACTAGAGAATTATCAAAAAAGTTTTAAGTCTATTGCAATTATATCAATTCAATTTTATAGTTTTTTTTTATCAATTGAGTTCTAAATCTTTTATAATTGTGTCGATTTAGTCCATTTGACCAAATTTAGCCACCGGTGTGAAAGTGGATGTCGTCCAATCAACACCGACGTAGACTTTTCTTAATAATTTATTTGATTTTTTTATTAATATTTTTTCTTTTTCCTTTTCTTTTTCCTTTCTCCTCCTCCCTCCTCTAGCCGATTGCCGAACTGAGGCGACCAGCCATAGGTGAGGGCCAATTGCCGACTATTGGTGAGTTGGGCCTTGCTATTGCCGAGCGAGGGCGAGCTTGCTCAGCCATTGGCAAGGCGGCGAGGGCTTGCCCCGCCAAATCTAGTGAGGGTTCGCCTAGCCATCACTGGAAAAGGTTGGCCTTGTCAGTGACTTGGCAAGCTCACCCTCACTTGACGACCAACCAAAGAAAGAAGAAGGAAGGAAGAGAAAGGATTGTGGACGATTGGCACCAGCCAGCATCCACGTTAGCTCTAATCTGCCAAATTTGGTCAAATAGTCTGAATTAGCATAATTACCAAAAATGTATGACTTAATTGGTTAAAAAAAATAAGTTTATGACTAAATTAGCACAATTGTAATAAATTTATGAGTTTTTTTTCTAATAAACATGCTTTCATGACTGTCCTAACATCTCCTATTTTCATTTGGGGACTATGGATTTCATGTATTGAGATAGAAAAAGACGATAAAAAGCTTTTTATAATAATTTTTACATATTTGAATTGGACTCAACAAGCACCTAAAATGTTTGCTCAACTCCAATCGTGTCTTATAAAAAAAGTTGATGCCCAAATAGAACGATGTCTTCTTTCGTGATTGGCAAAAAGGTGAGGAAGGCAATCAACCTTAGAATTGCCTATGAGCGTTATCACGAAATCTCACATCCACTATGAAATATTTGGTTTGATTAGTGCTTTTCTTTACCACCCCCTACTGAGAAGGTCCAGCGTGTGGGAGCCCATCCCACCAAGATACTAACTAATAGTCATGAAATAACTTTACATGAGATATATAGCAATTGCACGTTACAACACAAGGACTTTTAGAGTTTGCTCACAACGTGAGACGAAAAACATCATCTCAGGAAAGACATGTGATTTTAAGTGACTAGATATAGCACCTTAGATCCGGAAAAAAAGAGGGAAACTTCTCTCGATTTAAGTCTAGTGAGAAATTGAAGACAAATACAATGTACAATGTTCGACTTTGCGGTGGCTAACAAAGGCCATGTTTGATAACTGGTCAAACAGTATTTGATTCTATTCTTTTGTTTCCCAAAACTAAAAAGGAACAGAAATCCATTAGTAATGTTTTTTGTTCCTTGGAATAGATTTGGAAAAGAATTAAGAAGTAAAAATACAAAAAAAAAAAAAAAGTTGTTTCTTTACTTTCAAAAACAACTCCAAAGTCAAGCTTCTTTTGTTTTTCCTCTTTTCTTTTCTTCCTTTCCTTTTCTTCTTCTTCTTCCTTTAGTTGATTGCTAGCCTTGACGATGGCCGGCAACTAGCCAAAAGAGGGCCCACGACCTTGTCGGCAGCTGAGTGAAACTCGGCCAATGAGGTTTGGCCTTGTTGAGGACCGCTAGCCATCGTCGAGGCTGGTGACCAACTAAAGGGAGGAGGAAAAGAAGAAGAAAAGAAAAAAAAAAGAAAATGTAATAAAATTATTAAAATTTTAAAAGAAATTTTAACTCATAAAAGAATTTAAGTGTTGTACTAAACATATTTCTATTCTAAAAATAGAAATTTTGTGCAATTCTGAAATGCCTCCAAATGCTTGAAAACTCATCAAGAGAATAGAATTTTAAAAAATCATTTTGGAGCAAAAATTATTTTTGGGAATAGAATGATTACCACACGCACCCAAAAGGAGCAGAAGGCTAAAGTTACTAGGCCTTGAGTAAATTTATGTTATATTGATTTGATTTTAAAAAAAAAAATCTATCCCATATAAAATGATGAGCGATTGAATTTGAATCCAAAAGATCTTATCCATGGAAATGATTTTGAAAAATGTAGCTAGAATGTCACATTTAAGAAAGTGGTTAGTTGTACGAAAAATCTAAAATGAATACTCTGATTATACATTTATTTCAAATTAATTTTTTGATCATCAAAAATCCCAAATTGGTACATTTATGACAAATTTACCCTTCCTTAATTTTTGTTAAATTGGATTAATACCAAAAAAGACTATAAACTGGTGCACCTATGATAAACGGATGGTAAAATGCCAAATTGATACATTTATCAACTGACAAGTGACCTTTTTACCACTAGATCAACCACGTTAAATATGTATTAAAATAATAATAAAAAATCAACCCTAGTCATCTAAGTTGTGCTTCTCTTGATTTAAGTCTAGTAAGAAATTGAAGACAAATACAATGCACAAAGCACACGTCTACGTTGCCTAACTAAAGGAGCATAGTGCTAAACTCATTGGGCCTTGAGTATATTTCAGTAGGGATGAGCATTGGTATAGGGTTAATCCTGGATCAACCCTAACCAGCCCAACCCTATTGATTATGGTCTGACTCTTGAGGGGACTAGGTCGGTCTTTGGTTTTGGGAATCCTACACCTTGCACTTTGTGGATTGGTCCTCAGTTTTAGGAGTTTAGGGTTGGTTTAACCCTAAGCCAACTCGGAATGGACCAGAGGGAACCGCAGCATGGGGAATGTCCATGTCTTGTCACATGGCTCATTTTGAGTTGGGGGTCATAGGGCACACTTCGGGCGGGCAGCTTTATCTAATCAAAGGCTGAGGCACAATCACTTACTATGTTCTCACTGACCTCTATGAGACACCATATGCACACACCGACCACTACCATCTATCCAAGTTGTTGCTTAGTCGGTTTCTGATGAATCGGATCATGTTTCCGAATCGGCTGTGCTCCTTCCACTTCTTTCATAGCTTGGGGGGGGGGAGGCTTTTAATAAATTAAAAACAAAAAATAGATAGGCTCATAGTTCAGCTCAAAAAGAAGACGAAGACCTCGCTATCTTATCTCGAGCTTTACAGCACAAATGCCCATTTGTTAACAGCGTTAATGAGTCATCCTCCTTCAGTATTCTATTTTGTCCTCTTCTTTCTTTCTTTCTTTTTTTTTTTTTAATATCTTTGCCAAATAAATTAGAAAGAACAAAGCCCTAATTCAAAATTTAGAAAGCCTCTTTGTGAGCAACGCTCGAAGCTTGCCCCATTCTTAGCTTGCTGCTCACGCCTCACAACACCACTTGCCCCTCACCCCTTGCCTAGCAGCTCGCCAATTACCCCTTGGCCGGGGTGGGATTGGTCCAACCTGGACCATGCTCACCCATAATTAACAAAATATGAAATTGTATATTCATGGTTTATATTAAGTATTTTGAACTTCTTATGGTTTAATTATATTCCACCGGTAAGTTTCACCTACATTGTAACCTATCTCTTCTCTTAAACTTCCCATCTCATCCCATTTCCCAAGCAGAAAGATGATTCAAAGACAAATCAAAAGTGAGGGAATTATAGTATGCTCTAGCAATAGAAACACTTTATCTCCATGAGCAGTCTTGATCGTTTTTATGCTTTGTCACTTCTAAAAATTGGGAAATTTATATTGTTACGTTATTTTAAATTTATGTTGGATATGTACTGGTGTTGATAGCTTGGTTGATCAATGCCGCATTGTTGATGTATATATAATTTCAAATGGTAAGTTTGTCTTTTTAGGGAAAATAATAAAATGATAAAAAAAGAGAACTATTGGTTGGTTCCAAATTGACCCTAAAGCCGGACAGGACCAATAGGGTTGGTTCGTTCCTCCGTCCCAAGCTTAACAAGGTCAGTTCTGGTCTCAAAAATTAAGGATCAATACTATACGAGTTAGTCCTTAGGTTAGGTGTTAGATCGACCCGACTCGAACCTTGCTCACTCCTAAATTTTCAGTTGTATTAATCTGATATGAGGAAAAGTCTACGACGGCACTAGAGTGTTTTGCTGGACCGGTCCCAGACAAGAAATAATGGGCCATTGGATTTCAATTGGAAAGATCTTATCATTAGAATCGATTTTGAAAATTCTGGCCGAGCGGTCACATTTAAGAAAATGTATTGGGACAAAATCGCAAGTTTAGCAATTGATTTAAGATTAAATAAGGATGATGACAATTTTAGATTGTTTTCTATTTCAATTTGGCAATAGCCGGGATCATAATGGGGGACCAAAACCTACTACTCGCCAAGAAGCCGAAAAGATTCTCCCCCTATGAAGCCAAAAGCTTGTGCCCAGGGGAACCTGACGACTCCCACTTAATGGAAACTCCTATTTTCACATCTGATGAAGTCGGAGCTTGGGCTTTGGTGGCTGGCCCCAAACAGCCACCTGTAGATAAATGAAGCTGTTGAGTTGGAATTGTTAGGGTCTGGGGTCTTCCCTGACAGTTCATGCTCTCCAGGCCCTCGTGGCCAGAGAAAGACCGGATCTCTTGTTTTTAATGGAGACTAAGAACAGTTATGGAAAGCTTTCAAAAATTCAGCATTGGCTTAGATTCACTCACTCCTTTTTGGTCAACCCTGTAGGTTTAGCAGGGGGTTTAGCTATATTATGGCATGCTTATCTTGACATTAAAATAGTTCACTCAAATCACGACTTCATAGACATGTTTTGTACCGACTCGGGGGATAACATACCTACTCGTGTGACCTGTATCCACGCACCGGCATTGTTTCGCCTTCGTCAGCAATTTTGGGATGTCCTTCGACGTATTGCTGGATCTTACTCTTCACCATGGTTATGTGTTGGTGACTCCACCGTTCGCGGGTGACTGTCAGCTTGGGAAACTGTGAATTTCAGCACTGGGAACTCGAAGGAAGCGGGGGAAGCAGAGCAGCGATGGCGATGGGGATGGCCAGAGTGGCGGTTCGATCCGCCAGGCAGCATCGCATCGGTGGCTCCACCGAACACTTGCCTTACATGTGCGCCTCCTCTCTCTCTCTCTCTCTCTCTCTCCTCCTCCTCCTCCTCCTCCTCCTCCTATAATTACTACTCGGCCTTTGGAACCATCACCGTGCGTTGGTCGTCGCCGCCACTGTACTCACTGTTGGAACCAAAAGGAATAATGGCAACTTTGGAAGATTGGAACGAGGCACAAATGAAGATCGGAGATGGAAATAATGGAAATTCAAATGCTCTTTTTGTTTCGGTGTAACTACAAATCTGAAGCCCACAACCTTGTCGAATAGATCTATTTCTTGAGTTCTACTTAATTTGGTTTCCTCAAATCCTGTTACCTAATCAATCCAATAGCTCTTAAATAAATAGATCTCTCGAACACTGTTTAAGCACATCTTTCCATCTTCTAACGCCATAAGGGGCTCCCTTGTTAAACTTATTAAAATGGGTAATAAACATATTTCTCAACTCATATTTGATGGGTTGAGTTGTTATATGAGTTAATTATATTTAGTAAATGGGTTTATACTAGTAAAATCTAAAATAATGTGGATATTAGATGAATTCCCAATTTACTAAAGCTCAATTCATATCTATGGCTCTCTTTTGTCCTCGCTCAATATTGAATTCGCACACCCCATGCCTCCACCTAAGTTTGTGTATGAATTTTAATATATTTTGTAAATATGCAAGTGTTTAGCAATAAGGTTAAGATTGATTATGGGTCATTAGCTTTGCATTGCATGAAAATTGGTTTATTTGGGTTGGACCATTTCCAATTGGATTTCAAACTCAACTGCCCCATCCATTTAATGGATCTATCAACAATTATAAGATAATTCATGATTTTTAAAAGTAATCATTTTTTTATCAGTTATCTCGAATACTATTCATGTCATGCCCTAGACCTATTTCCCTCACCTCGGGAGCACAATATCCAATGTCGGTTAATTATGCAACGTCCCAGAAGGCACTGTCGATCCATCAATTATTATCTTTCAATTAAACATGAGCAGAAGCGTACACATCAACACCCAATCAATAATCACATAAAAGGGATAGCAAGGAAATCACATAAGCAAATTTACATCTTATTCACCAGCTTCATTGGATCAAATCGTTTAATTTACAAGCCCATCTTTAAGCCAATCCGATACACCTCAAAAGGCAGTAGGAGGGTTCACAAGTTTTAGAGTGAGCCTATCTCCTCTAGCGAGATACTAACTAAAACTGGCTCCCTTATGAGGACCGACTATCTAGGCATCATTTACTAGGCTGTTGAGTGAACCATCATCCTCATTTTGTTCAGGCAGTCCACATAACCCACAAAGGGGCCCAAAGAGATTCCCTTTGAACCACGTGTACCAAGCTCGGCAGTTATGAGGGACAAGATCGTTATAGCCCTCCTCCACCCAAACAGTAATAGTGATCCTTCGAAATACGATATCTTCTCTAAATATGTCCCGAACTGTGACCTCCATACTCACGGGCACCCCAAATTGCATGAAACGTGTGGGCGGTGGGTCCATACCTATTGGCTTGAAAAGAGTGAAACAATGACAAATGAGTTTGATAACTCAATAAGTAAATCATCTAAACCTTGTATAGGCGGATGCCTTGTTTCGGAACCTACGAACTCAATGCCTACTTGTCAATGGCAAATCAATAACTTAGCCCTTGCTTTACCTTGACTATAAACATGAGGGGTACTCATCATCTACCTAAACATCCGTCCTAACGCGAGTCTACAAGGTACCTCATGCTCATAAAAAATCCTAAGTATGCCAATTAATCGCTTTAACATACACGTGTTCCTCGAGTCCTAAATAATAGCATCAAAATTCACAAGTGTTACACATAGTGCAATTAATAACCAATAATATTCCCACGTGTCAGATATTAACATCTAAAATATTATCATGGCCTTCGAGACTCTAGTAATCACTTCCAAAATATTCACATGTCGCTCACATCACAACTTACGGTAATTACAATATGCACGTGCCTTCCAAGTCACTAAAAATAACAATTAAACTATGCACGTCTTACACATTTCATATAAGTCCATATCAAACATGCACGAGCCATATAGAAACTTCCAAAGTATGCACATAACACTCAAATGCTTCGCACACCTTTAACGCCTCGGGAATCACATAATACCTCATAATATTATGCTATCTCGAGTCCAATTATTAATTGCACAAAGCCGATACCCTATGGCTCTTCTAGAAATATCTAGGACATCATTTCACCCCATCGAGCATGGCATCCGAATCTCCGTTGAGCATCCTTTCAAGCATCGTTCCACAACCATCACCACGAACAGTATCCGAACTCTATCAGGCATCTAACCATAACTGCATTCGAACACCATTAGCATCACCCCCGATATTTCTTGGCGGCGACATCGTACCTTGAAATCTTTCGGTGACTAAATCGCTCATGTGACCATGCGAATAAAACAAGATGCATCGGTATAGCTCTAATGCAATTCTAGGTGCCAGTGTATCTTATTGTACTAACACTTGAATGGGCTAATGCATGAACAAGTTGCACTAGCGGCCCAACTAGTGCAACAAGACGCACCAAGAATGGTGCAAGTTAAGTGATATTTGGAACAAGACTGGTGCAAGCTAAGTGATATTTGAAACTAACCTATTCTTTTTTAAAAACTTGTGTAGCACGAGTGATCACTTGTTAGTCGCAATTGATACTTAAATGATCACTTTCAGAAAAACTTAGCACTCAAACGATCACTATTTATAACTTATGGCACTAAAATAGTCGATCGTGAATTTTTCACAATCCCTTCATTTCGCTATGGTTTGCAATAATAGTTGTAGCAAACATTATATCTGAAGTAAAAACTAAACAAAACAAACATTAATAATACACAACTAAGTAAAAAAAAATTAAGTGCTCACAACCAATTAATTCCAACTCCAATATTCCATTTCTATCATAGATTACAACAAAATCTTTTGTTCCACGCAAAAATTGTAGCAAACTAAGAACACACTTTACTTACAAAATAACCCAATACAAGTATATATTCTACATCTTCGACTATAGTAGACATACAAACTTCTTCTCATTACTCACTTCACATTTAAATAGATTACACAAGAGAACAACAACATAATCAATACTCGATAAAAGTTTCTTTCAATTTTCAACCTTAAAACTTCCATCTTCAAATGGTCGACCAGAGATGTTAAACCCTTCACTTGAGTTTGTATTGAATCAACATCCTTCAACTCATCCATTAATGTAGGTGGATCTCTATGTCGGCTTTCAAGTAACTCCAAGATCACCTTTATCGCTCGATTGGAGAATTTCGCATCAATTCATTTGAAATATTTGCACTTCAAGTCTTCTCTATATCTACCGCACCCATGGAATCTTCTCCCAGTATTCAACTAAGTCTCAAATGTTTTTTCGGACTTGGTAACCCACAAAGTAACACTCACCATCTAATTCATTTTTTCAGAACAAATGTGAGCTTTTGCTGAAGCTTCTGCCCTCCATTTACAAGATGGAGCTAATAATTTTGGGAGAAAATCGAAATTAGCACTCAAATTGGCCGGTTAGGGTTTTGAACTTCCGGTTCTCTTTCAATTTAGGAATTTAGGGTTTTTATTTGGTGGAAAGTTGCTAAACAATATCATTTTTTTTTTTTGGGATAAGTACACTAATGGTGCCATAAGTTGTGTACGGCGCTCACTTTGGTGCCAAAAGTTTCCGTCGGATCACTTAAGTGCCAAATCGAAGGAAAAACGCTCACTTTGGTGCCACCAGCGAAAGATTCCGGCCTCCGGCGAAAGATTCCGGCCAAAATGATTTAAAAAAAAAAAATCGATAAGCCTTTAAATGACGTCGTTTTCGGTCCTCCTTAAGAAAACGACGTCGTTTTGCTGTCCTACGTGGATGGCTTCATGGAAACGACGCCGTTTAGCTCACATGGGGAAGAAATTAGGGTTTCGACGGGGTTGAAGCCGTGGCCGTCGTCGGGGTTGGGGTTGGAGTCGGGGTCGAAGCTGCGGCCGCCGAGTGGCCATCATCGAGGTCAGGGTCGAGGTCGAAGCTATGACCGTCGAGTGGCCATCGTCTGGGTCGGGGTCGGGGTCGAGGTCGGAGCCGCTGCCGTTGAGTGGCCATCGTCGGGGTTGGGGTCGAGGTCGGGGTCGAAGTTGTGGCCGCCGAGCGCAAGGACCGTCGAGGACGGCGACGGCCGGAGATTAGGGTTTTGAATTGGGGGAGACACCAAATGGTGTCGTTTTGGTGTTTGGATGCTGACTCAACTCTCCGACGAGCCACGTCGGCGTCAAAAATTAATAAAAAAAAGGCCACGTCGGATTTCCGGCCAATTTCGTCGGAGTTGGCACCAAAATGAGCGTTTTTCAAATTTTTTGGCACTTAAGTGATCCGATGAAAACTTTTGGCACCAAAGTGAGCGCCGCACACAACTTATGGCACCATTAGTGTACTTATCCCCATTTTTTTTGTTTGCATACTGATTGTACTCTCCAACGAATCACATTAACTTCAAAAATTAATAAAAGTGTCATGTTGAATTTCCGACTAATTAGATCGGCGTTGACATTAAAATGATCATTTTTCAAAAATTTTTGCACTTAAATGATCTAAAATAAATTTTTGGCACCAAAGTGAGCACCTTATACAACTTTTGGCACTTCTAGTATACTTATCCCTACATTTTGAGGAGCTTAAAATTAATTCATTCATGATTTCTCGTTTTCATCCAATTTTGACTACTTATCAAGGAATGACACGTGTTTCCTTTGCTTTTATATTGCCATGGATGCCCAAAGTCTCAATGCCAAGTTGAAAGCTTCTGGCCTATTACAGAGTCAAGGCTTGTTGGAGGGAAATGGGTTGATGCATATGACGGCAATACCATCAAAATTGTGTTTGGCTATAATGAAAATTGAGGACATGATAAAATTGATCATATCCTGTGTTTGGTATATGATAAAGTCAAATATAAAATGGATATATGTCGGATAAAATTATCTCATAAAGAATGTGGGAATAAAGTGAATAGGATTTTCAATATCCATAATAGGAAAGTCTTTTCTCAAATAACAAACTTCTCAAATTAACAAATTTAAAATTATATTTCGATATAAATGTTATTTGAATTCTAATATAAGAAATTCAAAATAATAACAAATAACAATTTATAGATTAATTTAATCTTATTCTTATTTATATATTTAAATTTAATTCTATCTTAGAATATAAATGAAATATATAAATATATATTTATTACATATTTTAGATGTTTTAGTATTTTAGGTACATTGGTATAGTTTTCTATTTAATAAAATTTTATTAGAGAATGATTGAAGGGGAAAAAGAAATAAAAAAAGAAATAAATTAAAACGGAGAGGAAAATAAAATAAAAGAGCAAATAAAATGACAAGTTCACAATAGATTTTTACCATCACCATTTGTAATTGATATGGTATTTATACTAAACAATATTTATGATATGATTTGAATATATCTAATTTTATTACTGCAATCACCAAACAATGGATAAGATATAACAAAATCATTCCTATTTTATATCTTATCCTATTTAGTCATATCCCGAATAGAAATTCAGACGACTAAACCTAAGAACATAGCTTGCATACATTCGGAAACCAAAATAACACAAAATTAGCCTGATCCCAGCGATAAACTCGAACCTGCCCAACAGCAACTCAGGGGCTCACCCTTGGCAGCAATAAGTGCAATCTCTAAACGTGCCAACCCATGACTCTACAAATGACCAAGCCAAAAGCCCGATGAGCCCGCCTCTTCTTTATCTTGGATATGCTAATTGAATGCTGCAAAACCCCAAAACAGTTCTTAAAGTTCCTCCCACTCATCTTAACCCCTTGCGTGCCACACCCCCGAAGCACCAAAAGTCCCCGCTCTGGTGATTCCTCCCCTAATTCTCCCTCAACTCCCTATCTTTCACAAACACGCCCAGCATGAACTTGTACTCCTCACTCTCCTCTAACCTGACATCATCGCCCTCCACAAGATTATCCTCCTTGTCATCTCCATCTCTGTCGTTGTCGTCATCATCCTCCTCATCGCCATCGGAATCGCCGACTCTTTTAAAAATTCTGCGGCATTGCTACAGAGCCCTCATCGGCATTACCTGCCCAGCAATCTTTGCTTGCTCCTCGGCACAGATGGATCGGGATTTTTGGCCAGAATCGGGCTTCTTCTGCTTCATGGGGGGCCATGCCGGAAAGGGCTGAGTGATGGGTTCTTCCTTGCATGGCCACTCCTTCTCCGGTTGTGGTTTATGAGAGGCTTTTCAAGGAACTACTCCGTGTTTGGCTGGGACTTGTGCGCATCGCCACTGGAAAATGGGAAAATCCTTAGCTGCGAACGATGAGAATTGAATGACAGGACGTAGATGATATATAATCTGGAAATTAAGCTAAAGACGCAAAGGCAGTTTTGGGCGTGAATTCGCTTTGTAAACCTAGTCTCTTTTTCTAGTTGTCCTTTATATGACATGTATAGTTACATTTATTTGATTTTTCTTTTGACAGGCTTTATAGAGAGAATGAGAAGATGAAAAAAGAAATCGAAAAAATAAAAGCAACGATAGTTATATATAAATCTTTCCATTCTAATGTTCCATTTGCAATTGATATGTTCGGGCATTTAAGGAAGAAAGATGAGGAATCGATCATCTGAAAAGTAGGAACCCCTCTTCCTTTTATCTAACTATCGGACCGTGGTATGAATTTCCAAATTGACATGAATTTGAAAAAGTAGGGATATGAGCTTGTAAAATAGGAGAAATTGACAAGAGTTTGGATGATAGAAAAAAAAATTATAATTTGATTAGACAAATAAGATATTCATCTCGCATTAGGTTATGAGCTAGAGGCTCAATTGAAACACGTTGGCCTGATTTGAGAGAGGTAATTTAGAAAAAGTCACATTTCATGGGCATCTATCATTGGGATGAAAGACCCCACTTGCCTCCTGTATTCCCTAGAAATGGGAAGAAAAATATTAATTTCCAATGGGAGTGCAAGGGATGCGGGCATTGGCACATTGAAATAAGGAACGCAACCTGGTAGGAAACCTCCTTTGAGGACTACCGTAGCCAACCCTCGTAGGATAAAAAGGAAATCTTGCCTTTCAAAAAACTTTCTGGATCTTATCCCCCTGATTTATTTCCTCTCTTAAAAAACTTCCTTCATTTTTGTCACATGTCCATCCCGTGTAAGGGTGAGCATTGGTCCAAGTTAGCTAGGACCGTCCCAACCCTGTTGGATCTAATCCGATTCCTAAGAGAACTAGATTGATCCTAAGTCTAGAGATCCTTGAACTATTACTATGTGGGTTGATTATCGGTCTTGAGAGTTTAGGGTTGGTCTAACTTTAACTATATAATATATCATATATATGATATATTTTATATAATATTCTTTATCTACTATAAAAAGCAAACCCTAACTTAAACGGCATTAAACGACCTTCTCCTCCTTTAGTACTTTTATTCTCATTTCTTTTTTATCCCCCTTCAACTTTTCGCTTGTAAGCAATCTTGCCTTGCTTGGTGCTTGATGCTTGTGCTACTCGTCGCTCACCACTTAACACTTGCGCTGCTCGACACTTGCCCTGCTCACCACTCAACACCCGCACTGCTCGTTGAATAAATCAGAAGGAAACAAAGCTCTAATCATAAACCTTCTTCGCTCATGAGCAACGCTTGTTATTCGTTGTGGTAATGCTAGTACAAACACCTAAAGGGGATGAATAGGTGTTTAAAAGAAATTTTGATAAATAAAATAAATTTCAAACAAAGTCTGAGTATCAAACAAAGTCTAATAAATAAGTCACTAGACTTCTAATTAATGTTCAAAATCATATAAGAGATGAAACTGATTTTTGTGATACTTAAAAGAATGCAATAAACTTAAATAAAGAGAGTTAAGGGAAGAGAAGATTGCACATGAAATTTATAATGATTCGGCTTAGATCAAGCCCACGTCCACTCTCCCACACTAACAGCCTTCTGGCTGGAATTCACTATAGCATCAACAAAGAAGTACAATTTTTGAGTGCAAACACTCAGTGGAAGATCCTTTCTCTTTTACTAGGTCACTCTTCTTGTAATTTTCTCTCTTGAATACAATTTATAAGGACCGTTGATGAAGAACAAGTAATTTGAAAGACTTCAGACTTTGAAATTTCAATTTTACGTCTCACTATCAAATAGACTAAATGATCTCCTTACATACTCCTCCATGCCTTACTAACCGTTGGCATTTTCCAGAATTTTTTTTTCCAATCAATATGTTAGACAAAATCGAGCAAGGGGATTTTATAGTCTTTTGAAGATTGAGATGAAAATCCGTTGATTCATGTCGCCCATACAATCAAAATCTAGGATTCCATAAGTAAATGTTTCCCAAAGAGGAACTTATCTTCAAGATTGATTTCATCAATTTGTAATTGATTTAATCAATGTATTTATAGAAGGAAAGTGAGACTCTTTGCCAGAGAGCTAGATGTTGTAGAATAAATTCCTAATGCGTTCATTTTGAATTCTTGCCACAAGATCAATAAATCTGAGTGATTTATTCTTCGTTCTAGATATGGTTTCAATCTAGATTGCGTCAGAGTGGGAAATACTTCTGGAATGAATAGACTTTGGCAAGAGTCTGTAATATAACTTTAAAAGCATTTTGTTCTTCAAAATAAGAATAAGAACTAGAAAGTTTTGTCAATTTCAAAACTTGGTAAGAGTTTTCTCAACAATCTCCCATTTTTTATGGTTACAAAACTTTCATGCAGATTTAAGCATAATGTATATGTTATCCTACAAAACAATACTTTAGTAGCACAAGATAATAGATAGAGATAATAGATAGTGTACAAACATAAGCATTATACGAATAAATGTTCTAAAGTTTGGTCTACACAATAAAGTCTACATAAAAAAATACCACACCATTAAAGCATAGAGAACACACTGCAAACATAATCAACAAATTAAATTTGCAAAAGTCTCCACCTTTTTGTCAACAGCAAAATATGAGAAAAACAAACAAGCACAATCGGAACACAAGTCGGAAAATAGAAATGTGATTGTTTTTAGAAAATGATCATGAGTTCCTTGGAACACAGACAAGTCAAAATTCTTCCAAAATCTACACGGTTTCCTCAAGCTTGGTGAGACACTGATTGAAGACAATCTCAACTTTCACCAAATTCTGAGTGGCCTGTCGATTTATGTTTTAAACTTTATTATCAAGAGACTGTGCATTTCCAATAAAAGATAATATCGAGAGCAACATGTAAATTTTAGATTTCAACCTCCATCCCATACTATTGTGCCTTAATCTTCAAAAAGGAGTTCCACTATTTGATGATAGTTTGAATCTAGTTCGGTTTGGGCACTAACTTTTACAAGTTGAACTAGAGAGATATCCTAAATTGAAAAAAATTATTGATTTGCACATTGGAGGTATCTTGCTCTCTCTGAATATTATCCTCTTTGTCCTGACCCTCAAGAGATTTCTCGGAAAATGAGATGCATAAATGTCCTCTACAATCTGGTCCTGAAGAAAACTGTTCTCACCTACTCCCCCTATCTCCTTCATGCTCATTCTCCTTCATGCATTCCTTCTTTCCCAACATTGATTTGTTGATCAGTTTCCTTATTTTTCTCTCCAGCATCTCCTTCATCATGTTCCCTTGTATTATCTCCTTCCTTATCAAAGTGGTGTTGTTCCTTATTCAGATTTGCATTTCCCTCTTTTTCATCTAAGTCATCCTCCTTACTTTATTTTTCTCCAAAGTCTTCTCATTCACTTTCCTCTTCTGGATCTTTCTCACTCTCTTCTTCTTTTTCTTCAGAATTAGCTATTCTTGCAATAGGATCTTTCATGGCAATATTTGCCACAATATCAGAGATAGTCTCGTCTTTATCATCTTCCTCATCTTCATATCTCATCTGAGAAGACATAAAAAAAAAAAAAAACTTAAATAAAGAGAGTTAAGGGAAGAGAATATTGCACATGAAATTTATAGTGGTTTGACTTAGATTAAGCCTACGTCCACTCTCCTAGGCTACAACCTTTTGGCTGGAATTCACTATAGTATCTACAAAAAAAGTGCAATTTTTTACTACAAACACTTAGCGAAAAATCCATTCTCTCTCACTAAGTCACTCTTCTTGTGATTTTCTCTCTTGAATATAATTTATAAGGACCGTCAATGAAGAACAAGTAGTTGGAAAGACTTCAGACTTTGGAATTTCAATTTTCACGTCTCACTATCAAATAGACTTAATGATATCCTTAAATACTCCTCCACGCCTTACTAACCGTTAGCATTTTCCAGAAGAATTTCTTCCAATCAATCCGTTAGATAGAATTGACTAAGGGGATCTTATAACCGTTTGAAAATTGAGATGAAAATCCGTTGATTCTCATCGTCCATATAATCAGAATCTAAGTTTTCATAAGTAGATGTTTCCCTAAAAGGAAATTTTCTTCAAAATTGGTTCTATCAATTTGTGATTTATTCCATCAATGTATTTATAGAAGGAAAGTGAGATTCTTCGCTAGAGAGCTAGATGTTGTAGAATAAATTTCTAGCGCATTCATTCTGAATCCTTGTCACAAAATCAATAAATTTGAGTATGATTTCTTCTTTGTTTTGGACATGGTTTCAATCTAGATTGCATTAGAGTGGGAAATACTTCTAGAATGAATAAAATTTTGCAAAATTTTGCGATATAACTTTAGAAGTATTTTGTTCTTTAAAATAAGAATAAGAACTAAAAAAATTTATCAACTTCAAAACTTGGTAGGAGTTTTCTCAACACGTCACTCACTTCGCTACTTGCCTTTGTTCGCTCACCTCATGGCTCGCCCTCGTCTCGCGGCTCGCCCCTATTGATGGATATGTAATTTTAAATAATAGGTTTGTCTTTTCAAAGAATACAAAAAATGAAAGAAAAAATTATCAATTGGTCCTTAATCAAACTTTATGGTCGGTCTTATCCTTAGTTCTAGGCTTAGCCGAGTTAGTCCTTAGTCCCAAAAATTAGGGACCAACATTATGCAAGTTGGTCCTTAGGTTAGGTGTTGAACCAGCCCAACTTGGACCATGCGATGGTTTGAACTTGATTCCACTAATCTGAACAGTGCATCACATTATCTTCTATACTGTAATGGTTTGAACCCCAGTGACGGTTTGAATTTTGATTCCATTGACCTAAATAGCGCATCGCATTGTCTTCTCTACTCCTTCCACACGAAACAAAGACTTTAAAGACAAAAAGTTCACTACAAAAAGCAAGAGCAATCTATGATGGATATGTAATTTTAAATAATAGGCTTGTCTTTTTAGAAATTACAAAAAAATGAAATAAAAAAATTATCGATTGGTCACAAGTTTGTTAGGGAAATCCTTTATGATATTTTGAAGATGACAAAATAAATCAAAAGCTACCAACGTGTTTAATGATTGAGTAATAGACTATGCAGATGATAGAACATGTAAATGATAGTGTTAAAGTCTATACTTGAAAGAACCATAGATAGACTTTATGTTGAAGTTGAACTTATTTAGATTGTGTCCAAACTTTAAGGCTAAATATGTTTCGGAAATAGAATATGTTCAGACTTACGTTGAGATTGTAAAGTTTATTGCAAACAAAAGACACTCAGACTTTACTTCCAACAAAACATATTTAGACTTTACATACAAAACGAGACACAAGTCCAAAACGTGATAAGGTCTATAACGAGACAACTCGATAGAACGTAACACAAGCCCCAAACATATAACAACTAGTGATTTTGGTTTGGATTTTATATCAAGATAGATTTGATTGGCTCAATCTAATTGATTGATAATTGGATTTTGAAGACAAGAATTTTCTAAATGAAGAAGCTCTACTTATAGAAATCAAGATTCTATTTGTATGGGCGATAAAAATCAACTTGGGATTCTACTTTTGTCACTCAACGGCTACTAAATCTTCTTAATACAGATCTGTCCAATGGGTAAATTGGAAGACAATCCTCTAAATACTATCTAACGGCTAGTTTGGAAGTAGAGGAGTATTTAAGGAGACTAATGACTGATGAGCTAGTAAGAGACAAAGCGTAAAATTTATAATTCCAAAATCTGAGCGAACTTTGATCATACACTTGTCTTTTTTGAGCTTAAATGTTTGCGATCATAAGAGAAATACCGAAAGAGTGACTTAGTGAGATCTACCACTAAATGTCTGTACTCAAAATTGTAATATCTTGTTGATCACATAGTGGAATCCAGCTAGAAGGCTGCTAACGTAGGAGAATAGACGTAGACTTGATCTAAATCGAACCATTATAAATTTTATGTGTAACATACTCTTCCCTTAACTCTTCTTATTTAAGACCGTTGTATACTTACAGGTTATTTCAAAAGCCTATTTCATCGCATAACAAATTCTAAATATCTACCAGAAGTCTTGTGACTTGTTTTTGAGACTTTGATCTTTATTCAAACTTTATTTGCAACTTATTTTATTATGCATTTATTTGTCAAGACTCCTTTTAAACACCTATTCACATTCCCTCTAGGTGTTTGTACTAGCATTTTTTGGAGTTGATCCTGAAATCGGACTAAACCCATAGGGTTGGTCTAATCCTTGGTTGCAGGCTTAACCAAGCCAGTCATCGCTCAAAAATTGAGGACCGAATACTGTGTGGGTCGATGTCGGTCCCTAAATTAGGTGTTGAACTGGCACAATTTAGACCATGTGATGGTTTGAACTTGATTCCATTAACCCGAACAACACGTGGCATGGTCTTCTCTACTATGATATCTTGAACCCCAGCGATGGTTTGAATTTTGATTCCATTAACCTAAATAGCACATTGCAGTGATGGTTTGAACTTGATTCCAATATCCTGAATCGTGCACCGCATTGTCTTCTCTACTGTGATGGTTTGAACCTAAGCAATGGTTTGAATTTTGATTCCTTTAACCTGAACAGCATTTTGCATTGTTTTCTCTACTCCTTCAACACGAAACGAAGACTCCAAAGACAAAACGTTCACTACAAAAAGCAAGAGCATTCCCTCAACTACCATCCATGGCTTCCTCTCTCTCCTTCCTCCTTCTCTTCCTCTCTCTCTCCTCTCTCTCCGCTGAGAATGTCCATTGGAGCAAGCTCCTCCGATCGCCCCTCGTTGCTGGACCCGAACTTCACAACCACTCCGCCGGCTCACCCACTCGCTACTTCGAAGTCAACAGGCCCATCAAGCTCCCCAAAACCAAACCTTGCTCGTACCTAGCTTTACAACATGACTTTGCGCACACATACGGGAAGCCCCCGGTTCTCGCCAATTACACCCCACCATCGACTTGTTATTCACAGAGATTCTCCAAGATTGTGCTTGAATGGAGTGCCACCTGCAAAGGCACGCAATATGACCGGATCATCGGGGTTTGGCTCGGCGGGGTTGAGCTTCTCAGGAGCTGCACTGCCGAGCCGAGTGCTACGGGAATTGTTTGGACGGTCGAGAAGGACATTACCAGGTACTATTCGTTGCTCATGAAGAACGGTACTCTTGCCGTTTCCCTTCGCAATATTGTGGATAGCACCTATACAGGAGTTTACCATGTCAAGATAAAGTTTCGTTTTTACCCTGCTGATGATGAGCATCTGGTGGCGGATGTGGGAAATGCGAGGAATTCGGTTCCTGGGTATGGTTCGAATGCGGATCTGATCTTGCCCATTTCAAGAAACTTGCCGTTGGATGATGGGTTGTGGTTTGAAATCGAGAATGCTACTGATACAGAGACGAAGGAATTTCAAGTTCCCCTGAATGTCTACAGGGCAGTGCTAGAGGTTTATGTGTCTTTCCATGAGAATGATGAGTTTTGGTATGGGAATCTCCCCAATGAGTATATTGAGGCCAATAATCTTACGGAGGTGGACGGGAATGGCCCTTTTAGGGAGGTTGTCGTGAGTCTCGACGGTGAGGTAGTCGGTGCGGTTTGGCCTTTCACGGTGGTATACACAGGAGGGATCAATCCTCTTTTGTGGATCCCCATCACCGGCATAGGATCATTTGATCTCCCTACATACGACATTGAGATTACGCCATCTCTAGCAAAGATATTAGATGGAAAGCTCCATGAATTTGGCTTCAGTGTCACAAACGCTTTGAACGTGTGGTACATTGACGCGAATCTGCATCTTTGGCTGGATGATAAGAGCACGAAAACTGCAGGGAAGCTTCTGACTTCCGATTGTCTGCCTCCAGCTGTTTCTTCGGCGTTGGATTTCAAGGGCTTGGATGGGAAGTTTTCGACTGGGGCCAGCCGGTCCATATCTTCCAGTGGGTGGGTGAAGTCATCATATGGGATAATCACGACCACTTGGAAGCAAGAATTTAATTAGAGTAACGTGATGGTCAGGGGGGATCAAGCAAATCTGCAAATTATTGAACAGCTGATCCATTTCAACGACAGCGTTGTTGCTAAGAAGCGGTCCTCCACCCTTGCATCCATTCAAGTGTACAGAGATTTCCCGTTTTATTTATACAACAACTACGTGGATCAAGGAAATGACACTTCCTCATTTACTGCGAACATCACGTTGGCTTTTAACGAGAAAAAGCATGGAGATTCTGGCTTCAAGCGTTCGGGTAGTTCATTGAGCAATGTGCAGAGCGGGCAGAGTTCCATGACAGTGAAAAACAACGTGGCAGTCGGCGGCTTCGTCAGTACTCAGCAAGTGTACAAGTATGATGGCAGTGAACTCTGCTACTTCAGAAATGTGAGTAGCTCAAATTTCAGAATTCTTGATGATGACATTGTCGAAGGATGTAAGAAAGGAGCAGAGTCTCATCCCGCGTCCCCACATGACAGATGATGGCCATTTCGCACTCAGGGCTTTATCTTATTTAATTGCATGGGGATGCTTTAGACCTTTTTGTCATCTCATCTTTCGGTTTCTTCATGTGTCCAAAATAAAGACCATTCAAAGTCAAGTATGTATGTCGTCAAGCACTTTTGTAGTTTCATTTTCTGTGGCCCCGGCATTGCTGTATAGTATTCGGCTCAAAATCGATTTCAAACGTCAGAGTTGATCAATAGTCCCGCTCTTCTCATGTCATGAAATTTTTAACTGAGAAAGTATGATGATCTATGTTGGCTCAAACACGCAATTTTCATGCCAATTGGCCTAAAGGGGGTTACATACAGTCATATTTGATGAATGTCGATGCCTCCTTTATTCACCTAAATGCGTGTGTAGCAAGAAGGGAAAATAAGTTTTTTCTTTTAGTGAAAAACGAGATGATGAAATGATACGACAATTCTTGAAGTTATTATTCGAGGCAAAAATTGGTATCGTGATTATATAGTCTATAAAGTTTTGGTACATATTCAATACATTGCTTGAACTATATGAAAATGTTTAAGCTACATGAAACAAATTAAAAGTTTATAGATCATATTGTATATTGGGCTAAAGTTTAAAAATCACATGAACAAATTAAAAGTCCATGACCAAATTGCACATACAACTAAAATGCAAGGATTATTTGTGTCATTATCCCTAATTTCTCTAAAATTTGCCAAAATCGACTTTTCCCTCATTATTCACAATATATATATATATATTATATATTAATAATTAAGAAGAGCAAGAATGAGAGGACGTCGGGGGAATAGTGCTTCGTACATGGATCGGATCGTTCGTTGATACCATGGCGCGGTGCTTAGGCCCAACAACCAGAGAAGTGAACAGGACATTATTGGATTAAACGGGTCTGATCTTGAACCCTTATTTTTCTATTTATCTATTTGTATGTGACTATTCTTTAAACATTCTTATTTGATCTCAATATAAAAACATCAAGGATAGATCTAAACATCCTTGTCGGGTAGATCTATTTCTTGAGTTCTACTTAATTTGGTTTCCTCAAATCCTATTAGCTAATCCCAATCCAATAGCTCTTAAATAAACAGATCTCTCGAACACCGTTTGAGCACAACTTTTTTTTCCATCTTTTAATGCTATAAGGGGCTTAATTGTTAAATCTATTAAAATGGGTCATAAACCTATTTCTCAACTCATTTTGATGGGTTGAGTTATTACATGAGTTAATTATATTTAGTAAATGAGTTTATAATAGTAAAGTCCAAAGTAATATAGATGTTAAAAGAATTCCCAATTTATAAAACCCATTTCATATCTATGGCTTTCTTTTCTCCTCGCTCAATATTGCATTCACACATCCCACACCTTCACCTCGGTTTGCGTATGAGTTCTCATATATTTTGTAAATATGTAAGTGTTTAGCAATAATGCTAAGGTCACTAGATTTATATTGCATGAAAATTAGTCTATAGGTTGAACCATTTCCAACCGGATTTCAAATTTGACTATCCCATCTGTTAAATCGAATGAAATATGCAGGCGGTGGGTCCATATTTATTGGCTTGAAAAGAGTGAAACAACAACAAATCGGTTTGATAACTCAACAAGTAAATTGCCTAAATCTCATAAGGGCGGATGCCTCATTTCGAAACCTATGAACTTGATGCTCACTTGTCGATGGCGGATCAATAGCAAAACATTTACTTTGCCTTGATTGTAAACATAAAGGGTACCCATCATCTACCTAAACATCCATCCTAATAGGATTCTATGAGTGTTGACACATAAATTTTGGCGACCCATTTAGTCATTTATCGCATTAAAAAATTAGGGATCAATTTTAATCCCTAAAAAAATATTAGTTAATTAATTAATTGCATAGCATTTAGTTTTAGGTGCATTTATTTTAATTTGCATTTACATTGAGTCGGTGACAAATGGGTTTGATTTGTTGGTTTTGAGCTTTAAGTTGATAAGTCGGACTAAACCTATGAAGAGAGCAAATTGGCCCAAGCTTGTATATGAAAAAAAAAATCCTATTGCAATTTTTGAAAAATCAATAGAGAATATTCATTTTTGCAAAGGAAATTTAGAAGAGATGTGGAAAATAAAAAGTGATATTGCGTGCGGAAAAGAAATTTTCGTTAAAGGGAAATTAAAACCATAATCTTTGGTCTATAAAAAGGTTACTCGCATACGGTTTTAGGGGGGCACACATTGATACATACAGCCATTGAGAAAAAAACGTGAGTGGGGGCTTTTCTCTTGATTGCGAAGGAAAAGTGAAAAATCAAGAGAAAAAAATAAAAGCTTTTCCTTTGATTTTTCCTTTTGGTCCTTTGAAAAGAAACACAAAAAAAGAGAGGAAAAGTTGAAGGAAAAAGCAAAGTGAGGCAAAGTGTACCAGCAAAAGGTAAGTGCAGCAGCAGAGAGAGGAGACAGGAGAGAGTGACGTGAGAGGGGACGGAAAGAGAGAAAAAAGAAGAAGAAAAAAGGAAAAAAAAAAGAAAGAAGAGGTAAGGAAGAAAGGGAGCCGGTTGTCGACCCCTTTCGCCTGCGACCTAACACCACCGATGGCCACCACGTCCGCCGCTCGTCATTCCACCAGCTGCCAAGCCCTGACGTCAGAAGCAGCAGCCCCTTGCTTCATCGCGCCTTGGTCCTCGTTCTGCCGCGCCTCCACCTCTGCACCGCTGTTCCACCCATGCTATTGCTCGCCCGTCTGACGACCACCCACCACCATTACGCCCCTATAAGGCTTTGACATTTTTTGCCGCTCACTCATCGCGCCACCGTTGCTGCACCCCCTGCGATGCCAATTTTCCCTGCCGATGTTCCACCAGCAACCCACCAGCTCCCTAGTCCTCACACGTTGCTCTTCCTCGACGCCTCAAATCCGAGCCACACCGCCGATTTGCTTGCTTTTATCGACCGGCCCGATTGTGACTCTGACACCTAGTAAGCACCACACCAACCGGTTCCACAAATTCCAAGCCCCGGTGTCAACATTGACTATCCCCCCTGACGTTGCAACAACTGGTGAGCCCGTGCCTCCACCCGTAGAGCCTGCAAGCGTTGCTTCAGCCAGCCCAGCACCCAAACTTCTTCCACCGCTTTAGATCCGGACATGGAGCCACCTTGCCTACCCGTTGCGCCAACGCTGCTCAGAGCTTAAGACTAGCGACCGACGTCTCTGCTCGACCCAACACCCCTGCCTTTGTGTGGATCTATCCGGCTGCCTCTTCAAGCGAGCTAGTCACAGCAGCTCGCTCCCTACCGCCTGATGTCGTCCCTCACCGGAGTCCCTCCATGCCGGAGCTCCGACGACGACAACCAATGGTGATTGGATGAGGCCGCCAAGCCCTATTTAGGACGAAGCTGCCGAACCCTCAAAATTACGGTCCCTGTTAAATACCTCTCATATTAATAATAGTGTATTGCTTGCGAGAATGCTTGGACCCTTATTGGTATGATGATAGTAAGATGGAGTGTTTTTCCTAAAAGAGTCATTCTAAATGAGAGTGAGTGAAAGTCCTTTCTAACTGAAAGTCTCTCATTTAGTATTCTTAAGAAATCCATATCATTGTCTTGAACAACAATTCTCTCCTATGGAAATTTGGGTGATGCAATTATGATAAAGTCATTATGCATAAACCTTGATTGAATGGATGAAAACCCCACTGAACTTTGAAATGTGCATTCTAGAGTAGCTTAAATTGTCTACGTCTTTAATGAATGCATATCATTTTTTGCTCTAAATCATGTCTAGTAGGTAATGTTTTCTTAAAGACTCAAGAGCTCCTAACATTCAAGTTCCTTTCAGAATGTCTCGTGATACTAGGAGATGAGAAGTATTCACGAACATTCAAGGTGCATCCTTGATGTTCCAAAAATTTATTTTCTACCAGGAGGTGAAAAACCTCCATAGAATATCTAAATTCCAGAAGACACATCCCCAAGAATCAAAGATATCACCAAGTAAGTATATCTCTACATATACCCTAAATACTTGTCATTGTGCATGTTTCTCTCTCAAGTGCATCGACACTTGACTCGGTCAAGTTGTTCTCTATATTTACACCCGGCGTGCTTTCTTAGCCTGGAGTTTCTTTTATTGACTCGCGTGCTTCCGTAACCCGGTGTCTTTATATTAACGTAGCGTGCTTTCATAACCTAAAGTCTCTTTCATCGACCCGGCATGCTTTCGTAACCCAATGTCCTTTATATTGACCTAGCGTGCTTTTGTAGCCCAAAGTCCTTTCATTGACCCAGTGTGTTTCCATAGCCCGATGTCCTTTATATTGACCTAGCGTGTTTTCGTAACTCAAAGTCCTTTTTATCGACCCGGTGTGCTTCCGTAACTCAGTGTCCTTTATATTGACCTGGCGCGCTTTAGTAGCCTAGAGTCCCTTTCATCGACTCGGCGTGCTTCCGTAGGCCGGTGTCCTTTATATTGACATAGCGTGCTTTCATAGCCTAGAGTCCTTTATATTGATCTGGCATGCTTTCGTAACCCAAAGTCTCTTTTTTCAAATTAGCATGCTTTTGTAGCCCAAAGTTCTTCTTAATCGACACTCGATTGAGTTGTCCTCCAAAGATTTTTCTTTAGATTCAGTCTGATTAAGGCGACCGAAGAAAGGTTCAAGTCCTAGTCAAATGATCTCTGTTGCAAGGCTAGGTGACCGAAGAAATGTTCGGGTCCTAGCTAAGCAAAATCCCTATTTAGGCGACTGTAGAATGGTATGGATCCTAGACAACACCTATTTTCTCATTTAGGCGACCATAAAATGGTACGAGTCATAGAAAATGAATCCTCATTTAGGCAACCGTAGAATGGTACGGGTCCTAGACAACACCTATTTCCCTATTTATGTGACCGTAGAATTGTATGGGTCATGGAAAATCAAACATTAGTTTATGTGACCATAGAATGGTACGGGTCTTGAAAAATAAATCCTCGTTTAGGTGACTATAAAGTGGTACGGGTCCTAGACAACATTTATTTCCCCATTCAGGCGATCGTAGAATGATACGGGTCTTGGAAGGCAAATCCCCATTTAGGCGATCATAGAAAGATATGGGTCATAGACACAACCAAATACTGCCATAATGGGTGACCATAGAAAGATACGGGTCTTGAGAAAGCAGTGTCTTTACAAAGTCATGTTACTATTCTAGGCGACCGTAGAATGGTACGAGTCATGGACATAAACACCAACTATCTCAAATTACTCTATCCTCCTTGAAGATAAGTTATTCCAGGTAGGTTAATTTATCATTTGTGTTTCCATGCATCATATAAATTTAGAATTCATTTTCCAACAAAAAAATCATTCAATGCATGTACATAGTCAATTTATCGCATTAAAAAACCTTAGAGATTAATTTTAACCCCTAAAAAAATATTAGTTAATAAATTAATTACATAACATATAGTTTTAGATGCATCTATTTTAATTTGCATTTATATTGGATTGGTGACAAATGGGTTTGATTTGGTGGTTTTGAGTTTTAAGTTGACAAGTTAGACTAAACCCACGAAGAGAGCAAATTGGCTCAAGCCCGTATTTGAAAAAAAAAATCCTATTGCAATTTTTGAAAAATTAATAGAGAATATTCATTTTTGCAAATAAAATTTAGAAGAGATGTGGAAAATAAAAAGTGATATTGTGTGCGGAAAAGAAATCTTCGCGAATGTTGATTTTAAAAGGAAATTAAAACCCTAATCTTTGGCCTATAAAAAGGTTACTCGTGTAGGGTTTCGGGGGCACACATTGATACATACGGCCATTGAGAGAAAAACGTGAGTGGGGGATTTTCTCTCAATTGTGAAGGAAAAGTGAAAAAAAGAAAGCTTTTCCTTTTATTTTTCCTTTCAGTCCTTGAAAAGAAACACAAAAAAAGAGAGGAAAAGTTGAAGGAAAAAGCAAAAGTGAGGCAGAGTGTAGCAACAAAGGGAAAAGTGTAGTAGCAGAGAGAGGAGATAGGAGAGAGTGACGTGAGAGGGGATGGAAAGAGAGAAAAAGAAGAAGAAAAAAGGAAAAAAAGAAAGAAAGAAGAGGTAAGGAAGAAAGGGAGTCGATCGTCAACCCCTTTCGCCTGCGACCTAACATCGCCGTCGACCGCCACGTGGCACCGCCACTCATCATTCCACCAGCCACCAAGCCCCGACGCTAGAAGCAGCAGCCCCTTGCTTCGTCGCACCTCATTCCTCGTTTTGCCACGCCTCTGCCTCTACACCGCTGCTCCGCCTATGCTATTGCTCGCTTGTCTAATGACCACCCACCACCGCAACACCCCTGCAGGGCTCCACGTTTTCTATCACTCACTCGCCACGCCACCATCACTGCACCCCCTACAACGCCAATTTTCCCTGCTGACACCGTTCCACCAACAACCCACCAGCTCCCTAGTCCTCACGCACTGCTCTTCCCCACCACCTTGGATCCCCAGCCACACCGCCGATCTACTTGCTTTTGTCGACCCGATTGTAACTCGACGCCCATCAAGCACCACACCAACCGGTTCCATAGATCTCGAGCCTCGGTGTCGATGCCAATTGTCCCCCTTGATGTCGCAACAACCGGTGAGCCTACGCCTCCACCTGCAGAGCCGACAAGCGTCGCTTCAGCCAACCCAACACCTGAGCTTCTTCCACCGCTTTAGATTCGAACGTGGAGCCACCTCGCTTGCCCATTGTGCTGACGTTGCCCGGAGCCAAAGACCAACGGCCAACGTCCCTACTCGACCCGACGCCCTTGCCTTTGATGTGGATCTATTCAGCTGCCTCTCCGAGTGAGCTAGTCACAGCAGCTCGCTCCTTATCGCTCGATGTCGTCCCTCGCCGGAGTCCCTCCATGTCAGAGCTTCGACGACCGATAGTGATTGGATGAAGCTGCCAAGCCCTATTTGGGAGAAAAAAAGAAAGAAAGAAAAAGCAAATTAGGTACTTTTTCTTTCTATTTATTTTATTTTGTTTATTATTATTATTTTATTTTATTTTTCGGAAGAATTATTCCTTAGTATAAGGATGAGATGTTCAACATGAAATAGCCTCTTAAATAATTTGTAATCCGATTTTCGCGCCCGAAATCCGACTCGCAATCGCTTGAAAAATCGCCAATCCAATCTCACGCTCGAGATTCGATTCGTGATTTATTTAAAATTGGCCAACCCGATCTCATACGCGAGATATGGTTCATCAATTTGGATATCAATTTTGTCTTGCTCTAATTTGCCGTCGTGTCGTTTAAGTTGATTTTGTTTTCGTAAAAAAAAAAATAAATAAATGTGAGTTAGATTATGTTTATATCTTGTTTTTAGGGTTTGCATATTTAGACTAGGAATTTTATTTCGAATTTCAAAAATAAAAATTAAAAATTAAAAAAAAATCAAATCAATCAATTTAGGTCACTAGTTTTTAACTTATGTTGCATATTTAATTATTTGACAATTTTTAATTTTGAAATTAATACAAAAATACAAAAAAAAAAATAGAATTAGGGCATTCTTTGCATGTCATTGCATTTTAGGGTAAAATTTCATATAGTTTAAGTCTAGATAATAGGTTTTTTACTTTATTATAAGTTTAGATATTTTTTTTTAGATAGATTGCATTTTAGATTAGGGATTTCTAAGTTAGGATAACATTCTAGTTTAAGTTAGGACTTGGCTTAACCTCATTCCCAATACAAATTAGATGATATTTTAATTTAGATAGATAATTTTCGCATTTTTATAATTTCGAATTTCATGGTAAATACCAAAAAAAAAAAGCCTTAGAATAGATTTATTCCATTTTTTAGTATAGATTGCATCTTATTATGTCATATAGTTAGGTTATATTGCCATGTCATATTTTTTCATGTTAGATTAGTAGCATGCATTGCATGATTCTCATTAAATAAGTGAAAATAAAAAGAAAAGAAATTGTGTGTTAATTAGAAATCATATCTAGGATTGTTGATGTGAATTCCTATCTAACAACGCAGATGTTTTCGTTGCTTTGAGGTAAGTTTTGCAATTTATTCATTGTTTTATCTTTGTGTTAAATTAGTGGTTTGGGCACCCGCATGATCGCTTCACATGTTAGAAAGATAAATTTAAATCAATTCAAGTTGCTTGCCAAACTTGTTTACAAAATAAAAGAGAAATGTATGAAAGAGCGTTAGAGAAATCTAGCGTAACCAAATCTCCCAACTCACAATTTCTAGTTCGTAGGAGTAAAGTAAATCTCCCGTTATTTTACTTGGGTTTCTAATCGACCCACCAAAAATAGATTAGTGGCAACTCCTGATTGAAAATTATTTGCATGTTAAGAACTCAAACCTAAGTCACGAATTTGTATGGGTTTGGGAGAGTCCGAGCTAAGTTTAGGCTCAGTAATCCATTAACCAAACACTAGGTGGATCACCTGTGAAAATTTGGTCACAACAATGAGGTATCTCATGCTCATAAAAAATGCTAATTATGCCACTTAATTGCTTCAACAACGTACATGTGTTCCTCGAGTCCTAAATAATAGCATAAATATTCACACGTGCTACACATAGGCCATGTTTGGTTTGATTTTCAGAAGAGGCTTTGGGACTCTAAAGTCCCTTGATCAAATGCAAACGCGTTTGGTTTGATTTTTTGGACGATTTTGGCAAGATGCAATTGCATCTCCAAATGGCTCTAAGGGCTTTTAGCTCAATGCAAGGCTTGAGGTGCTTTGGAAAGTTGTATTTTGGGAATGCAAATAGCTCGGTTATTGTTCGTCTTCTCCCACTGACCACTACTGATCGGAGGCCAACGACCATCGGCCAAGGGGTGGCGCGCGCTAGCAATCGCCGCCTAAGGGTTGCCTGACCCTGGTGACCATTGCTGGACCTCAGGCAATGCCCGAATCACGCGACCCAGGTGACTGATGGCCTAGATCGCCGACTCAGGCGGTCGCCTAAGGTCGCCCGACCCCAGGCAATGGTTGCCAAGGTCGAGCTACCTTAGGCGACAGTCGCCAAGGTCGGGCTACCCATGCGTCGATTGCTTGAGGTCGCATGACCCTTCGCCTGGGGTCATTGTCACCTGAGGTTGCACGCCTGAGGTGGGCAACCTCAGGCGATGGCAACTGGGGTTGATCTAGTCGTTGCCATAGATCCGCGATCGACCGCCATATCCGCGGTTGCCGCCTGGACTTCAAAAAAAAAAATTGTAATTTTTTTTTTTTTTTTTAATTTAACAAAAGTCCCTTCCAAATGCAATTTTTACCAAACAATATTTTGCCCAAAGTCGTTTCACAATGCACTTCAAAACTATAATTTACCAAATGCTATTTACATTTTCACAAACACCTTTAGTTCAAAGGTATTTGCATTTTCCCAATGGCATTTGTCCAAAGCCGAACCAAACGGGCCCATAGTGCAATTAATAGCCAATAATATTCTCACATGTCAGATATTAACATCTAAAATATTGTCATGGCCTGCAATTAATGGCATTTATAACATGCACGTGTTTCCCAATTCACTAAAAAAGACAATTAAATTATGCACATATCTCACACATCTCATATATAAGGCCATATCAAATATACACGATTCATATAGCAACTTCCAAAGTATACATAAAACATTCAAATGCTTCGCACATATTTAGTGCTTTGAGAATCACATTATACCCTATAATATTATGTTATATCGAAGTCTAATTATTAATTGCATAAAGCTGAAACCCTACGGCTCTTCCGGAAATATTCTTGACATCTTCTTGCCCCATCAAGCACAACATCCAAGCCTCCGTTGGGCATCCTATCAGGCATTGTTCCATAACCATCACCATGAATGGCATTCAAACTTCATCGGGCATCATCCCCCAATGTCTCTCGGTGGCGACATTGTCTCCCAAAATCCTTTGGTGATGGAATCACTCACGTGACCATACAGATTAAAAACACAACCGATTTTATCTTCCATTTTAATCCAATGCATGAGTGCCCAAAGGCATGCCAAGTGATGTGTAATTTATGGCTTATTGAAAACATGTCGATGACATATGTTGAGCACAGAATGAGAATTTTGACTTGACCCATTACGTTCGAGCACCAGCCTAAGTCAAACCAGTATCGGACGATACGCTTTAATATCACCGAACCAAGAGAGAGACTCAACTTGGTGTGCTTTGACGCATGTCCAAGAACCATCATAAATCTCGCCTCGGAGAGTATATATATAACCCACATGTACAAACATGTGGCCATACCACATAGAACAAACCTATCCAATAATAACAAGCTCTCTAAATAACTCATTCTAGATTATAACATAACCATGTTACGCAATAGAACAACCCAAACAATCTAATAATAACCCAAGACAATTTTATTTATCTTGATCCTCCTAACCCAAACAATCTCATGAGCAAATTATACAAAATTAATACATGGTTCTAACCTTTTTAGGATAGCTTAGTCCTATTCCTTAAACAAGCAAAACCAACCTAAATTTGAGCCACGTAATACAACAGCCTAGCTGGCGTTTAGGAGGTTTACTTACTAACAAGCAGGAAAAGGATAACAAGGGGGGTCGGCAGCGGCTTGAGATGGCGGGCAACAAGATGGCATTAGGACGATGATGGCGCGGTGACTGCAACGGCAGTGAGGCGATAAGGAGAGGAAGGAGAGGGAGGGGTCGGCTAGTGAGGAAGAGGAGGGAGAGAAATGAGAGCAAAAAAAGAGAACTTAAGGAAGAAAGAGAAGAAAGGTGTCCCTCAAGCATTTAATGCAAACCTCAATTATTTGAGGGGAAATGATGGATTTCCTAAACTTAGGACGCAAGACTCAATCCTAACCCAACAGTGTCAAGACAAATGCTTCTTGCAAAGCTTGTTGTTCAAGCTTTCATGGCCAATAATGCTTTTAGTAACAAGAAAACTAGAATTAATAGTTAAACTAAGTGGCCCGACCTCCTTGTCTTCTTTTCCTTGGGTGCCTATCACTCCTTGAAAAGTCTCCAAAATTTTTGTCTCATCTCAATTAAATCTCAATAAGCTAAATTGATTTAATCTCTAGGGCTACTAAGGTCTATGTTCATAAATTAGCACATATTTCCAATTAATGTATTAATGGACTAACTTCCAAAATTTTAAGGATGGTTGAATACTTGTGGGACAAGACAACTTGTCCCACAAGTTTATTCCATTTGGGCATGTAAGAGGGAGAGTCTCATTGGCTTCCAAGTTCACTCTTTAATTGATCTAAATTCAAGAGGACAAGATATAATAAAAAGGGTTATATAGCCACTATCTTAAGGGAATAGGAATAACTTGAAATCACCTACAATTGACACCCATAAGTGGACTAGGTTGGTGACCAAGTTTTGATCAGAAATGACCCTAACATGACCTACACTAATTAAGCGGCATCAACGATGCTCACACGACTAGACTTGAACTGAACTCCATGCTTGTCAAAGGTTCTATGCGTGACTTATGTTTGAGTCTAGTCGATTCATGAATGACCTTTGGTTATTATGTAAAATGTAGGATCAATCTACTTGTTTGGCTCATAGTCATCGATTCTTATGGTCAAACGATCGCTTCATGACCAAACGCTTTGGTTTATTGCAACCCTGATCACCATAATCTAAAGTCGCCTTGCCCTTAATAAGCTAATTGGCTCATGAATATCCCTAAGATTGACTCACAACTTATTTTTACTACTAGCATACCGATGCTTAATCCATTCATCGCGTCCAAACTAAGGATCCGAATCGAGAATGTGACAATTCATATGCACACAAAGCCCGTAAACACAAAAAAGGTTGTAGTTCTTAGATTAGTTGGTGGTTGTTGCTTAGTATCTATTGATAGGTTAAATGGATTAAAAATAAAAATTAAGAGCTTAACTTACACGTAGAACGAAAAATTCGAAGAATTGGCACTTTCTCTTGTTTGAGAAAGCATAAAGAAATGAGTCATTTGATTTCTCTTAGGTCCACCGATTGTAGTCACTCCCAAATTGGAGAAAAGAAACTGTGATGCAATAACACTGATCATAAGACAAGCTAAGCCAGACATGAGCGGACCACGGATGGTGGGCCGAATCGGCCCTACCCAAGCTCAATGCTTTGCACCTTGATCATGGAGCAAACCACCCCCCAAGCTAACAAAAGAGTGGCCCACCCCTCCCTAACGGGCTACAGATTTTTAGGCCCCAAGCTTATTTGATACATACATGGTGAATACGATTACTCGCTTAGCCCGGGAATGCAACACACGTCAACTTCCAAGAAACACCTTCATGACCGTCCTAGTATCTCATTTTTATTTTTATTTTTATTTTTCATTTAATGACTACGATGTTATACATGGAGATAGAAGAAGCCAACAATAGGCATCTTTTGATAATTGTTATATAATTGAATTGGCAAGTCAATTCAGCGGTCACCTAAAACCCTGGCTCAAGTCCGATCATGTCTTAAAAATATAGTTTACACTTGAACAGATCATTTTTTTTTTTTTTTTTGTGTTTGGCAAAAAGGTGAGCAAGGTACTTAGCACTAGAATCCTCTCCGGGTGTTATTAAGTGATTCTCACACAAATCATGAAATATTTGGTATGAATTATTGATTTTTTTCATCATCTACTACCTGGAAAATTTAGGGTATGAGAGCCTGTTCTATTAAGATATTAATTAACAGTTATAAACCATTAATTGTAGGAGAAAGTCTCTCGAAATGCAGAGTTCCTTCCGACCTCAATGGTCGTCAGCATCTGTTAACCCTAATTTCCTAATTGTGCATCTATACTGAATTATCAGTACTACAGACCCAGATTTGCTTCATCGTCATCCGTCTTCATACTGCTTACCGCCAATTTCATCAGACTCGGCTTCTCCGCCCTCATTTCCACTCCGTCGAATTCCCCCAGTCTTCGTTTCCATCGCATTCCTACAGACCCAACCCTCCATCATATTGTTTTGCTAACTGTTGTTCTAGCCATGCATTTGCTTCAACTTCACCCTACAACAGCTCCCACCCTCCATCGCTCTGCTTACTAGTCACACACATGTTTCAACTTCATTCTATGTTTGCTCTGGTCCAGTTCGTATCTTGCATGGCATCAATATTGTGGCACTCTCTCGTCTGAATGCCTTATCTTCTGCAAATCCTGTCAATGGAATACCCAAGACGATGCTGAAGCTTCTCGACTTGCGGCCCTGTGCAATCGAATGGACCGCCTTTGGACTGACCACGAAATTGAAGAGTGGCAGGAACCACCGCCTCTGCACAGAGTAAAGGAGTGTCAACTTATGCTAATAGGTAAACTTATTTCCAATCCCTCTGTCAACTTTCCAACTCTACAGAAGTTTTTGAAGCAAGTATGGCGAACAGAGGAAGTAGAGATTACTCAATGGGACAATGGTTTCTATGTCATGAAGTTTAAGTCGGAGGGTGAGAAAAACAAAATATTAGAAGGCGGACCGTGGGTATTTTCTAGTCATTTACTACTTTTTAGGCCTTGGCAACCAAATACACCCCTTCATTGCTATGAGTTTACCACTTGTAATTTGTGGGTGCAAGTTCATGGGCTGCCAGTGGAATGGTGCACTGAGGAAATGTTGTACAAGGCTGTTAAGCACGTAGGCAAGGTGTTGGAGGTGAAATTAGATTTTAAAGAAAATCCTACAATCAAAATAGGCAGGGCTCGAGTGGAATTCAGATTAAGTGAGCCACTGAAATCAGGACAACTACTACGCATAGCAGGAAAACTTCTTTGGTTGGACTTTAGGTATGAACGATTACCCCATTTCTGTTTTTCCTGTGGCAAAATTGGCCACTATGCAACCTACTACAAAGATATTCCCTTTACAGAAGCAAAAATGGAAGGTAATGAGAAAATGGCATATGGGCTTTGGTTGTGAGCAGAGGTTAAAATTCCTAACCCCTATTGGGTTACCTTTTATGAATCTTCTGGGGTACAGCATGACGAGGTAGTTACTGAAACACCATCTCCTTCTCCTGTCCTCCCTGCGCTTCCACCTTGTGAGGGCACATCCTCAGCAGAGCAGCATCCTATTATCCCCACTATACCAGCTACAACCATCTCAGAAACTGCACAGGATAAATCTTTGTTAATAAAGAAGGATAATCAGCTCCAGGCAATTCAGTATGCCGATCAAGGATCATGTTCTCAACATCACACAGCAACTATTTCAACTTTTAATACTCTACCACCTACCATACATCCACCGTCCATTGCAAATATCATCTTACCCGTACCACAAGACACTATCAGATCTGAATGTGCACAGAAACAACCACTTATACCATCATCAGGAGCTGATATCAATCTGAAAAAGAAGAAACATATCAAGCTATCAACCAAGGCAACTATTTCTAAGAAACAGAAACGCCATGCTCATTATCATATGTCTTCTTTAGTGAAGAATTTGGATGAACAGCAGTTGATGGACACGCCTGTTATGTTAGTGGATGAATTACAGCAACGGGCTTTGGTGGCTGGCCCTCAACAGCCACCAATCGACAAATGAAGCTCATAAGTTGGAACTACCAGGGCTTGGGCTCAGCCCTGACAGTTCGTGCCCTTAAGGCCCTAGTGGCTAAAGAAGAGCCTGACCTTATCTTTTTGAAGGAGACTAAGAACAGGACCGATGTTCTTCAGCGACTTCAAACTCGTCTTAACTTCCAACTTTCTTTTGTGCTTGATCCTCTTGGCCTTGTAGGAGGTATGGCCATTTTTTGGCATTCTCATCTTAGTATTACCTTCCACCGTTCAGATCAGCATTTGTTTGACTTCCTTTGTATTGATTCTCGTTTTGGACGGTCTATGCATGTTACTTGTCTCCATGCCCCTTCAGTTTATCAAGCCCGGCTTCTTTTTTGGAATGAACTCAAACAGCTTGCACTCTCTAATACTCTGCCCTGGCTTTGCATCGAGGACTTTAATGATGTACTATACCCGTGGGAGAAAGATGGAAAACGACTAGCTGCTCCGAATAGAATGCAAGCATTTCGAGAGGTACTTTATGATTATTCTCTGGTGAATATTATTAGTACGAGCTGTGCATATACTTAGATGAATCACAGGGAGGGTGAGGAATTGATCAAGGAAAGACTAGATCGAGCTCTATGTAATTTGGAATGGCAAGAGATTTATCCAGACACTGAGGTTGTAGCACTTCCTGCATTAGGCTTTGATCACAGTCCATTAGTCTTATCTACGAATGGACCTTCTAAACGTTGTCATCGATCCTTTTATTTTGAGGCGTTCTGGTTGCAGGAATCAGAATGTCGTGAGGTTATTTCTAAGGCTTGGACTTCAACACACTTACCAAGGCATAAGCTACCTCAACAGCTATTTAAGGTGTCTGCAGCCCTCTCGAGATGGAATATATCTCACTTTTCAGTTCCCATACAACAAATTTGCTATCTCCAGCAACAGCTTCAGTCTTTAACTAATAAACCCAATTGCAGTAATGCTATGCAACAAATTCAGCACCTCAAGACAAAGATTCACAAGTTATGGGAGCAAGAGGAATGATTTTGGGCTATGCGATCTCGTATCAATTGGCTAAAGTGGGGCGACAAGAATACTAAATTTTTCCATGCAACTACACTCCAACGTCGCCAATAGAATAGAATAAGGATGCTACAATCTGATGACAACAGCTGGGTTCGCGATGAGAATGATTTAAAGCATTTGCTAGTTACCTACTATTCCACCATCTATCAATCAATAGGTCCTCGCAACTATGAGGCTATTCTTCAGCAATGTTTGCCCACGGTAACAGCAGAATGAGCACTTAACAGCAGCACTCACACAACAAGAAGTTCAATGTGCAGTATTTCAGTTGGGAGCAACAAAGGCCCCTGGACCTGATGGATTGAATGGTCTATTTTACTAATCCTACTGGGATATTTTAAAGGATGAAATTTTTCTTGCGGTCCAGGATTTCTTCATGAGGGGCATCATGCCAAAAGAGCTTAATCAAACGATCATCACTCTCATCCCTAAGACTCCAAATCCAGAACGGTTAGATCACTATCGCCCTATAAGCTTATGTAATTTTGCTTACAAGATCATATCAAAGATCCTTGCTAATAAACTCAAACCGTGGCTTGAGACATTAATTTCCAAGGAACAAAGTGCCTTCGTCAGTGGTCGTCAAATCTAGGACAACATTCTCATTGTCCAAGAAGTGCTACACCAGTTGAGAACACGGAAGCGGAGAAGGGATTTCAAGGCCATTTTGAAAATGGATATGAAAAAGGCATATGATCGTGTGGAATGGGATTTTCTTAAAGATTATCTCCTACAAATTGGTTTTCATTCCCTTTGGGTGAAGTGGGTGATGGAATGTGTGACAACAGTCTCTTTCAGTATAAAGTTTAATAGGGAGCTTTTAAACTATTTCCAACCAACTCACGGACTCAGACAGGGGGATCCTCTTTCGCCTTATTTATTTATCCTCATGGCGAATGCACTGTCCACTCTTATTCATCAGGCACCTAATATGGAACATCTTAAAGGAATTCAGTTTAACAGGTTTTGCCCTACACTTTCTCACTTATTTTTTGCGGATGATGCTATATTTTTCTTAGATGCCAAGTTGATGGAATGTCAAAATCTATCCAATATTATCAGTCAATATTGTCTGGCCACTAGACAGGAAGTAAATAGAAACAAATCTGGAGTCTTTTTTAGTAGAGATTGCCCCATGAGCCTACAAGAAAATTTGGCCAATGAACTTAGAGTTCCCTTGATGATTAGAAAAGGCAAATACCTGGGCATACCCTCAGATTGGGGTAGATAAAAAAAAGAGATGTTTGCTTGGATTTTGGCCAGAGTTGATTCTAAGCTAAATGGTTGGAAAGAAAAGCTTATCTCCAAGGGCGGTAAGGAAGTTCTGATCAAGGCTGTTGTCCAAGCAATTCCTTAGTATGCTATGGCTATATTTAAAATCCCTACTTCTATTTATAAATCTGTGGAAAGGAAAATTGCACGCTTCTGGTGGCAAAATAATAGCACTAAACCTGGTATTCACTGGACGACTTGGGAAGCGCTTAAACAAAGTAAAATTCATGGGGGCCTTGGCTTCAGGAACCTTTTGGCTTTTAATAGAGCCTTACTTGGAAAGCAGGTGTGGCGTTTAATTCAAGGACCTTCATCCCTGTGGAGTAAGCTATTTAAAGGTCTCTATTTTCCATCGTGTGCATTTACACAAGCTGAGAAAGGCTGTAGACCGTCCTGGGGTTGGCAAAGCCTGTTAGCCGAAAGAGATGTTATTCTACCAATCTTAGATGGGCAGTAGGAGATGGCCGCACGATCAATCCGATGACTGATCCTTGGTTACCAAGAGGAATATTAGGTGGTCCAGTTCAAAGAGATGAACCTCTGTTATTAGCAGATTACATGGATTTCAGTCACAATACATGGAATGAGTCTCTATTATGCAGATTTTTTGATGATTCCATTGTGGCGGAAATTCTGACCATACCAGTCAGACCTAACTATATTTCCGATCAACTTGTCTGGTCTGTATCTACTGATGGAACATATAGTGTTAAGAAGGGGTACCAATCCATCAGACAGAGCCAAACAGCCTTAAGTGGCATTTCTCCCAATGTAGCCACTGTTTCAACTCATGCTCGGGAGCTGCTATGGAAACGAATATGGAAGCTACAGATTCCTCCAAAGATTCGCCTATTTCTCTGGTCTATCAGCCATGAGGCTCTATCGACCAAGCTTAATCTATTTCATCGACACATCATTCCGGACAGTATATGCCCTCTCTGTTCTACAGGTACACCAGAAACAACAGCACATATTTTTTTATATTGCCAATGGACAACAGATATCTGGTCTCATCTTTGAGATTGGCTTGGAAATTTGCTGTCAAATAATCAGAACTTACCTGATTTCGAAGTGATCACTGCAATCTTGTGGAACATATGGAAAGCCAAAAACAATTTCATCTTCCGGCACCACCTTCCCGATCCATGTAGGGTGGTAGATCAATCTCTTGCAACTACTCGAGCAGCGCAGTCGTCCTCTATCGCAACCGGCACCACGGATCAATCTCATATCAGTCCAGCAGAACTCTGGCGACCCCCAAAACCTGGAGCCTTGAAAGTTAACATAGATAGGGCATTTCAATTGGGAGGTTCTGAAGGGAGTATGGCCTACATCTTGCGGGATCATCATGGGAGTTTCATCGATGGACTTACCCGTAGTTTTCCAGCTTCGTCGGCTTTGCAAACCGAATTCCAAGCGCTGACGATAACTCTTCGCTACCTGATGGAGAAGAACCGAGCCTCTGATCGACTCGTGATTGAATCAGACTCCAAAATCCTCGTTGATTCGGTGATGAGCCTACTGGATCCGCCATGGGAGGTTCGCTCTCTATTTGCTGAAGCTGCGGCTCTTCTTCGTGAGTTCTCCAATTTGGGAATTAGGTTTTGTAAAAGAGGGGCGAATTTTGGGGCGGATTGGGCTACAAAGGCTCATAAGTCCGGTTCTCTTCCCTCTAATTGGGCCTCCTCGCCTCCTTCTGCTTTGTTAGATATCTTGTATGCCGATGCTCTGGCGGCTAAGTGTAATATTCACTCTTTCTAATTAATATTAGTTGCTTTTCCGACCAAAAAAAAAATTAACAGTTATAAACCACTTCATATGAGATATATTGCAATTACACAATATGATATGAGGGTTTTTAGTTTGCTTGCAACGTGAACAAAAAACATCATATCGTGAAAGGCACATGACTTATAATGGGAAAAAAAAAAAAAGACAACCTTTTCATCACTAGATCAAGCACCTCAAATCTGAATAAATAAATAAAAAGCAACCTTAGTCGTCTAAGTTGTGCTTTCTGGATTAAAGTCTAGTAAGAAATTGGAGAACGTATAAAAACAATGCACGGTGGACACAAAATGGAGCAGAGTGCTAAGGTTACTGGGCCTCGAGTAGATTTCGGTTGTATTGAATCGGTTTGAAGAAAAGTCTAGGACGACACTAGAAGTGATTTGGTGGACCGGTCCCATACAAGAAATAATGGGCCCATCGGATTTCAATCCGAAAGATCTCACCCAAAATTGGAATCGATCGATTTTGAAAAAAGTGGCCGGGCGGTCACATTAAACAAAACCGATTAAAGACAAAATTGCGAGTTTCAACAATTGATTTAAGATTAAAATAAGGAGAATCGCAATTTTAGATTGTTTTCTCTTTCAATCTGGCGATAGCCGGGAGGGATCAATTGATATACGAATACCTCGACCGTCCGCTGGTGAGTGTCGGCTTTGGGGAAGTGCGAATTTCAGCAGCACTGGGAACTCGAAGGAAGCCCGGAGCAGAGCAGCGATGGCGATGGGGATGGGGATGGCCGGAGCGGCAGTTCGATCCGCGCGGCATCGCATGGGTGGCTCCATCGGACACTTGCCTTCCATGCGCGCCTCCTCTCCTCCCCTCTCCCGCCAGGCACGCCCTTCCCTCTCTCCCTCTCTCCCTCTCTTTCCCTACTCCTATATTTTACTGCTCGGCCTTTGGAATCAACCGCCGCGCTTCACCGATCGCTCTCTCTGCTCTGAATCTCGAACCGTCATCCTCTCCCCTTTCCCGGTCTCCGTCAGTCGGTCGGTCGGTCGTCGCGGTCATCGCCGCCGCTGTATCACTCTCACTCTCCACTTCCCTTCTTCTCCGTTTCGGGCGATGCCTCGCGGTTTGAATCCCCACAAATGTCGCTATCGATGCTCGCGATTGTTCGCTTCACGTTCGTGCCGTCAGCCGCCTGTGATGCGGAGCACCTTCCTAGATCACGCTCTTTTGACTTTTTCCCCATTTTCGTTAGCATGTCCGGTCTGCGTCCCTACTTTCTTCTGAATGCCGCTTGGGGAGCTGGTTTGTCTTTTGACAAAGGATTTTCTGTTGCGCTACGTGTTTATAGCTACAGAGTGGAAATAACCAATTGAGAAACGAGGAACTGGTCAGCAATACGTTTCGAGGACCTTGAAATTAACTGGTTCATAATTTCTCGTTTCCATCTGATTTTGACTGCTCATCCAGTAATCTCACATGTTTCCTTTGCATTCAGATTACCATGGATGCCCAGAGTCTCGCTGGCAGGTTGAAAGCTTCTGGCCTATTACGGAGTCAGGGGCTTGTTGGAGGGAAATGGGTTGATGCATATGACGGCAATACTATCAAGGTATCGCGCTACAAGTCACACTTGTCTTCCCAATATTTTCTTTGGTAATTATTCGAATTTATACGAGTAATCTATACGCTGGCTTGTAAGACTATCCTACGGAAGTCATAACTATTACTTGTGGCTCAATATCATTCCTGAGTTATGTCGTGGCAGGTGCACAATCCAGCAACTGGTCAAGTTATTACAGAAGTACCCTGCATGGGCTCACGAGAGACAAAAGACGCAATATCTTCCGCCTATGACGCATTCCAATGTAAGGGGTTGTTCAGAAGGTGATCTTTCTGATGTTCTAGGAAAAAGAGCTCTAAAAGGGTATCGTTTGTCTTATGACAAGTTGTCAGATAATGGACTCTAGAAATCCCTGTACAGAGTTACTGACTCTTCGGGAAAGTAATTTCTTTGCAGCTCATTTTTCGGTTCAGACAATCTAAGTAAATTGGAAAGATCACTCAAGACTTTGCGGCTAAATTTATCTGGTTTAAATATGTCTGGCATTAAGTTTTGAGCTGCAACTTGATTTGGTTTTGTCAGCTTTTGCTGTAGCATGCTTCCATAAGTTTAATTATTAAGGCTTTGTGATGTTGGTCTTTGCTTGCGCAGCTTGGAGCAAAGTGACTGCGGCCGAGAGGAGCAGACATCTGAGAAAATGGTACATTCCCTCCTTTTATTGCGTGTGCGCGTGCGTGTCCATGCGATTCGCTGCCTTAGGTCAGCAGACTTTTAATATAGCAGACACTTAATTAAAAGGAGAAATTATGAAGAATAGTGATTATTTCTGTATAAAAAGAGTTTACAACAATGTCATGTTGGACAAATCAATATCTGAGAACATGAATGATGTATTGAAAAATCCTAAGCTCACGTAAGGCTTCCTTCTTTTGAAACCCAGTAACTTGGACTGGATCGTATAACTCAACTCATATCATCATGATACGTGGCCATAGAGAATAAGTACTTTGGAGAACTAAGGAATTGTGTTTTTGGTACAATTCTTTGCAAAAGCTGCACTTGTGAAAAGGCATGATGTGCTATGGCTTCTTTAAGATGTTTGACAAACATCTCACAACTGAAACATCTCTAAGCCGCAGCATTCCACAGCAATTTTTTGCTGCCTTGCACGGTTTCAGCTTTCAAGGTGTTCAAACTTTGAAATACATGTTGTCAAACATGGGAGCTATGTCATATCATAAAATAGACGCACCACAACTGCGATAGGGTCACCTCTGTACCAAACGGACTTTCTACTAGAGGAATAATCACATGTTTTGCCTACAAGTTCACAATCAAGGTTTTATAGCTTGATGTCATCTATGGGAGCAAGAATTATCTTTTGTAAGTCTTTTCTATTTGACACGCTGTTATCATGTATGTCAAGGTATGATTTGCTAGTCTCCCACAAGGAAGAGTTGGGACAATTGATAACTTTAGAGCAAGGGAAACCATTGAACGAGGCCATTGGAGAGGTATATGCTGCGGACTTTTACAAAATGGAGATTTAAGTGATAAACTCTACCATCAGCATATTGGATGTTAATGTAACTTTGTTTGACAAATGAGACAGGTTGGCTATGGGGCAAGTTTTATTGAGTACTTTTCCGAGGAGGCAAAACGTGTATATGGAGATATCATTCCGGCACCACTAGCTGATCGTCGGTTGTTTGTGTTGAAGCAGGTACTGATATATCTAATTATCTTTTGTATGACTTGCCAGACGAAAATATTTATCATCGTATCAATATGTAGAAGTATCCATATACATTATTTTCATTGTTGACTTTTACTATGTGGGTTCCATTTTAAATTTAAGGGAAATCATGATTTTTGTTGATGATGCGTCTGTTCTCTGATCTGCAGCCTGTCGGTGTTGTTGGTGCAATTACTCCATGGAACTTTCCATTGGCTATGATTACTCGAAAGGTATGTCCCTTATAGGTTTATTTGGTGCAAAATTTTCTTCCTAGTACATAGCTTGAATCGGCTATGTCTAAGAGAAGTGAATAACTAAGGGCATGGTTATCCTCATCAAAGATGTTTCTTGTTCGAATCAGGTTGGCCCAGCTCTTGCTTGTGGCTGTACAGTTGTTATAAAGCCCTCAGAGCTTACACCTCTTACTGCTCTAGCCGCAGCTGAGCTTTCCCTTCAGGCTGGAATACCACCGGTAACTGGCATTTGTATTATACTGAACTGAATTAAATTACATATCCCATGTATAGACACAAATTTATATCTCGATGCCATGCATATTCTTCTTCCATTAAGTACACCATATTAGAGAAGCTTGATGGTGAATAGCGAATTTGATTGAACTAGAACCCTAGAAGTTACTTTTTAGTTTCACTGTTAAGCCGAGTAATGCTGCATGCTTATTATGGTATGATGGTGATAAGAAGTGTCGTCAGTGACTTTTACTGCATAACAGTTGTTCACCATAAAGCTTTGCATAGTTTGCATCTTATTGATGGAAGAAGGTACTGCTTCATTTCTTCTTCATTGTTTGATTTCTGTGGGCCCCTTAAATACCAAATTAAGCTATGGCAGTATAAAGGCAATATTTGTCAGTGAATACGACCAAATCATGTCTAGTTCTCGGTATTACTGTGTTTTTATAAGGGATCTGCATGTCTGACTGTTTCTTGTCACTATTGAACTGAATGAATCTTTTTTTCTTGTTTTTTCCCAATTTTCCCATCATTTAGGGTGTTGTTAATGTAGTTATGGGGAAGGCTTCTGATATAGGAGATTCTCTACTGGAAAGCTCTCAGGTCCTCCCCAACTCCTGTACTCATTAAGAATATGACTTCTGATGTCAATCCCAAGTGACATACTAGGGTACAGACTTAAAGAAACCTTTGTCATTCTTTTCAGGTCAGGAAAATTACATTTACTGGCTCAACAGCTGTCGGGAAAAAGTTGATGGCTGGTGCAGCTGCAACGGTCAAGAAGGTGTTTACAAGCTTTCATGTGACTGCGTATGCATAAATTTAGTGGAGTGCTTCTAACATGCTTCGATTCCACTTTGTAGTTATCTCTGGAGCTTGGCGGGAATGCACCATGCATAGTGTTTGACGATGCAGATGTGGATGTTGCTGTAAAAGGAACTGTATGTTAGTGAAGTATTAGATTACTTTAGTTTTGATCTCCATATTATGCTGATTATTTGTTAGTTCTTTCGGGGGCATAAATGACCCTGCTAAGGATGGGCATGACAGATGTACAACTTTTCCCCCTTAAACTAACGCTTTCACTTTGTGCAGCTTGCTGCAAAGTTTCGCAACAGCGGTCAGACCTGTGTTTGTGCGAACAGAGTCATTGTACAAGAAGGTACTGTAACAACATACTGCAATTATCACCTGATGCATGGTGTCTATTTGTTGACTGAATGAAAGACATCTAGAAATTAATCTGCAGCAAATTGTAGTGTGGGATATCTTATTTAGATTTACCTAGCTGAAGCAACAGATCCTCGATTTCCAATCCAACTGCTTTTATAACGACAACTGAAGCTCCTGATGAGATTTTGATACCACTTCCCTGGTAGAATATTAGGTCAACTTCAATTTTTCTTGCAGGCATATATGAAAAATTTGCTACTGCATTTTCCAATGCCGTTCAGAATCTGCAAGTTGGTGATGGCTTTAGTGAAGGTGTTGCTCAGGTAGACACACTTCCACTCTTAATCTTTCAAACTACCATCTTTTACCCCAGGTTACCTTTCCATGTGCCTAATTACTAGAACACACTATTTAGACTATTGATTAGATATGAGTGCTGCTTAGATTGGAGATGATATGCTCCTTGTTTAATCGTATGAATCTGCCTTCTTACCAGTAAATAGATTTCAAGTGTCTTTTCATGATATCAAGTCAGTAGGTAATTTTGACAATAATAGTTGTCATCCTTTTCTTAACAGGGTCCTCTAATCAATGAAGCTGCACTACACAAGGTTTGCTGTCCTGCTTCATATGCAAATATGCATCCAATTGATGTCAGTGAGCCTCATTTAACAGACAACTCACATGCCACTTCTTTCCTTTTGTGGCCTTGCAGGTTGAATCATTTGTTGAAGATGCTATACACAAGGTTTCTTTTCGACTCTCTTTTAATAGTTAATTGTAGAGTTGCAGGTATGATTGATTTAAAACCATGACCATGAGCATACAAATTGAATAGAAATGGCATTTCATTCAAGGTTTCTTTCTGATGAATCTCTTCCTTTTAGTGCCATATGCACTTAAAAGTACATTCTTCTTGATCTTGGCGAAGATAGTTTTCAAAAAATACTTCCTGGACATTGTAGTAGTTTCATTACAGAAACCAGTGTCCATTTGTCAAGTGCAGATGGCTTCCTATTTCTTGCATCTGCTGTGTCCTTGAGCCAAAATTACTGTCAATTGGTGAGTAATGAGGTGCATCTAGTGTCCACCAAAATTTCCAGAGTTTTCTTTCTTTGTCTAATTCAACTTTAACTATTTAACAAGGTGATTCTCTACTAGGGGTGGCAATTTTTCCTTGTCTTGTGTCGACATAAGGGTATGCTATAAAACAGGTCAACCTGAACACAATACGATTAGTTGATCGTGTTGACCTTCGTGACATGGTCATGACCCCAAGATTAACGGTTGACATGATGTGGCCCATGCACCAGATTATATAATGTGTTGGCTGGTCAACACAATTGCATGACTTGCCAGGACTCGAAATCAATCCACCAAACACAAGCTTGACGCGAAAAATCCTCAATCTTTCGTAAAATCTATCTACAAATTGCAATGATCTGTCAACAGAATATCATCAAATCAAATTAAATAATAATGAAATATTATAGTTATAAAATCCCCATGGGGAATGACATGAAAGAATAGTCTCTTAGTTAATTGTGTCTAATCCCGTTAATTTAAATGGGTTGTATAGGTCAATTTCGTCGTTTCTGGTGGGTTGGACACAAACACAACACAATTACTGAAGTGTCTTGAGGGTTGACACAAAATTGACCCAAACACAATTAACCTCAACCCAAACCTTCTATTTCATGTCAAGTTATTGTTTTCGTGTCAGAAAATGTTGCCCCTTTTTTATTTTTTTGGTCGGAATTGTTGCCTCTTTTTACCACCCTCAATTTGGGTTGTATTTCTTGGATATGTTAGATCAATCTGATCATTAACCGGAGGTCTCCTATGTTTAGAACATGTCCAGGATCTATGGCATGGTTTCTCAGAGTACCATGTATATGAAATAAAAAGTTCAGGAAACTCCCTGTTTGACTGTTTGGCTTTGATTGTTGGATACTTACGATTTGAGCACCTAGGGGAAAAGATGTTGAAGCTATAACTTATGCCCAAGAAAAGAAGATGAAGCAGTAGAATGTCGATGTCGTTAACAGAACTTTTCTATTTAATGAGTAAGCTTAAACAACATTATCATTATGAATTGGCACAAAGGCTTGTTGAGCTGCCTGACTTTGATCATGATAGAAAAGAAAGATTGGAAAACGAAACTCAGGATTGGTGATAGAAGGAATAAAATTAAGTTGAACCACTGGAATATATGTTCTGTAATATACTAAACATTTGATTTTAATGGTACACTAACTTGGCACTTCTAAAGAAGATGAAGTGATAGAATGTTGATGTCGTTAACTGGAACCGTTCTGTTTAATGAGCATTGATTTTGAGTGAATGACACTATTTTGTGGCTCTAGTCTGATAAATTCAACAATCTTATTCATAAGGCATGACCCTCGGCAGTCTTGAATTGTCATTTATATAGTCTTAGGCTTATCTTGTGCCTCCTTAAAAGGTGGTTCATGGCATAGTATAACTTCTTGCATTGATTTTAGCACTGAGGGGAAAAGACATTGAAGCTATAACTCCCAAGATAAGAAGATGAAGTGATAGAATGTTGATGTCGTTAATTGGAACCGTTCTGTCTAATGAGTAATCTTAAACAAAATCATCATGACAGAATTGGCACAAAGGCTCGGTGATCCGTCTGACTTTGATCATAAAAGAGAAGAAAGATTAGAAAACAAACTCAGGATTGGTGGTAGAGGAAACAAAATTAAGTTGAACCACTGGAATGTATGTTCTATAATATACTGAACATTTAATTATAGTGGTAGAGTAACTTGGTACTTTTAATGTATGCAAAAGAGAAGTTATGGTAGTTATTGTGCATGTAGTTGAGCAGGCATTGGTATTAGTATTGATTTTGAGCAAACGATACTATCTTGTGGCTCTAGTTTGATAAATGCAATAATCTTATTTGTAAGGCACGTTATTCAGTAGTCTTGAATTGTCATTCATGTAGTGTTTGGCTTATCTTGTGCCTCCTTAAAAGGTGTTTCATGGCATAGAATAACTTCTTGCATCTTATCATGGCTAATGAAGGGAGCCAAAATCCTTCTAGGAGGCAGAAGACACAGCCTGGGAAGGACTTTTTATGAGCCTACAGTTATGGGTGATGTAAAAAGCAATATGCTTATTTCAAGGTTAAACTTTTTAGCCGACTCAATCTCATCTCAGAATAACTGTTGCAAGCATGAGATATTAGGCATTGCGCACAAACTGTACATATAAGTATATTTGGCATGATAGTTGCAAGTTACGGAAGACAGATATTTCTCTTGTCTGCAGTTTCTTCTGAATGGTTAGTGTGAGATTTTATGGGACAATCACTAACTATTTTAAAAGCTTAAGTTGTTAGATGAATGTGTGATTTATTATTTAAATATTTGAACACTCTCCCTCACACTTAGTTTAGTCATTTGTCTAGTATTGGGCTTTGAAATATTTGATTGGGGAGGCAAATGGGTCTTAAAAAGATTTGAACTGAGAGCAAATGGGTCTTGAAAAGATTTGAATTGAGAACCTCTAGCTATGATATTATGTGATATTTTGTAAGACTATTGCCAATTGTCATAAAAGCTTAAGTTGTTAGATGAAGACATAGTTTATTATTTAAATATTCTAACAGTTAGCAGTACTATCTCTTCACCATATAGTTCTCATGGGAAAGCAAGGTGGGCAACTCTTCTAGCAGGATCAACCAAAGCGAAAACTTAGGAAGCAAATATAGTTTATATCCATCCTTATTAGCCAAAGTTAGGCTGCAGAATTTGATGATTGTACATTGTTGCTGCTGTTCTATCTTGTTATAAAAAGAGAAACAATCAGTTGACAAACGCTCGATGAGCAAATATGGGAATCCCAATCCCTTAAGAAGCTTAAGTGCTTCAGATCCTTTTTAGACTTCTGAGACAAGCCGGCAGTATTTGGCCTTGAGAATGATTTGCCCAAAGGCTCCTTTGGAATCCCAGTGCTTAGCTCATTGTCACTTTTTGCTAAATATGTCAATGCGTATAGTATATTATTTTACATTTATCTAGTACCCCGTTGGCCTATTTCAAAAGGATGCCGATGAGTCTTCTTTTTCCTTTTCCTTCTGCAAGTTTTGTAAGCTTGGCAATGATTTGCCTTTTAATAGTTGCCTAAGACTGTTCTAGACCTTCCATGCTAGTGTTTAAGCGTTGTCTCTTTCTCAGAGAGGAAGTATTTGGGCCAGTAGCTCCGCTTTTGCGTTTTCGAACTGAGGAAGAAGCTATCCGCATGGCCAATGACACCAATGCAGGTCTTTCTTTGACATGCAGTAATATCTATGATTTAATTTTGTATGCCAAAGAGACTTGAAATGAATGGCATTTGGTTTTCTTATTTTGCATTGGTTGTGCATCAGATGAAACTGCAGTAATCTGTGTGAAAGTAGACAACAATTAATTACTTGTAAATACTGACAATCTCTCTCTCTCATGCACGTGTCAAAGGTCTGGCTGCTTACATTTTCACCAGCAATGTTCAACGTACATGGCGTGTCACCGAGGCCCTTGAATATGGTATAGTAGGGGTTAATGAAGGAATAATCTCAACAGAGGTCAGTATCATTCTGTCTCCTCCATTTAGCATTTGACAGAGAAGAGGGTTTACTTGTCCAGTTACCTGGTTGGCTTTAGGTGGCTCCTTTTGGTGGCGTCAAGCAGTCTGGTCTTGGACGGGAAGGTTCAAAGTATGGAATTGATGAATATCTGGAGGTGAGTATCCGTGAATGCTGATACATTGTTATGGGTGCTAGCAATAATCTTGACTTAGCTTGCTGATTCCAATTTTCTGCTCTGACGCAATAATTTAGCCGTGTTTGCCTCCTGTCTCTCGTCATGTTCCTTGTGCTTGCTGAACTTTTGTGTTGCATTTTGCCCTGTTCATCAAATTCCTATTACTCTGCCTTAGTTAAAATGTTCCTTCATGGTTGCAGCTAAAATATGTGTGCCTTGGAAACATGGCACACTGAGTGATAAGCAAGATCTTGGAATGGACTATTGGTCATCCTACGTCCAGGAGCACAGAGGGCCCTCCTTCCGTGCATCTGATACTTCACATGCTTCCAGCGAGTCACCGCCCCTTTTGAAGAGAGCATGAGGAAGACTGCAGCATCAAGGCTTTGTATCCTCTTGTGTATGTATATGAATAAGGACAGATGGCCATCTCCATTCCATAGCAGAGGAAAAATTTCAGAAATCTCATGTCTTTTTCTTGGCAAGACCTGAATCTTATGCTCTAGTTCTTCTCCTTTAATTGCAAATTATTTTCCATATCGGTCTGATAAGATCAAATTAGTCAAATGAATGGCACGGGGGAAATGGGTACAGTGTACCTGACCTTATAACGAACGAAGGATTATCGCGACTGTAAGGACCAGGGCCTGGGAGCTGTGGGGACAATTTTCAGTTTATGGCCCTGAGATTGGTCGGGCTTTCGGAATCCTTGAGGGGATCGAATTAACATGCCAGTGGGAGTTTTCTTTAACGAGGCAGGTGCGTCTACTATTCATTCGCGCGAATAAAAAAGGGGTCGCAAGGAATTGGTACGACTAAGGCCAAAAAGAGTTTTGAAGTCTTGAACCATCATGCACCAAACTATGGATTCCTGAGGAGCATAGACCCGCAAAAACAAAAACAAAACAAAACAAAAAAGAAAGAAAAGAAAGAAGTGGGAAGAGAGGAAAAGCGAACCGCAAAAAGATGGGCCCGGGAAGATCACTTGGAAGAGAATATATTCATTGGGGGGCAGAATAATTCGGCAATGCACATAAAGATGCTTGAAATTCAAGCAAACATGGCCTCAACGCTAACGCAGCCTGCTTTTCCACCGGGGTTTATAGTCTTTGCATAAAATCTAATCACCTCAAAGTTAAACCCCGGCTTTGTCTGAATATAATAACACCCCCATGTGTTCTCGGACGGGACAGCTACGTACTTGGCCAAAGCGTGGTCCAAAGTGTGACTGCAGGGGAATCTCCCGTTCTAGATTGCAACTCCTTTTCTCCCTTCTGGATAAACTCCATCTACATCTATAGAGTTTGAATTGTTCAAAGGTGTTTCGTCCGCGTGAGGAGAGCCGAGCCATCCTCTCCACTTGGCTAAAGATTAATTCCCGCTTTCGATTTGCGCTCATTAAAAAAGGCCACCGACATCATTTGACATTAACAAGGGTATAACTTCCATCAACTAACCCTCTAATGTGAAGTGGCCGCCTCTCGAGCAGAAATCAAAGAGAATTTTGCATAGCAGAACAATGAAGTTAGCAATGAAGTATGCAGTGACGATACTTGTCTGTGATGGCAAGATCACGTTGGATGCCGATCAGTCCGTGCAGGCAAGATCACGTTGGATGCCGATCGGTCCGTGCACGTGTTCCGCCTGTGTGCTAGTTAATACCGAATAGCCCGAATGTACATACATGGTCACTGGCAATTCTCCTAGGGTTAAGTATGTGGGCGGAGTTGGAGAATCTTGCTTTAATTGTCAAAGAAGAAAGGCATCTATTCCCCATTCTGGATTTGGGTGAATGTCCGAATGACATGCAATTCCTTCTTTCACTCGTCTCCCTTAAGATTTTGGCATCCCACCATGAGAGGAGAGCTTTTGCCCCCTTTTCTACTCCTTTCTTTTTCCTCTTTTTTCACCTGCTTTTGTTTATTTCCATCGCGAAAAATATTGAAATGTATATTAAACCCTAATGTCGCGGGGCTTCACTGTTGCATAAATTACCTCGTCTTTCTGCTCTAGGGTTTGACCAACTCTAGGTTGAGAGAGGACAATCTTGTATGCCACAAAAGAGAAGAGGATGAGGAGGTCCCCCTCGTAATATCTTCATCAAAAGCTTCGCTCTGAATTCCCCTTTCCCCTTGGCGCTTAGAATTTCCCCCGCCCTCTCGCCAACAAACTCGCAGACCATAAAGCTTTTGGGTCCACCCATCCATCTTACCTTTAATTTGCCCATTTAGTAGTAGTAGAAGAACAAACATGCCCATGTTTTCACCCTTGAGATTTGCTCAACCTCTTCTTCTTAACCGCCGTTAGTTCGCTTGCAAAACCTCTAGATTATGACTTTACACAGATGTATGGTCGGCTTGTTCTCAATTGATCCTTAGCTCAAGTTGCTGCACAAACATATATTCTAACAAATATCACGCGCCATGTGTATCTAATAATTTGTTTCCGGGGCAGAAGGAGATAGTCAGAAGAGAGAGCAGAATGTTATGGCAAAATTTCACGTGTGCAATGTAAATGCCATGCAAAATCGGTTGGGAACAGATCCATATGAACCCACGTTAGCTCTGTGATTGCCAAATCATTGTGGTTGACAAGGACGTTGAGGACATTCCATAACTAGTTCTCGGAGAATTTACCTAGAATCAGAATCAATTCCTCCTCATCATGACTTGGTTTTTCATTGATAGGAAGTAAAGCTTTTGTTCTTCTGCCCGGGATTCATCTTTTAAAATTCATTTTACTATATCGAGTCTAAGAACATATGTATGAAGAGATAGAGATATACACACTAAATTATATTTATGGATCATATATTTTAACATTAAAATGTCTGTGAGGACATGATTCATATGATGAGTTTATAACTTTAGATCACTGATTTTTGGCTATTTAACAGCTAATAATAATAATAATTAAGCTGGTAGCTTTATAATTCTGGGGACACTGCGGAGTTAAAAAGGCAGTCGTGGTACGAGAGAGAGAGAGAGAGAGAGAGAGTCGTGCATGCATGGTGGGCTCGGGGTTATAATGAATAAAAAAGCATTTGGGTTCGAAACTTGAAAGAAAGATGGGTAAAGCAAAGCTTAACGAATTGGCAGTCATGATTGTATCTAAGCAAGGGCTCTCGTTCAAATATATATGCAGAGACCTAAAAAGAAGCTTCACATGATTGGAGAATAATATTCAAAAGAGGGTCTCTCCTTTTCGCCTCAACAATACATCCAACTCAGAATTTGTCTGTGCACCCTCTCCCCCCAATAAAGATGGGAAAACTCTCTCTCCTCCCACCACCACCACCGTTGGAGATGAGAATTGATCCCTAAAGAAAGATGATTGTATGGCGGTCTTTAATTTACTGTGAAAATAGTAGTTTATTCTGAATTATAAAAAATTAAATCACAAATAATTATAAATTATTGTGGGACCTCCTTTTAAGAATTTGTAACTCCCAATAGACTGTTATTCTCACAGTACTACAAATACTATTATGCTAGTAAAATCCATCCCTAAATCACCTATTTTAACTACATCCACTACTAATGCAGGAGTTAACATTAACTTGTAAAATTTTCAACTTGACAAACTTCGAGCATTAGAGGCACATAGAGCATAATAATACAATACTATTCATCCCTCTGTAACTACAGTTGCATGAAACAAATACATAATCAAAGTTTACTCAAAAGCAAGTTTTTATCGTGTCAAAGCAGTTGAAATAATGAGAAGTTGCAAAAAACTGAAATCAGAACATTAAAAGCATCTGCCAATAGATCATGCGTAACCATGGTAGAATTGAGCAATTGCATTGTCGGAATCGGAGGATGTGGATTCTCTCTTTTATGAGTGATATATAAAGATTGTCTTAATGAGTTAAGATGACATATTATTATTTATACAAAGGAATTGATGACTTATGAGATACAAATACGTCTAAGTATGATTAATCTATCTTTTAGGAATTCTTATAAAAAAAAAAACCCCAGTCCAGGACAATTTTTTACATAAGCCATGAAACTTTACATCTATTAATGCAATGATTGTAGGTACTAAATTAAAAGATTGTATATGTGTGCCAAAGGCTGAACCTTGTTGGCTAGTCAACATTTTTCACCATCAATATTGAATTAAATTTTTTTCTAAATATAAATTAGGGTATCGTAAAAACTCAACTAAACCCTATGTAATAGATGCATGTAATCAGATAAGATTTTATTTACAGAATGGTGGTGTAGCCGCAAAGATTACTTATTTATTTGATGGCATAACGGCTTTGGAAAAAAAAAAAAAAGAAGAAAAAGGAAAAGAAGAGGTATAGCGGCTATATAGTTTATTGTAAACTAATAAATATGATATATATTTGCAAAGGGTGTGCTAGTAGCTTGCTTTGGAATAGAGAAACGCCAAAGGGGAAAAGGGCAGCCTGATCTTTCTTCAAAAAACGCACCCTATTCCTTCTCTCTTTCCCCCATATCGCATTTGTTCTTCAGCTTAGAGAGAGGAAGAGAATGTTCCATCCCAAGAAGCCCTCGGGTATGAATTCCCATGAGAGGGGGATGTGCGTGCAAGGTGATTCTGGCCTCGTCCTCACCACCGACCCCAAGCCCCGCCTCCGATGGACCGTCGAGCTTCATGAACGTTTTGTCGACGCCGTCACCCAGCTCGGAGGCCCCGATAGTGAGTACCAACGAATCTCTTTCTTTCATTTGCTTTGAAACTCTCTCCGGATCCATCTTCCTTCTTTCTTGCTATCTACATGCACACCTATCTCGGCTTTGAAGGTTTAACGATTCATGAAAGATAACTAATCTTGATGTTTGGTGTGACGACAGAGGCGACGCCGAAGACCATCATGAGGGTGATGGGTGTGAAGGGTCTCACTCTTTACCATCTCAAGAGCCATCTCCAGGTTCACTTCCTTTGATCTGTTTTGCTTTCGGCTTTATACAAGCTTTTTTGTCTGTCACTCCCCTTCAGAGGGTTCAAAGCCCAAAGCGTGTAGGTGGGGTGGGTCGTCGCGGCAATCGAGATTGTCTTCCCGCTTTCGTTTGCCTTTCTTTTGCTTCTTTTCTTATGTTCGCTTATCAGGGCAAACGCCTGACCTACTTGTTGGCTGCAGAAATTCAGGCTGGGAAAGCAACCCCACAAGGAATTCAATGACCACTCCATCAAGGATGGTAAGAGAGGTGACTCTATATATATCGTCTCTTCTATTTCTAGGTTTTCTGCATGTTCATCATATGTCACGTAGCTTTCGGGGTGTAACCGTTAATCACTTTTCATCTACTTGCATATATAATTTGACGCTATCGACAGCTTCTGCACTTGAGCTTCAAAGAAGCTCCGCTTCTTCTTCTGCCATGATAGGCCGCAGTATGAATGAGTAAGTCGGCCTAAACTTGAGGACGTTTTGGGATTCCTTTTTTTACACCCTTGTGTTGGATTTTTTCGTATGACTAACTCCAACATGGGTTGGTTGATGCCATCGTCAGGATGCAGATGGAGGTGCAGCGTAGACTTCACGAGCAACTGGAGGTAAAACTTGCCCACACAGCATTCATACATTTTTTGGGAAAATAAAAGGTTTCAACTATCTCTACATCTTCTTCTCTGTGTGCTGAATAACTAAAAAAGAAACGGTACAAATCGGTGCAGGTGCAGAGACACCTGCAGCTGAGGATAGAGGCGCAAGGGAAGTACATGCAGGCCATGTTGGAGAAGGCATGCCAGACGCTCGCTGGTGAAAGCATGGTCCTTCACAACTCATCCGGAGCAGGATACCACAATCACAAGACCCCTAGTAATATGCCAAACCCGATGAATAGCATTGGAGGAGGAGCACCCTTTGTCAAAGACTTTGGATCCTCATCCCCTCTCAACTTCCCTTCTTTTCAAGACCTCAACATCTACGGTGGTGCCGACCAACTTGATCTTCATCCCAACCTAGAAAGGCCTTCCCTTTCCCTCGATTCCTACCATCTCCCCAGTAATAACAACAACAGCCACGACAACAGTGGTTTTGGAAAGAAGAGACCAAGTCCCTTTGTGACCGGTGGTAGCGGTAAGAACCCTTTGCTATGGTCTGCCGATGATCTCCCGGAACATGGCCATGAGCAGATCCACACGCCTGAGATGGTCGATTCCATCTCTGTTGACATTTACGAAGCGAAGCCACCCCCGGCTCTTACCGGAGGAGGAGGAGGGGATGAGCAGAAGCCTTTGAAGCCCCATCGCCACGATGACCATCTCTTTCAGCAGGCTGGATGATGCTGCTGATGATGATCTCTACCCTACTCTTATACTATGGTAATTAATTTCAGCTGATGATGATGTCACACATTATTTTTGGACTAGAGTTTCTTCCGGGTCTTCAAACCTTGCTCTTCTATGTATGAGCATATGTATCATGAAGTCGGCTTTGGGGACTTTGATCATCAAGGAATATTATTTAGGTTTACTCATCTGATCACCTCCGAGTTTCCAGTGGAAGCTAGATAGTTGAGAACAATTTACGAATCACATAATGCCATGCAGGCATGGCAGAACTTGTTTTAACTTGTATTTTCATTTCATGTACTAAATCTTCTACTTTTGCACGAAATTTCTTTTCTCTACTTTTTCACTGGTTTCAGTCATCCCATTCATACGACAATAAATGGACATTTTGCCATTGATCATTACTCTAAATTAATTAATTTTCAGGTTTTTCACCGAGCAGTCATGTATGTAAACTTCTAAAATAGCATGTTCAGAAGTTATTATAGGTATTACGCTGTCGACAAATGCAGTCCCAGATCATGCATGCACGCAGAAAATTCACTATATATACTCAATATTTAGCTGATGTGGTAGATAATATCTATCTTTTAAGTACGAAACACCACATGCTTTGCAAAAAAAGTGAAGGGGATGCAACATCTTAAGCCATTCCAGCACACTGATACAAAAGAAATGCTCATGCTGTGTGTCCTTTAGAGTCACGCTAGTGTGGTAAGTTTATCTTCTATGAGCCCTTTCCTGCACACGACGGTCCTATTCATTTTCAAATTAGCTTGCTTGCTGGCTTATACTTCCATGCATTTCTTTTAAACTAATTGACATGAATTCGGGTGACCCCGCTAATATCTCACCACTTGAAATACTCCTTGAAGTTGTTTATACAGAACTATCTTGCTGCCAGCAAGCTCAATAATATGGACAGTTAGGGCTAGAAATTATTGTCATTCCAATAGCACAAGATGAAACTTGAAGATGATGTGACACGATGCATTGAAACCAAATTGTGCTATTGAGTAATCAAATTATTTCACAAATGAGATATAAGTTGTGGCATTGGCAATTGTGAAACATGATGAGTCGAGTATATATCAAGGAATCAAACAATCAACATGATGGTAAAAAACCTCCCCAGTTTTGCGGGGCAAGAAATGGGCCGAAAACAATCGGTATTTGGATGAGAATCAAGATGTATATCGATGGGTTTGACAATATCAGGACTAGAATATGGTGGACATTCCTCGTAACCATGTGATGCAAAAGGAAATTGGTCAAAACAAATAAATAGAATCTAAAGATAACACTTACTCAGGAAATCAACAAAAAGTACTTAAGCGTTATATATCAAACTCGATTTGATAGACGCACTACTATCTTGGGCAAACTATGTAAAGTGTGATTGCGTGAGTTTTTCATGGATAGGATTAGGGTTAAATAAATGTTCTGTAAAGGAGGCCCGGGATTTGGAGAGTCTCTCATAGCTCCTTCCTATGAGATTCACTTGAGATGGTATGTAGGGCACGTACATTTTCATTTGAATCTAGCTACTCGAGAACCGATTAGGAAATGCATGCAAAAGTGGAAAAAAAGAGGAGGGTGATGGGGTTGAAGTACCGGAAATTTAGGGCAAAAGGAAATCAAAAGTTGCACAACCTGAAGCTTGTTCTTGAATCTAGAGAGTCTCGGCACACACTAAGCATTCAAAAACCAGCAAATTGATTGTTATCAGAGAGTTAGAATTTAGGGGGAGAAAGATCATCAAAAAAAAAAAGAAAAGTAGAATGCAGACAGGGGAAAAGCTAAAGTCTCTAAACACCCCCAAAAAAAATAAAGACGAAGGAGAATCGAACCGCACTCCCACGCGGCCAGAAATCGAGGAAGCTTCTATCTTTTCTGCTCCAAAGTGAAGTTGGTCTCTCTCTCTCTCCCTAAAAAGCTGACGGAATGATGGCATTTGAATGAGGCTTTCTTTTTCGTTGCATCATAACGTTGGCAGATGAGAAGACACGCACGGTAATCAAGGGAGTTGCATGTCCTGAATTTGCCAAAAGGATCCCCTCCTCCATTTCTCTTGCTCTTTGGGTTCCCAAACCTTCTGTTGCTGCCGCTCCCTATTGAGCATCTCTAAATTTAGAGGGCCCCCCCTCATGTTAGGAGAACCCTATCCGCTTCCGCAATCCCACAAAATGCTGCTTCTCTTTTAGATGGAAGAACTATTCATGAGGCTCTCTCCCTCCCTCCGAATGTCTGTTTTTTTTTCTGTCTATGTATTCAAGAGATGTGTTGCTTCTCTTTGTTATGAAACTAATACTCATAGGATGCTTCATTCTCGTTCCAAAGATAATCTATGAAGAAGAATGTTGATGTACTTTTCATATTATCATGAAATTACAAATAGTGATAGATCATTAACTTGTGTTTTGAAATGAATGTTGGAAAGTATTAATTGAACGACATTTGATATATGCTTAAAATGGTTTGCATTTATTTGACAACTTAGCCCCACCTACTGGATTATTAAAAGTCGCTAGTGACAACCCAATGCCTCTTTGGTGCCTCTATTTTGACCCTAACAGAGATCACCACCTTGGGTCGTGGCATCTCAGGGCCATCAACTCACACCCCACACGTGCGCACGAGTTAAGATCCATGGCAGCAATGTGGCAGTAGTAATAATAGAGTGCAAATTTTAAAACTAGATAAAAGTGAAATTGTAACATATGAAAAGTTAAGTATAGCAATTGCTATAGACAAAGGAATAGCCACATATGCGAAATAAATTGAGCTAGAATTTACTCTAAATACTATGCAGAATGTCTAACCCAAAGATTCAAACTGTAGGTATAATGAAATTACCTATATATGAAGAATAAATAAACTATTTGATGGTGAAGATAGAGAAATGACAAGATTCCGTACCAGGTGAGCAATGTATACAAGATCTTCTACCGATAAAGAAAAACAAAGGAAGAAAGAGGAAAAAAGAGCGAAGCACATGATGACATCTAATCTGTAGTTTTGGAGGGGGGGGCAACACATGATGCACTCTAAAACTAATACATCCTCATTAGTATTTCTGCCTTACAGGCTGGTTGGGAAGGCCTTTCGTATGTAAAGGAAAAGCGAGGGAAAAGAAAAGGACAAAGCAGCACTTTACTCGACGATCGACCCAATTCAGCTACGCAATCAACTCCCCCCACCCCTTCATTAATATAAAATATAATGCTGCTGGAGTAGACGGCGGTGCAGTCCTACTGTCTCTCTCCCCTCTCGGTCTCCTCTCAACGTCGTGAGCACACAACACGTAACCGATGCCCGCTACAGCTAAGGACCTTGACCCACTTTCTTATGGCCTTTGTACTCGGCCCAATCCAGCGAATTCCTCCAGCCCACTTGCCCTTTGAAATCGCCTTCTTCAACTGCCATATAAGTTGGCCCATCATTTCTTTCCTTTCTCTTATAATATGAGTGTAGAGACCCGGTTATCTGAAAATTCATAAAACACTTTACAAGTTTTATGAATCCACTGACTCCGATCTCAATCTGTGAAGATGACCTCAATCCATAATAGGTTTCGCTCAAATTGACAGTATTCGTACGGGTAACTTTCAATCTATAAATAATAAATCCCTCGATGCCCCAACTAACGGCGTCAACTCTGGGGTTTCCGAACCATTTGCTTTTCAAGACGAATGTGTATTGTTGTCATATCGAATTATCAACAGAATCCGAGCATGCGGCGCTGGTTGTGATAAGATAGTGTTCGACAGTGTGGTCCACAGGAGTAGTTACTGAGGTTGCCTGCATTTTCGGATGGCACGTTCTTTGTATTGATACGAATGGGGACGGCGATGGAGCGGGGAGGCCATCTTTGGAACACGTTACCATTACTATTCAGAGCCGTAGAAATGAGGAGAGGACATGCCTATCCGGATTTGGTATGGACTGTCATATGATAATTTGCGGATCGTTCGTGGATATTATTGTCCGTGTCTTGAAGATAGCGCACGTTTATGCAAAATATGAATGTTGTTTTGCACCAAAATTGCACTCATCGCCACTTATACATGCTGAAAAAGGTCAGATACATCAAATGAACGGCCCCAGCTTGACAATAGCGAAAGAAAAATAAGAATTACTCAGAACAACCCGACGATTAATCTAAGGGGGGTTCATATACAGGAAGCATTGTGAGCAGTTATTAATTATAAGAATGTGGGGGATTTAGCTTGGAATGGTTCGTCCAATTAGATGGGGGGTGTCATGGAGGAGGTAAGGATGTGTCAAGGTGAAGGGGTGCGGATATCGGAAGGAGGGATGAAGTGGTCCAAGGAGAGTCCCGGGACGTTGAAGTCGATGTCGTGGATGGTCCAGGCTTCTTCCATGCGGGTGCGGCAGTATTGCATCGACGTCTCTCCGAAGCGGAAGAGGGTGGCGATGGACTTCCCCTCGTGAGCGATCATCAGCCCATCCACCTCCCTGTAGTCCCCAATGCTGCTCCCGATCGTCGTCTCCCAGTACACGGTCTCCCCCGATGACGCGGGCTCTTCCTCGTGGTGTCGTTCTTGATCTTCTAGTTCGCTGTCCTCGCTGGGGTTGTTACTGGTAGTGGGCACATGGTGGACGCGGGTGAGGTGGGAGTCCTCGAGGTAAATGAGGAGGCCGCTCTTCTGGCTGAAGTAGCCGTGGAGGACGTGCCTCAACACCTCCGCCCCACCCTCGCTCCTCTCCATCACCGCCTCCCGTTCCGCCGCCACTTTCAGCACGAAGCATTCCTCCTCCCCTATGCTCCTCTCCCCCATGCACTGTGCCTTGCCGAACAACCGTGCCGTGCTCTCCGGGTCAAGTCCCTGCTTCCGTGTCAATTGGCTAGGTTAGAACGGTCCAATTCCATCTCGTTGAACTCAATAGCTTATTACAAAAAAAAAAAAAAAAAAAAACTGATTGGGACTGACAAATTCCTACTGACTGTCTAGGCACGATCTACTTATTTTACGTGATCATAGTTCGAGATACGATGCTCGGCAATATATAATGTCAAAAATTTGGTAGCTTAGCAGATACGGAGTGCAGGAGACAATATCTTCCTAGATCCAATGGAAGCGGGAGTGCACAGTGGTCAATAAAGTGGCGGGGAGGAGCAAAAGCAAAAGGGGGGAAGGTGTGGGAATGTGGAGGTGGGAGAGCGGGAATCCCAAGAAGGGGGGGGAGGGGTTCCACTTCCACCTTCGTTCAATCGTTGGTCTTTACCTATAATGACCTCTCGTTAGGCACCGCGTCATCCTCGTCATATGCCATCCTGCCCCTCGTCCTGTAGGTGCGTGGGTGTGAACCCCAGTACTCCTCCTTTCTTACCTGTCTTTTCTTTTCTTCTTTTTCGCAAAATTTTTGAAAATTTTCCGATACAGTGGAATGGTCCAAGAAAGAAAAAGAAGAGACCCCTCCTTAGATGTCCGTCCATTGTCCGGTAAAGGACGGGACAGTTTCTCCATCACTGTCAGATCTCACTTCCCCCCCTCTTTCCTTCCTCCCACTCCAAACTTGCACCTCTCTCTCTCTTTCTCTCTCGGTATGCGCGCTTATTGGTCTAGTGGGCTCACATCTGTGCTTTCCTCAAGCCTTTGTCTATAAAAGTGCAGCAAATAATTGATCCCATCATGCGAATTTCCCTTGCCGTAGGACGCTGTTTCGAACCATTAATTCTTAAGATGGGCGTCGTGGGTCACGATAGAGTTGCTTTAATTCCTTCAGTGCTGACCAAGAAAAGACAGGGTTTACCGTTCCCTCCTACAACATATCAGCTCTCTGCACTGAATTATTAGGAAGACTATTGTGCACACCTAAAACGAGAGGGCGAAAAAGAAGGCAACTAGCGGTCTAGTCTTCATATCTTCACGCTCAAGTGTGAAAATATTGAAGTTGTTGGGTCGTGAAAGATGGCCAGTCCCGGTCCCAAAGGTTTTACTACCTCATCCATCGAACAAAGCCCTAAAGATGGGCACCAACTAGCCAGGAGAGAGAGAGAGCTAAAGAAGTAAAATAGAGGCAACAAAGAGACTTAACATTAATTGGAAAGCGAAGCTAATGTACATAATGTATGCCGGACATGTACCTGAATGAGGCGACGTAAGGGACGGTGGGGGCCCTTGGCGGCGTGAGTGCCGAGCCAGGGAGTGTGACGCCACACGATCTTGCCGTCGCTGCCGGCGACCACCTTGTTGTCGTTGACGGTGGTGACGTAGTGAGAGAAGTCGTCGTTGGAATGAGGATTGGAGCTGGCAGGTCCCCCGGCGACGAGGGCGAGCTCGACGGACCACAGGGCCGGGGTCATCTGCCAGAGGACGAAGCTGCCGTGGTGCGGGGTGGGCCGGGTGGCGCCGACGGACTTGACGGACTTGCCGGAGGAGACCTCGGTCTCGCAGCAGGCCATCTTGACGCGGCCGGCGGCGTACATGTTGGTGACGGGGGTGCGGCGGCGGTGGGGGTGGAAGCAGCCGGTGGCGGCCAGGTACTGCTTGAGGATGTAGTGGGCCATGGAGTTCTGGATGGGGATGGAGCAGGGGAGGCGGAGGGTGGTGGGGCAGGGCGGCGAGAGGGATGGGGGCGAGGGGGCAGCCCAGCACGCTGAGCAGCAGCCGCAGCTCGGCCGCCCGGTCGTTGGGGCGGACGTAATGGTGGTGGGCTGCGCCGCCAGCCTTCTGGGAGCGGAACCATTCCCGGATCACGTCCCAGGAGCGCTCCTTCCGCTGCCCCGGCGGCTGCATCTCCGGATCAGGGCCTTCCATGAGGGGCTCCAGGGGCTGCTGCCTCCATTTCTGCCTCCACCGCACCGATGATCCTCTCGCGTTCATCCCCTCTCCACTCCCTCTCTCCCTTTATTCTTCCCAACCCTCTCGTCCAATGTATCCGAAGATCGCTCGACACGATGTTGCTTGATCAAATGGGATGGACGGGGAGTTTGGGGGGGGAGGAGGATGCTTTAAAAGGGAAGGAAAGAGAGAGAGAGAGAGAGAGAGACAGGGCATATGTATTATTTTCTTTTATGTTAGCAGTAGATGAAATGAGACAAAAGGGACAGCTTATCTGTCCAACGGCTGACTACAATGACCCTCCCCTCCCCTCGCCTCCCCCCCTTTTTCTTTTTTCCCTTTGATTGTACTAGGCATTAGGCATCCGCTGCTTTTGAATAAAAACAAAAATTAGATGGACAAGGGAGGGAGGGAGGGGGTCCACTTGGAAGCAAGATAAAGATGAGAGTGGGGTGGAGAGTCGGCGTCAGTTGGAGGAGCGGCCGCTGCGATTCGGTTGAATCTTCCAAGCAAAAGAAGCCCCCTTTTTTATGTTTTGTAGGGATATGCAAAACGGACAGCTTGAATCCTGGATCGGCTCCCCATTTTCAAGTGTGTCGATCCGATTTGTTGTTCCTAAAAGTGAAACCGTGTTTAGACGGTCCAATTTTTGATTTCAAGGGAGAATCATACCGACTAAGTATATTTTTTATTTTATTTTTCTTCAAAAAAAATTAGTAAAATGTGAACTAAACGCCATCTCGATTCGGTTCTAAGTAGTGAGGAAAAAAATAATGAGAAAAAAGTAGTGGGAAAAAATAAGTAAAACTGGTTCCAATTTTTGGGAGGCGAACCTCTCGGTCGAGCCCCAGGTTTCACCTTATAACCAGGCCGGACCGGGAATTGATAAAAGAAGCCCTTTTTAAGGCCCCCTCGTCCTCTTTTTGGGCCCATAATATCATCATCGGGGCTCATCGACTGGGCCTTGGCCGGCCCACTCCACTCCCCAAAACCACACCGACTTCAAAAGCTCGAGCTCCTGTTGGGAGTGGCGAAGGAGGTGGGACTGCCTGCCGTTCCGCAGAGAGAGAGAGAGAGAGAGATGTCGATCCTGTGGGAGAAGAGCGGGACGTGGAGGTGGCTGGTGCGGAAGACCCGCGACTCCAAGCCCTTCTTCCTGGCTTTCGCCACCGTCTGCGGCGTCGTCCCCGGCGTCATCGGCTACTGCGTCATGCAGGCCACCAGCTCCCGCACCGAGCAGCTCGAGGCTCGCCTCCGCCAGACCGCCCGCCCCGACTCCCTCGTGCGTTCTTTCTCTCTTTTCTTTTTGGGTTTCTTCCTTTAACGAATGGAGTCTTGCCATTGATCCATCCTGAGTGGAACTGCACTTACTCGAAAGGCTTCACTGCAGAGAATTATCCGGCATACTGGATGGATAGGTCATAATCTGTACGAATTGAGGATCAATTCATATTAAACGTGATTACCAGTCTTAAAAAAAAAATGCCTTTTGAAGATAAATCACTTGGACAGTCGGTGGCACATTCACCATATCCGTAATAGAATGTCTGAGATCATTAATATCTGTTGTTCCTATCCCTCGCTCGATTATTCATCTGGAAACCTAATAGAGTGAGGAATTCCTGATCGCCTTTGCTGGCGGGCTTGTACATTTCATCTCATTGTCCTCCTTCTCATGTTACAGTTCATATTTGATTCTCCGAGGCTCGTGTCCTTTTGATAATGTTTCGGCAGTCGCAATTCTCTTGGCTTGAAATTTTCTCTGGTATCCAATCGCGAGATGATGAATCAATTTGACATTGCACTCCTCACTGGCCATGTCACTCGAGTCACTTGAAAATTTAGGATTAATTGTTGATACTAGTAGATGAATAGAATCATTGGTTGTTAAAATTGGAATACCCTTTGCATACGTGTTGATGGAAGCTCTAGTCAGTTGTGAATACCTCGTGGCTGGGGAAACTCATGATTGTGGATAAAACTCACGGCGTGCTATTCCCTAAAGTTTTTGACCCCAGCTATCCACATGCACAACCACAAGGCACTCGATGTTGCTTTACTGTGGACTGTAGTATTGGATATGGAATGCCCAGGGGATCCCCAGCCGTTAGTATCTGATGTAACTCTTGGCAAATTGCAGTCTGTGTGTTCTTATTTTGACAAGCTGCATCTCAATCTTTATTGAGATGTGTAATACGTTAGCAAGTAACTTCTAATGCAGATATGCATACGTTAAGTGCATATGAGTTTTGTCACCTGCCATCGAGCTAAACACATTAAGCATTCTCTTCTTTTACACCGAGAATTCTCGTGCGTGCTTAAGTAGTGAGTGAATCATCCTGACCTGCTGTAATTGTGTGCTAGATGATGGGAAAAGTGAATCGAGACAGACTAGCAGAGTATCTGGGGGAGCTCCAGAGGAAGGAGGACACAAATGACAGGTACGTAGCAGCCTTGAAGGGAGAGACGTTGACTAGGAATCCTTACGTGAGGATTCAACCTGTGCCGAAGCAAGATAGTGGAGCCAATGAAGCAGCGAAGGCTGACGAGAAAAAGAAATAGACAGTTAAATAAGCGCTGCAGTTAAATTGTGAAGTCTCTCAGGTTGTTTGATGATGCTGAGAGTCGATTTTCCCTAGTTCTCGGTCTTTTGTTTCCTAGCATTGTTTTTGAGTTTTGAAAGGTCTGAAAAACCTTTAATACCGTGTAATAAATATTGCTTTGTCTCGTTCTCTCATCGGTCGTATGTTCGCATGAGCCAATCGCGTTGGCGCATCGCTCGGTCTGTACTACATTTGCTCAAGATGAGGATGCCTTAACTGGGTGGGTTGGCTGAATGAGGAGCATATATTGCAGTCGGCAGCATCAATGAGTTTGCATGTCCACGTGCACATATAGGGCTTGCATGGAAACACTCCTTGTTTCTGAACGATTTTTTTGTTTTTTTGTTCCTGGGAACAAAAAAAGAACAGAAACGCGTTTGGTTGCGTTTCTGTTCTTTTTTTGTTTTTTTGTTCCAGGAACAAAATAGAAACAAAAAAAAGAAACAAAAAATTTTTTACTTCTGGACTTCAGAAACACTCCTTCAACGCCTAAAAAGAACAAAAAACAAAACCGGAACACCTTCGCGGAAACACTTCTCCTTCATTCGTTCGTGCTCTCCCTTCTCCTTTGTTCGTGCTCTCCCTTCTCCTTCGTTCGTCCTCTCCATTTTCCAGCGTGTCTCCCTTCTTTCCGGCGCCTCCCATTCAGCTGACTCTCTAGCGACTCCTCACTCCGCCGACGCACCGGTTGAAGCTTCCGAATCCAGGTACGTTTCTGGTGCTCCTCCTTCTCCGGTCGACGAGGGCTTCGGCGAGAGCCACCCCTCCCAAATCTGACCCACCTTCGCGGACGGCAGAGACGCTTGCTCGAGCGACAGCTCGCTCGAGGCTCAAGCGAGCGTTGCTCGCTCGAGCTGCTCTGCCGAGCTCGAGCTGCTGTGGTCGCTCGGCAGAGCAACTCTAGTTGCTCGAGCGGCAGAGCAGCCTCTCTGCCAGCTCGAGCGACCAAAATGAGGCCCAAGCGAGCATCGGTCGCCCAGATCTGCGGCAGATCTGGGCAACCGACTGGTTGCTCGAGCTGCTCGAGCGGCAGAGCAGCTCTGCCAGCTCGAGCAAGCTACTCGAGTGGCAAAACAGCTCTGCTAGCTCACTCGAGGAGCATGGACCGACGCTCGATCAATCCATTGAACAGCCGGATCCTTCAATTCCGCAGGAGCTTCAAGTGATGTTGTGTTGTTGCTTCATTCAGTTTTGGAATGGGGGAATTTCAATTCATCGATTGGATTGGGGTTTCCTTCGATTGTTGTTTTGTTACTCATGGTGATGTGGAATGGATAGGCTAGGGAAGCTCGTGGTGAGGGCGTTCAACGACGATTTCACCACCAAGAGGGAGAACTAGTCGAAGTCAGGGCGCAGCGACAACCGTGGCATCGTAAGAAGGTAAGAACGAAGGGTAATGCTGCCTTGTGTTGGCTGAATTTCATGGTTGCATTCTATATGTAGCATTACAATGAAATGCTTAGGCTGATCATTTGGATTTTACAGCTCAAAAATATTGCAAATGAGAGTAGTTGTTTAGGTCTCTCACAATGATCTATATTTTATTTTGAGCCTTTTGTTTGATTGATCATTGCTAGTCATAGTACCATATACTCTTGTAGCTTAAAATGCAACTTATGATGTCTTTTACACAAGTTAGTTCAACAATTTTCATTTTTGTCATTATATAGTCTTCTTGGCTTGCATCTCTTGAGAATGATTTTGTGTTTGGCATATATAGTATTATGTTATTGATTTAACTCATAACTCATATGTTGCTCAACCGATCAAAGATTAAATAGCATCTGAGAGACAGACATTCAATGCAAAGTGGACCGAGTTTGTAACCAATATATTTATTGGCTTGTTGGTGGATAAGGTTAAAAAGGGAAATCGGACCTCTTCTACTTTCAACAAAGTAGGGTGAAGGAATATGCATATTGAATTCGTTAGACAAACAGGATGCCAATATAGCATGGTCCAGCTGAGGAACAAAGTAAAAAAATTGAGAAAATAGTATAGCAATTTTCAAAAACGTATGTTTCAGTCTGGATTCAGTTGGGATAATGTCAATAAAAGAGTTGCTGTGGACGATCCAAGCATATGGGAATCTCACATCAAGGTATACTTTTTTTAACTTTTTAGTCATTTTGATCCAAGCATATGTATATATATTTTAAAATGTATGATTATATACCTCAAATGTCATTATTGTCAAAATTGTAGGAGAATGTAGAGTGGGCAAAATTCAGGAATGATGGATTTCCCCAGTATCCCAAGCTATGTATTGTATTTGGTGGTACATATGCTACTGGGGAATATGGCATTGGAAATGCTCAAGATGTGACGGTATCGGAGGAAGATGACAACGGTGATGGCAATGCATATGGTGACAACAATGGTTACAATGCATATGGTGACAATAGTGGTGGCAATGCCTATGGTGATGTTGGTGGTGGTCATATAGATGACTTCGGTGATCACCACACTGATGAGAGAGTCTTTACACCAGAAGATGCTAGAACTTCAACTCGTGGAAAGCACAAATTGAATAGGACTCCAAATACTAAGAGGAGAATGAGGAGTACCCAAAACAATATTGATGACACTTACAAAGTTATACAAGACTTTTTGAAAGTTAAGTCCAATCAATCTGGTAGTGGCTCTGCGACCTTTGGCGTTATGCCATCACTTGAGGATCCTTCTCCGTGGTTGCTATGATGGATATTGTGCTTACTATGCCTGAGATAGACTAAGATCTTTACAATAAAGCAGTGGATCGAGCATGCGATAGTGCCTCATGGAGGGTGGCTTTCATTAAATCCACACTTGAAAGGAGAAATGAACTTCTTTATCATCTTTTGTAGATTTATGAATTGAGTGGGGTTTCATTTGGTTGTATAACTTATGTTATCTATTAATATATCATTTTTAAAGATATAAGTGTTCAGACTCTTCGTACTTATATGTAATGGCATCTTCTATTACGACTATGACTTATGTTATTGATTGTTATTGGAATATATTTTCAAAATCTATATTGATGTTTTTATATTTTTGTGATGGTATAGGTACTATGGAAGAGGGATCAAATAGTATATGTAGTGAAGAGGTAGAACAAGTTCAACAATTCGTGGTTGAGGATGATCTTAGCATATTGCTAACGTGGTTGTGCACGGTTGCGATTGACGCGTCCGTGCATACAAGAGAACCTATTAGGGACAACAAATTATTATGATCTGAATGGATAAGAGGGATTCTTTCTGGACATTCAGATAGGATATATGAAGCCTTCAAGATGGAGAAGCATGTTTTTCTGAATTTATGTGATTTGATGAGAGTAAGAGGTTGGTTAAAAGATAGTCGATATATTAGAATTGATGAACAAATTAGGATATTCTTATCTTTGCTTTGTCATGGTAGCTCAAATAGAAATTTATGTGAGAGATTTCAACATTCTGGAGAAACGATCAGCAAGTATTTCAGTAAAGTGTTAAAAGCAATTATCAAACTTTCGAAAGAGATAATCAAATCACTGTCCTTTGATGTCATCCCAGAAGAAATTCCTATGGATCTTAGTCATAAGTGCTACTTCAAGGTATGATTTCTATATCGAGTTTATACCATCAAATACATATAGTTCATAATCTTATATAATCTTAGATTGGTAATAAATTGACAGGACTGCGTATGTGTTCTGGATGGCACCCATATAAATGCTATTATCCCGGTGTCTTAGCAGGTTCGATTTAAAGGCAGGAGAGGAACTACCACACAGAACGTGTTGTGTGTTTGCTTATTTGATGTGAAATTTACTTTCGTGTATGCCAGATGGGAAGGATCCGCCAATGATTGTCGAATGCTTTCGGCAGCCCTCGAAACTCTTCAATTGCAATTTCCCCGACCACCACCCGGTATTTACTTTGTTTATATTGACATTTGTGATTATATTATGGTTCAATATCATAACAAATTTATATATATCATGTTGTAGGGAAATACTACGTGGTAGATTCCGGTTATGCAACACTTCCGGAATTTTTAACTCCTTTTAGAAATGAACGGTATCATCTCAACGAATATAGAGGGAGTGGAAGACGGCCAAGAACAGCAAAAGAGTTATTCAATTATAAGCACTCTTCACTAAGAAACGTGATTGAGAGGGGCATTAAAGAATTGCTTCACCATTTTGAGACATATGCCTCAATTTACAATTTGAAAGCAAATACTTGTTGTAATTGCATGTTGTGCTCTTCATAATTACATTCGTGATCAAGATAGGATGAACAAATTTTTTTTCCATATATGGGGATTCGGAGTATCTATTTGGACCTACGGGAGGGGAAGTTGCAGATGATACATCGGATGAGCAGTCATCCGGGATGAACAGGCTTAGGATAAGAATTGTAAATAAAATGACAAGTGATCATAATATGTATGAGATTTGTTGACTTTTGTAATATTGCTTTTACGTATTCACTGTGATGTAGTTGAACAATGAACTATATTATTTCATTATTGTGATGTCATGTATGAAAGGATTCATGTTAAGATGTATGAAATTTTCGTTTAAGTATGCACATATGACCATGTTGAAAATATTTTTCTTCACTCAGCATTTTCAAAATTAAATTGATAAGCCTTTAATGAGAATGAGAAATCAATATCAAGTTTATATGCTTTAAAACTAAAAAAATTAAAAAGTACTTGAAAAAAATTTGATACAAACTTTACTTACAAAATTTTCTACGAAATATGCCATATGATCACCCATATAAAATGTTTATCTTTACTCACCATGAACAAAATAAAATTAATGAGCATTTCATAAGAATGTGAATTCAATATCAAGTTTAAACTTTATTAAATAAAAGCTTTTTAAAAAAAAATTGGAAACATAATTTTTTGTCATTTACTAAACGTGTTTTTCAAACAAACCCTTTTTCTATTCCAAGAATTTCGCATTTTTGGTTGAAAAACACGGTAATTTTTTCCGTCCACATTTATCAAACGCGTTAAAACTTTTGTTTAAAAATTCTTTTTTAAAAACACTTTTTTTTATTTATTTATTTTTATCACACCGACCAAGTGCCCGCTAAAAAAGAACACGAAGACTCTAAAAAGAAAAATTCCACGTTTTTCCATAAAAAATTTCATTTCAAAAAAAAAAAATAAACAAAAAAGAAATAAAAACATGCGCACCCATACAGTCCATTATCTTCGACCATAAGCCTGGAGGTTATACTTAAGAAGCCGGTGAAGCGAATGAACAAGCGCGCATCTATCGTCTCAGAGAAGATGCGTGTTCTGAGCTTTGTCGAATGTTATACTTGCAGCTGCGGAAGTAACTAAATCAGCACAAGCCCAACATAGAGAAACAGGAGATTGGAGTCAATCGGAGCTGTTTGTGGCGGGTGTCCATGTTGGCGTTCGATAACCGGGCCTATATGTTGTACGGTGTAGGGACTCGGAAAAGAAAAATGATAATGACATAGGAGCGATGTGGAAAAATTAGGGGAGGGCACACGAGGCATAAAGGCTGTGCACAGCCATTCAAAATCGAACGACGAGGATACGAGAAAGTGGGTCTTGAGAGTGGGAGCGGGGACGAGCGGATTCGGTCTTTGTATTCGAGGGCGATGATAAAAAGAGGGAGCAATTCTCACATGAGCTCCTCCGGCAAAGGAAAGGTGGGGGTGGTGGTGGTGGTGGTGGTGGTGGGGTGGTTTTAAAACTCTCCTTTTTCGTGAATTTCATTTTGGGTATAAGGGGGGGCGGGGGGGGGGTAGGGGTAAGGTGGTAGGGGTCAGGGTAGTCGTGGTCGTGGTGGCGAGAGAGAGGCGACACGCATCGACGCGCCAACGAAACCCCTCCTTTCCCCCCAGACTCTGTGGGGGTGGGGGGGCGCTCTCCGCTCGGTCTCTTTTTCCCCGTCCTTTCCCCCACTTTTTACTTCCGCGTGGGTGTCCTTTTTCCCCCAAAAATTTCATCGCCAAAACATCCGAATCGACCATCTCCTCCTCTCCTCTCCTCTCCTCTCTCTTTCTCTCTCGTTCCGACTTGCTGTTGCTGGTCCGCGAGAGGGAGTTTTGAGAGAGAGAGGACGCACGCACAAAGTGTCGCTGCTGAGCCGGCGCAAACGATTTCGCCGCCGGCAATCGGGAGACCGACCGAGGGAGATCATGACGCAGCAGCCCCCGCCGCCTCCTCCTCCTCCTCCCCCGCTGCCCGCTTCCGATGGGGTCGCTTCGCCGCCGCAGGGCGTGCAGGTCCGGTGCGCCGGCTGCCGGATGATACTCAGCGTGGGGATGGGAGTGATGCAGTTCTCTTGCCCTACCTGCCACTTGCCCCAAATGCTCCCTCCCGAGCTCACCGCCACCGCCGCCGCCTCCGCCTCTCCCCCAAATCCTCCCCCCTACAGCAACGATCCTCCCTCCGACGCCGCCCCCAACAGCAACCGAGTCGCCCAATTGAAGCCCGCCCACGGCATCGATCCCACCAAGATCCAGCTCCCTTGCGCCCACTGCAAGGCCCTCCTCAACGTCCCCCACGGCCTCTCCCGCTTCAAGTGCCCTCAGTGCGACACCGACCTCGCTGTCAAGCAGCCCTTACAGCAGCAGCCCTCCTTCCTCCCTCTTCCTCCTCCTCCTTCTCTTCCCCACGAGGAGGTCAACGAGGTTCTCTCCTCCTTTTCTCTCTTTTCTCATTCCCTTTCCCATGCTTCTCCTCACGCGCACTTTATCCGGTCCCTCCTGATATGCCCTTCCCCCATTTGTGTTGTGTGGTATCTTCAAGTATATCGTGTTTATTACTTCAATTGCTTTGTTTAGCTCCCTCTATTGCTCCCCACATTTCCCTTAACTTCATACACTTCCTGCCTCTCTCTCTTTTTTTTTTTTTTTTTTTTTCTTTTCTTTTTCATGAGGTTTACTACTTGAAAGTTCCTTCATTTTGGGGGTCGAAAAGGATGGTGCCATGCTGCGCTAGGTCCTTCGATGAGCGACCCCCACTATAACAAGTTCATCCACGAAGGAACTGACTGTTTAAGCATTGAAGCGATACGGGAATTGTCTTCCATATGAATTCGAATCACATGAAGAGACATCGAGTGGCACAAATAATGTTTAGCTATATTGTGGTTGGTTAGTTATTTTGTTACTGGAGAAAGAGACGACTGCTGAGAATATTGATGGCGGATCAGATATGGTGTGAGTTGAAGCGAGGGAATATGGCGGGTTATGGATCGTGCTATTTACGAACTTTTACCCATACCATGTGTTACCACTTGTAATGGAGGATGGATCTTTTACATTATCTTGAATTTCTTCGTATATCGGAATGGAGAAGAAGATGACGGTTTTTGGTGGTGTAGAAAGGTGTTTTGACAGACCATTTCTTGCTAGTACATTCCATATAAGAAATGGCGATCTATTAGTGCCTATCCAACAAAAATGTACTTTTAACAATTTGAGAAATCTCTGTACATCTTTAAGCAATGAGATGTGATTTTCTGTAGGAGAACTTGTTGCAGGTGGGTATATGAAATAGTGACCTTAAGATGCTCTAGTGAGAAAGTAAGAACTTTAATAGGATTTGGATCAAAAGAGGCGGTGGAAAGCATGAGAAAAAATTGGCAGGATGTTGAAGGTACCGATCTTGGATGAAATTTGTCATTGGAACAGTTGATGGCATGAGAGGATTAATGTAGCCAATACATGTTGGCATGGAGAATGTATTTGCTGTCTCTGTTCTTTTTGAAACGTGTGCCAACCGTTCTGATTATATCTAGGAGGTTTAATCGTACTTCCTTTATTCAACATTTTCTGTCCCAATTGCTTTGGTAGTACTTCCTTTTTGTTAGAAAGTCCAACTTAAAATCTTAAGGTAATAGGTGGAGGGAGAACACATGAACATAAAGAGCATTTAGGACCTGTCGTCAAATGATGTGGAACAATATTTCAATGGAGACGATATTTCAACAGCCTCTGTCATGTACAAGCCAGATTATGAGCGACCCGTGAAATTTGTCTACGCCCGTTCACATGGTTTTTTGACCACACATATTGGCGAAAGGGATAGCACTGGCTCTGATATCATGTTGAGAGACAAAAGCTGAAGTTAATGCTTGGTTAGGTCAAATTGACCCTAAGTCATCTATTTTAATAAAGCCAAGAGGCCAAGATTATAATATCACCCTTATCGCCGCCATACATAAAATAATAAAGAAAATGGACAAATATGCCTCCATCAGCCGCATACTCTCAACATCTTTTTTGCAGTTCAGGTCTTATTACTTAAGGAGCCATTTTTTGTGAGTAAAAGATGGAAGTTATTCATCTAGGAGGAAAAAATAGTGGACATTTCTTGTCCATGCTTCTGGCCTACTTTTCACTTCCCTTGTCTCCTGCTTAGTTATGTCACCAGGAGTAATTTAGCTTGGCATATGTGCCTCGGCATAACTATATTGTTTATAAGTCATCTGCATTTAGTGGCAGGCTTGCGTTCTTCAACATCTCTGTTATCAAGCTGAATTTGTCATCTCTAAACACAATTCTGATCTCATATTGTCATGGGTACTTTTTAGTAACTAAGGGCTGTTGATTAAATCTGCATTTGTGAAACCAATCTTATCAAATCAGCTGGTTTTCTGGTGATGGTTTAGAAGCTGGGTTGCGTGGATCTGTATGCTTGAATTTTTTTCAAGAACTTTTGAATGATAACAATTTTCTTACCTTGTATTCTTCTGTTTCGAGATTGAGAAGCACGGATTCTTTTGCTTGTTGAGATGCTGCATGGTTAAATGGTCCCCATTGGTGGCAAAAGAACAATAGTTATCTATGGTCAAAGGTTTGAGGTGTAATGTTAGATGAGAACATGGGCTTTGGGATAGAACTTGTGACTGGTTGGCCATAGAGAGGCTTGCTTATGTTAATGATCTCAAATGAATCCTGTAGTTCATAACTTGTTCCTCCTAAAAAATTCTGATTGCTTATTCACTTTTCCCATTTTTAAGCAAACTGTATTCTTTGTTGTCTTTCAATTTTTTCCAGGTGGCTATTGAAGTGGAACGTGAAGAAGATGAAGGTGGCACGTTGGGAGAAACTTTTACAGACTACGTAGGTGTTCCCCATGTCTTTTTTTCCCCCACAAACTTCTGCCAGCCCCTTGCTTGTCAGCTAAATATTTTTAACCTCCTTTGGTGATCCTTTGCTTCTTTTAATACGCAGCGACCTCCCAAATTATCCATTGGACCTCCTCACCCGGATCCAGTTGTTGAGACATCATCGTTATCTGCAGTTCAGCCTCCTGAGCCTACGTATGATATGAAAATTAAGGATAAGTTGGAAACCTCAACGGTCTTATCATGTTTGCAGATTGAGACACTGGTCTACGCTTGTCAGGTTACATTCATGGCTGCAACTAATTCAAATTATATCCATGTGCCTCCACTCATTAGAAAATATCGGTCATCATGACAGAGACACCTTCAGCACCTTGCCAATGGCACTAGGGCTGGATTTTTTGTTGGAGATGGAGCTGGTGTGGGTAAAGGTCGAACCATTGCTGGGTTAATATGGGAAAATTGGCATCAAGGAAGAAAAAAAGCACTGTAGGTTTTTATTTGTATGTCACATTTGATTGCTACTAAATCTCAGTGGAAATTATCTTGAAATTATTTCGCAATCTCTAGGTGGATTTCCGTCGGTTCTGACTTGAAGTTCGATGCCAGAAGAGATCTAGATGACGTAGGTGCAACTTGTGTTGAAGGTAAATAACAAACTCAAGAAACTATTAAGAAAATGTCTTTCTCATACCATGTCATGTGCAGCTGAATCCCATAGTAACTTTTAAAGAAACCCAAAGGAATGGTAAGGTACTCCTATAGTTAGATCTGTCACATTACTATATGCACACAATAGCATTTGTTGCCATATTCGGTCTTGAGAGGTATCATCAAGATGACTCTCTCTTTTTAACTTTTGTTACCATTCGTAACTGATTTCATGCCAAGAGGAAGTAAATATAATCTGTTGATTCATGTGAACAGTGCATGCTCTGAACAAGCTTTCCTATTCTAAGCTTGATTCCAAGTCTGTTGGGGTCAGAGAAGGGGTAGTGTTTTTGACGTATAGCAGCCTTATAGCATCTTCTGAGAGAGGACGGTCTCGTCTGCAGCAGCTTGTGCAGTGGTGTGGACCTGAATTTGATGGGCTTGTCATATTTGATGAGGTAATACAATTTCACTTCGTTTGTAATAGTGATCATGTGCGAATTCTTTATCCTCCATACCTCGTCAACACCGATTTGAAAGCCTCTCTCTGATGGAGCAAGGATTTGGTTTCACCTTATATCTAAGTTCAATGGTTTCACTCTAGTGCCACAAGGCCAAGAATTTGGTGCCTGAAGCTGGAAGCCAATCAACACGAACTGGTGAAGCAGTTCTGGAGATTCAGGTATTCTTAATATGAATAAGTGGCCCTATTCCTTGTTCATGGTCTTTACTCCATTTAAGTAGCCTTTCTTTTTTAGAGTTTTTGCATTTTTAGTAGGGAAGTTACAGTGTGGGTAGCTGAATATGATGCTTCACTTCTGTTTTCTCACAACTGGACGGTGTGCTCTCAAAAGTCTTAGCCCTAGACCTCTGAGTAAATCTACGTGTCATCAATTGTGCTCTGGAAATGCAAACAATTCTTTTTGAAGTAGGTGATTTTGTTGAAACGTGTCATTGCTCAATTTTCAAAATGCGTTGATATACTTTATAGGGGTCCTTACTAGTGTTCTTCCAGTACTTGTTGGCATGACCTTTGTCTTAATGACTATCCTTTGTTTAATTCTATTTAGGCTCCTTCATTTTATTACCCTTGGAAGATTCTGAGCTCTGGCTGTTTTGTCTGCTAAAACACTGAGTTTGAGCTTTTCCTAACTTCTAAAGTTATTATGTTTACTGCTGCAGGCCCGGCTTCCTGAAGCTCGTGTCATTTATTGCTCTGCAACTGGTGCATCTGAACCCCGCAACATGGGATACATGGTGCGCCTTGGACTTTGGGGAGCTGGAACATCCTTCTCGGATTTTAGGGAATTCTTAGGTATTTTGTCTATCAGGATTATTTTATCTTTTAACTAGGGAATTCTTAGGTATTTTGTCTAACAGGGTTATTTTATCTTTTAACGCTGTCACTTTGATTGCCAATTTGATTGCCAAGCTTATCAATTTAACATATCTGGACTTTATACCGGTTCCTAAATTTTCTGTCATGGGTGACATGGCATTTGTTTGCTTTTAGTTTTCATGCATTGGGTTATCTTTACAGTGCTAGCTTGGTGAACTTGGGTTAGAATTGCCACCAGCATTAATACTTGCAGCGGTGTTAAATTATCACCTTACCGGCATCAAAGTACCATGGTTTCCATTGTACTTCCTGTCTAGATTTGCTTCATATCATCTCTACTCGGTCAGAGATTAAAGTCCTCTTATTTGATTCAGTAATTTTCCTGTTGAAAGAGTTAGAAAGCTAGCAAGGTATTTTCAAAGTCGGGTGGGTTCAGTGTTGTAAAGCAAATTAAGCTTCTGAATGATATGCATTGCTTTTTGATGGCCAAAAATGAAATGATTCAATTGGGATCACTGACATGATGGTTGAGATTGCTAATATTCATTTTCTAAGCCAAGATTCTACTGACAATGCCAGGAAAAGCATCTCAGTGGCTTTAACTGGATACCAATTTTGGCTTTTAGAAAGGGCATTACACTTCAATGAAGCTTGCAAAAGATGGGATTTTCATGTTAACCCCTTGCCATTGGAACAGCACACTAGCACACATTGATAAGCATTTCCATCAGAATATGCACATTTTCATATGGAGGAGAAGTCCTTGTTCATGTTGACTTATCCTGGAGGGTTATTCACTTTCATCTTAAATGTTGCTACCATGTTGATGATCAGTTTTGCAGCTCCCTGTTTCTGTACTGGCATACAAATCACTAGACCTTTTTGATAAACTGGATGACATCCTGTACTCGTGTGGTCCCAGGAAAAGAAAACTTCTTGTCAGAAGATATTTCTCTGATTGAGGATATATATCCTTTTAGGTTTGATTTTGTCTCGTGACTAATCTATGATTTGATTTTGAGACTTAGCATCATCTCTTGATATTACTGGCAGTTGCTCTTGAGAAGGGTGGTGTTGGGGCCCTAGAACTTGTTGCAATGGACATGAAAGCAAGGTAATAGGTTCACCTAATTTCATGCATCATTTCTGATGTTGCTGGAACTGATCTTAAGATATGTTTCAGGGGTATGTATGTGTGCCGTACACTTAGCTATAAGGGCTCAGAATTTGAAATTGTGGAAGCACCTCTTGAAGAAAATATGATGGTAGGCTGAAAGCGTATGCTTTACTATTTACTTAGAACTATTAAGTTTCAATCTCTTGGAGTTAAGAAATAGGTCATCTTGGATGTAGACTCTTGTATTAAGCCTTTTTTCGGTCCTTATAAACTTGCATGCTTACCCATCAAATCCTTTGTTGAATAGCTTGTTAAAGTATTAAAGTTTAAATAGTTTGATGAGCTATTTGGGGGTTCAGAATTAGTAACCAGATGTCTGTTCAATTCTTTATGTCCTGAGTAATTGGTGAGTGTAAGAAATGTTGACTTCCCAAATCGTGTTTTCGCAGGAAATGTATAAAAAGGCAGCGGAGTTTTGGGCAGAGTTGCGAGTGGAACTGCTGACAGCAAGTTCCATTCTCACTGATGAAAAACCAAATACAAGTCAATTGTGGAGATTGTATTGGGCAAGCCATCAGGTATGTGATTCTATGGATATTTGGTGGTAGGATTGTATATGCTCCTCCTTATGGACCCTCCATCTGGTTATTTTGGTTTTAATTTATTCATCGATATGTTCCGATGTTCTTATTGTAGAGATTCTTTAGACACATGTGTATGTCCGCGAAGGTGCCTCAAGTCGTGAGATTAGCGAAGCAGGCATTAGAAGATAAGTGTGTTGTCATTGGCCTTCAAAGTACTGGAGAAGCAAGGACTGAGGAAGCTGTCACAAAATATGTCAGTATAACGACTGTATTGCATTCAATTATCTTAATGTTCTTTACAAGCGATATGCATTCTTATTTAGATAATCATGGGAACTTGATAATTTCTCAGGGTCTTGAACTTGATGATTTTGTTTCGGGTCCTCGAGAGCTGTTGCTGAAATTTGTTGAAGAAAATTATCCTCTGCCTGAAAAGCCTGAACCTCTTTCAGGTATTTTTATGAGCAACTGCAAGTATAATTCAACACTTTTCCCTATTGAGTTAGTAAAATTAAGAGTATGCTTTGGTTGCAGGAGAAGAAAGTGTGAAGGAACTTCAAAGGAAGAGGCATTCGGCGAGACCGGATGTGTCAATAAGAGGAAGAGTCAGGAAGGTTGCAAAGTGGCAGCCCGCTAGCGATGATGAAAGTGATGAAGATAATGATTGTGAGTCCCTTTAGGCTCTATGCATGACATTAGTTCTGCCCGTTTCACTTCAATATGTATATTTGTATTTTCACATTGGTCGTTTTTCTATAATTACCATTGGTTGAATGGTGTAATATGAATTATACTCACATATATGTTTCCAGCTACGTGAATATTTGCTTCAGATTTTCAAATCATGCAGCTTTGCATTTTACTTGTTCAAATCCACAATTGTGTACGTCCAAATAACCAAGTTGATCTTTGTTCCAAATAACCAAGTTCTGCCCGTTTCACTTCAATATGTATATTTGTATTTTCACATTGGTCGTTTTTCTATTATTACCAGTGGTTGAATGGTGTAATATGAATTATACTCACATATATGTTTCCCGCTATGTGAATATTTGCTTCAGATTTTCAAATCATGCTGCTTTGTATTTTACTTATTCAAATCCACAATTGTGTACGTCCAAATAACCAAGTTGATCTTTGTTCCAAATAGCTGATTCTGTACATGACTCAACTGAATCTGATGACGAGTTTCAGATCTGTGCAATATGCAATGGTGAAGAGGTAATCACCACTTCTCTCCCTTGTGTGAGAGATTGTATGCTTTTACGTCACCTCATTCTTATATTGTGATTTTAGGGAAGGAAGAAGTTGCTTCAGTGTTCGTGCTGTCGTCAACTGGTTCATCCTGCCTGTCTTGTCCCACCTATGGAAGATATAGTATCTGAAGAATGGTCATGTCACTCATGCAAGCAAAAGACAGAAGAATTTCTTCAAGCTAGACGTGCATACATCCAAGAACTTTTGAAGAGGTGGAAATAAACGTTACTGTCTTCTGCTTGCAGGCTAAGTTTGCAACTGTGCTGAAAAACATTGTCATCTTGATTATAGGTATGAAGCAGCTTTGGAGCGGAAAGCAAAAATTTTGGAGATAATACGTACACTGGATCTTCCGAATAACCCTCTAGATGACATCATTGATCAGGTGGCTGTTGGTGAATCCTGTAACAACATGTATTTATATGTCACGGCATAACATTTATATCATCGTCTTTTCTTCCCAAATAGAAGTGGATTTGCATACGTGAAGAAATATTTGTGTTGAATATCAAATACAGAAATATATATCTGTCAGTCTGGAAGACATTCATAGAATTTGAGGGTGCCCTCAGGATTGCTAATATCAATGAATTGTTCAATTTAATCAAGATGTTTCATCTTTAAGTTCTAATGGGCTGGCACCCGATTGTTGCCTTTTCTAATATATCAGCTTTAACTTATATAAACACCTGTTTATCTTGCAAACCTTCTTTCATCATTTGGAAGCTGTTTTGATGGCCTTCATTTAAGTTGAAGTAATTGTTGTCCAATGAGAATTTTTTATGAAGACAATTTGATGTTTTGTAAGCTATTTCTGGTATGAACATTATTTTCCACTATGATAGTTGATCTATCAACAGTAAACTTGATGTTTTTTTTTTTTTTGGGTAAAGAACAGTAAACTTGATGTTTCTTACAACTTCTTCTGATGTTTTTAGTTAATTTAATAATTATGATGCTTATGCAGCTTGGAGGCCCTGATAAAGTTGCAGAAATGACTGGAAGGCGAGGAATGCTTGTTAGGGCCTCCAGTGGGAAAGGTGTCACTTATCAGGCACGTAACACGTAAGTTTGTTTGATTGCATCTTTCTTTAATCACTACAGTTTTTCTACCTTCTCTTGAGTTAACTCTAGTTTTTTCTCAGGAAAGAAGTCACGATGGAAATGGTGAACATGCACGAGAAGCAGCTCTTTATGGATGGTAAGAAGTTGGTGGCTATTATCTCCGAGGCTGGATCTGCTGGTGTGTCTTTGCAGGCAGATAGAAGAGCATTAAATCAGGTGAGCTGTTTCCGCAAAGAGTTACTTTGTGTTGAGGCTTCCTGCAAGTCCTAAGTTGATACTATTGGAATTTTCTTTTCTTGGCTAATTTCAAAGAGCTGTAGATCTCGTGTACATTCACCTAATGCTGTCTGGTATTGTTGCTTATGTTTGTCTGTCGTTGATAACTTATGATAGAAAAGAAGGGTGCATTTGACGCTGGAACTTCCTTGGAGTGCTGATCGGGCAATTCAACAATTCGGCAGAACACATCGGTCGAACCAGGCTTCTGCACCTGTGTACAGGTGGAGTAGGCCTTGCTTTAATCACTTGCTGTTCAATTTTTTTTATATGAAAGTGATTGCAATGCTTCCACAAAAAGTTTAAGAATAGAAAAGATTTGCGATGGCTGTTTAAGTCTTTCTTTAGTGTGAAGCTATCGCTCTATTGGATGCTTACTGCTATCTACATTTAATGAGTCCAACTTAAATTAGTAATTGTTCTGGGCCTAAATTTATTAAAGTTAGAGGGTATGGTTGTTGCTGAATCATAGTCAACATAAGAAGGAGATAAACTGTCAGCAGAAGTATGAAGACATACATGTGACATGTGATGGAGAAGCATGCATTCTGGGATATTCAATTTGTGTTGAGATGCTTCTCAGTTCATGAGAAGAGGGGCAGATTTTCTGTTTGTCCATTTCCATTCTTGATGCGAAACCTGTAGCCTGGCTACAATTCTGTGTTTGACATTGTTGCATAGTTTCATCTTCTGAAAAAACATGAACAACAGTGGTTTTCCAAGAGAGTTATGTTTTTTGTCTTGGCACTCAGCAAAAATGACTCATGAATTCTGTCATAACTGATGAGTGGGGGGCATGGTTGCAAGAATCCTGCTTTTTATTATTGCTTTCAGTGGTCAGAGGCAAGGAAGTGCACCTGTAAGACATGTCTATTCTGGTGGGCTGAACCCTGCAGAAAGTGTTTTCTGGTGGACAGCAAATGAGACAAGTTGGGTAGATTAACTAGATGCGAGACTATGAAACTGCTAGTGATCAAAGCAGCATAAATACTTCATGCTCATACCGAGGGTTCACTGAGCTCTGTTGATTTGAAAGAAGTCTAGTTGCCTCATTTTTAGTTGATATGAAGATAATGCACGATTTGGTAAAGATGGTGCACAGTATAGTCAAGTAGGAATATTACCAGAAGTGAAAGATTTTCAGGATCTTTTGTTAAAGTATCTCTTTTTACTTGGCTCAACAAAAAACCACATCATTGACCTGGGATATGGTATACGCTGAATTAATATTGGAATTGGTCAAGTGGGTGGGGACTGCTTTACATATTCATGCCATTGTTGGGGTTAAGTGAAATGATGAACTTGTTGGTATTGATGGACTTAGTCCCCTTTATGCTGCTTCACAGGATACTCTTCACCAATCTTGGTGGTGAGCGCCGGTTCGCATCTATTGTCGCTAAGAGATTAGAGTCTCTCGGAGCCTTAACACAAGGAGATCGTCGGTGAGTTTTGTGAATAATGCACTCATTCATCATTTAAAGCTTTGAGTTTGTCTTCTGTGCCATTGCTTGTAATCCTATCTTTGTCCTTGTAAACTTGATTACTTTCTCTCAATCAATTGCAGCGCGGGACCATCTTTGAGTGCCTATAATTATGACAGCACATATGGAAAGAAGGCCTTGGTGTCGATGTATAGGGGAATAATGGAACAGGTGGGTCATGTTCCTCTTGTGACCTTTTTTGCACTAAGTTTCATATATAATGAGTAAGTGCTAATTTTTTCTTCTTCAGGATTCCCTGCCAATTGTTCCTCCGGGATGTTCATCTGAAGAACCTGATAAAGTCCGGGATTTTATGGAGACGGCAAAGGCTGCTTTAGTGTCGGTTGGAATAGTTAGGGACACAGTCGTTGGTAATCTCACTGTCTTTGGCACAACCTGTCAATCCTACTTTAAGCTAATAAATGGTATTATTGGTATTAGTGTATCTGTGCAGAGTTGCGACTTCTGATATTATGTTTGACCCACCATTCTGCTTTGCAGTTGTAATTTTGCAGTTATTTTCATTGTGATATAGGGAATGGAAAAGACAATTTAAAGATTTCTGGTCGTATAATTGATTCGGACATGCATGATGTTGGTCGCTTTCTCAATCGACTGTTGGGGTTGCCGCCTGACATTCAGAATAGGTTCGTTTTATGTGAATTGATTGGTATCTGGAATTGATCTCAGTCCAACATGCTGAGCTAACATATTTTCCAGGCTTTTCGAGCTATTTGTTGGTATTCTAGATCTGGTCATTCAAAATGCACGCATCGAGGGGCATCTTGATTCAGGCATTGTTGACATGAAAGCAAATAGTGTAGAACTACAAGGAACTCCGAAGGTGAGGTTTTTCCACTTTTAACATTCTGAGCTTCGCTTCTGAGCCATTTAACTTTAATTTCCTGCAGACTGTTCATGTCGATCCTACATCAGGTGCTTCAACAGAGCTCTTTACTTTCACTCTGGATCGTGGAATCACTTGGGAGGTACGCTTTGCTGAATGTAAGATTCTCCTTTTGCTTTTATGCTTCATTACTCAGATCGGACCATATCTTGTTTCAGTATGCAAGCTCTCTGCTAGAGGAGAGGCAAAAGGATGGCATTGCTTCATCTAGTGACGGTTTCTATGAGTCCAAGAGAGAATGGCTGGGAAGGCGTCATTTCATCTTGGCATGTGAAAGGTAATGACTGGATTATCTGATCTTTGGGATTTGGGGTTGTTCATAGGACACTGTTTCTTTGGTGGCATAACTATCTTGGTGAATCTCCACTGCTACAGAAGTACAGTCCCCAGCTTTAGCCTTCTTTCTGAGAATTTTTTCCATAATGGTGCTCATTCCACCTAATGCTTGCGGTTCCTATATTGTTCATTATTCACTACCATTTTGTCATAATGGATGCATTCTAGCATAGCGGAGGAGATAGATATGTTGAGATAGTTTTTCTCAGTTATATCATTGTGAAGAGTCAAGGCTGTTATGCCTTCTTTGGAAGAGTTTTAAGTTTGCTTTCTCAGATCAGTATTCTTAATTTTATAGGTTCTAGTAATATGTATATCCACTCCTGTTCTCATACTTTTGAGTCTTTACCTCCTTATTTTCCAAAGGTGACTTTGAAAGTTGTTTATTTGACCAGTTATCTTTTGGGATTACTGATGATTGCTATCTGAATTGCTGGTTTTCTCATTATTGTGCTTCAGCTCTACTTCAGGAATGTTCAAGATAATCCGGCCAGCTGTTGGGGAGTCATTGAGGTTGCAATGTAATATGATATATGCTGAACTAGTTTTTTTTCAAGATTTCTTTACTAATCTGGTTTACCTTTGGCAGGGAGTGGCCTCTAGTGGAGCTCAAAAACAAGTACAGAAAAATGAGTTCTTTGGAGAAGGCTAAAAGCAGTTGGGAAGATGAATATGAAGTATCTTCTAAACAGGTAATGGCAAATTATTCATTTTATGTTAATACAACGGGCCACAGGCATAAGTCTATGCAATAACTTCCTCCCAAACATTGACAAATAAGATTGGTTTTCTTGAAGAATTTGGAGGATGTGCATTTCTAACTTAAGTTTGACATTTGTGGTCTGAGCACTATTATGTGCATGTGTGATGCAGTTGCAGTGTCTCTGTGTTATCTTGATCTTTTAAGAAATTTAATGCTTCTTTTTCTTTACTAATTTGAAGACTATCCATCTGAAGAATTACATGAACCTGCTAAACATGTTTTGTAGGCAATGGCATTCTGGTTTGATTAATTTGCTGTTTATAGAAGTTCTGCTTGCTTTGTAATGGTACTGTGTGGTCTATTTCTGCTAGGCTGCAATGTATGCATGTTCTATTTCTTGGAAAACAGCGCCTTTTACTCCTTTTTGTCAGTCCATCTCTCGACTTCTGATCTGGGTGTTTCGCCATGGTGATTAGTTCACAGAATGACTTAATGAGGAATTTTCGGCTCTTTGGGCATACCGTATGAGTTTCCTGACTTGTGGTGGTATAACAGCTTTTAGGTGCATAAGAGCATTTGGAAAATTTTTGTGAGCTGTTAGTGGCCAGGACACCAACTCACGTAATGTAGAAACTGCAATTTATGAAGGGGCAACACAATTGCTAGATGTGGAATGTCTCCCACCGTTAAGCCTCTTCTTTTCTATCCGTTGTCTAAAGGAGCTGCACAGAAGCTTGGTTATCTGCACTTTCCTTTTCCTGTAAATAACTTTGTGGATACCTTCCTTTTATATCCTCTTGAGGAGAAATCCATCCTTGCTTTGCTAATCATGCATGCTCCCACTGGTCACTGGCCATTGTTTCTTTGGGTTTTTATGACCAAGAAGTGCATTTTCTTGGTAATGTGTCCAATCATTTATCTTGCTGATGGTTCGTTGGAATGCTGTTTTCTAATTGGTGTTAATTTTGATTGCAGTGCATGCATGGCCCCAACTGTAAAATCGGCACTTATTGCACTGTTGGGAGGAGACTACAGGAAGTAAATGTCCTGGGTGGCCTCATTCTTCCTGTCTGGGGCACTATTGAGAAGGCCCTTGCTAAGCAGGTCGGTTGCCCTGCTGCTGCTATTATTTTACACTATTTTTTCCCTGACCAAGAGTTTGGTGGTCTAGGGGTGCGTTTTTTGGGGCATGCTTTATTAAGAAATTGCCATGTAACATTTCCAGATGACGCCAACAATGCATGACTGCATGTGTATAGAAAAAAAGTAATGCATAATTGCAGTGCGGTCAGCATAATTTTTACATGACAGTATCTAAGCAGTGGTTGGATAATCTGGTGACCCCCTAAATCTTAGTATTATCTTTACTTGAGACCAAGGGCTGTAATATTTTATGCTAGAACTATACTACAATTTGCATGTTGCAATTTCAGGAGCTGTGTTTAGGCATATTCATTGATATTTTCCATGCTTTAATATGCCTTATGAGCTTTCTGTTTGGCTTGTAAATATCAATGACTTGCCAAATTTGTGCATTTGATTCTGGATGATATTGATTCTGGGGGAAATTCTGTATGTTGGCTCCTCAGTGCTTAGCTTTTAATGCCATAGAGAGAGTGCAATCCTCTAATCGAATTTCGACAAGCTTTTGTTCACTATAGTTCCTTTTGGAACAAGGACATCTCATTGTGCATATTGAATGATTCTTATCTCTTTGGTAGTGGGACTTATCACTAGGGTTATGTCTTGTTGGAGGTGCTGAAACCTTTTACATGTTTGCAGGCTCGGCAAAGTCATAAGCGCCTCCGTGTTGTGCACATTGAAACTACTACAGATAGACAGCGTATTGTGGGCCTTTTTGTACCAAATTCGGCCATTGAATCTGTCCTTCAAGGTTTTGATTTGCTCGCTCTCTCCCCCCGCCCAACCCCGCCCCCCCCCCCCCCCCCCCTCCCTCCCTCCATATGCTTCTGCATGGCCATCTTTTGTTGTCTTGTTTCCTGGTTTGGATGTCAAACCTTTTTTGCTTAGGTTGCTGGGACGTGTTTTCCCTTTTGTTGAACAATGTATAAGTGTAAATTTTTACTTAAAAACATGTTTGTTGCAGGTTTGGCATGGGTTCAGGATATAGACGATTGAGATGGCAGTTCAGCGTTTTCATGAGTAAATAGATTAGAGAGCCAAGTTAAATGGATCCGTCAGGACTCTGCAAACCTTATTAACAGAGTTCCGGTATGCGGGCAGCCTTCAATTTGTGGGAAATGTAGGCTAACTTTTCTTTGGGGGAAAGTATGCTCTACCACATGATATTGCAATTTCTTGATGTATATTTTTGCTCCATTTTTTGGGCGCTAATTTTGTATACGAAGGTCTTGTCAAGAAAGGGGAGGGATGGTTTACTTGATATAGTGGTGAATGAATGTCTTGTGAACCAAGTTGTATCTGTCCTCATGGCGACTCACATGAACAATGCAGGAATGTAAATCTTCACACTGTTTAAATTCGTTTGTTTCGTCCGTGAGGTGGATTAAACTGAAGTTAAAAGAAATGCATAAAAACCGTTGCACGGGCTCTTCCGAGGACTCAAACCGGAGCTTTTTCCAATTACAGCATAGGAAGGAGTCATGGACTTGGTGGCGATGCTGCTGTAACCTTTTTGTCTTTTTGGTCTTGCTGTACGCATTCTTGAAATTGTGTCAAATTGGCAAACTTGTTCCTACCTACTGTTGTGTGTAATATGTGATCATTAGTCGTCGTCATTTTCAGTTTTGGGGTATTGTCAGCATATCGTCTCAGCGGCCTAGTTTATGGGCGTGAGTTGGTTATTACTTAAATCCCTAGAAAATTTACAGCATATAAACCATTACTGAATCAAAATTGGCCAAATTCCCTTAAAAAACGCTAACTTAGGTCGGGTTCTAATTTAGGTTTGAATTTTCTTGTCTCGTAAAAAAATTATCAATTTTCAATCGATATTTTCGATCGATATTAAGTGTTTTTGTGCTGTGAAAGATGACGTGTCTTTTGCACATGCATCTCTCTCTCTCTCTCTCGCCGTGCGTCATTCCATGTTGTCTCCCTTTTTGTCACTGTTTTTTATTGCCTTTCTTCCTCAATTTGATCCCAAAGAACTCCGGTGCGAAAAGAAGGAACGCATGATGGATCGAAACCTCACAATCCAAAAGCCAATGAGCAAACATTCAACTTGTCACACACACGTCAAACTTGGATATCAAGCTTCACGACAGATCTTTTAAAGCGGCGAAACTCGAGGCTGCTGTGGTTGCTCAAACTTTCATGAACTTCATGGTAGTCATGGCCGCCAGAGTTTTTCGAGCCACCATAAGTCTCGAGGCTACCATGGTCGCCCAAGCTTCGAGCTCACAGCCGTGAGTGTGCATAAGCTTCGGGCTCACAGTGAACATGGCTGCTTGAATTTTGATTTATGAAGCTCAAGGTTGACGTCACGCAAGCTTCAAGCTCACAGAAGCCATGGTGCTAGATTTGAGCTCACAATTATAACTGCTCGATTGATGGTTGCGAGTGGATACAAATTTGAGCTTGCTGTTATGGTTGGTCGAGCTTCTAACTCATGGCTGCTCGATTTGAGCTGACGATGGGCCATGGCTGCTTGAGTTTCGTGCTCATAGCTTGAGCTGCCATGGATGCTGTGAGCTTGAAGCTAGCACGACGATGATGACCTCAAGCCTGGTTGCCTGAAAAGATTTTGTAACCTTAGCCATGAGCCTGAATGGTCATGGCATCCATGCGTATGAGCTTGAACAACCATGGCTGCCAAATGAATAAGATGGAAGGCATGAAAAGAAAGAAAAAAAAACAGAGAAAAAAAGTAAAGAAGACATGAAATGACACGTGAAGGGAGATAGAGAGATGTACGCATAGAATGCTACGTCGAATTTTAGTGGCATTACAGGAGGAAACTTAATGGGCCCAGATTGGTTATTAATCGAAATTGGTGTTTTCTTATGAGATGAAGAAAAGTTGATATCGATTGAAAGCTGATGCTTTATTACGGGACAAGAAAAGTTCGGCTTTTGAGCCAATATAAATAGACGAAAAGTTAATATAGTGTGCAAATAGGTACTTCTTGTGTCCAAAAGTTTAGAACCATAGTGTTGCAGGCAATTATTATGATTAGCATCAGTATTCAAATACTTTGGGAATTAGAATAACATGGAGTGAAAGCGAAAATATCTTTTAATAGCCAATCATGAATGTAATTCCCTGTATATACAAGATATTTATAGTTTATTATAGCAATTTGTTCATTATTTCAAATAATGCATGATTGTGATTACATCTTCTTAATCAAATAATGTGTGATTAGACCCAAATGATTATTACTTTATTATAAAAGTATGATTATATAATTATATAAACATTAACAAAACAACTAATTAGGTATTAAAATAATAATGACATTATGACAAACATTCTATTGAACAATGAAATTATGGATAATTCTACATAAAAGCAATTAATCACAAACTCTCGAGCTCACCATTACGGATGTCAAATAGCTGGTCGGGTCATTAATGAAATATTTTTCGATTCATACCCAATCGACCCATATTAATAAAATATTTTCATATTTAACCAAATTTAGGAAAACTTATTCTTATGTTTTTTTTTTCAAGATTATATTACTAAAAGACTTCCGAGCAACCACTGCCTTACGACAACGTTGGCTTTGAGCTTTCTCCCCCTTACGAAGAAGAGAAGTTCGAACCCCAACATTGTTGTTAAAAATTCTTAAGTGTGAAACCTTGCCGGCTTTTGAGCAATACAAATCCAATCAATAATTTTTCAATTTTTTATAATTTTTTTTTTTAATTAATTTTTCGTTTTCTTTCTTTTCCTTTTTTTTCTTCTGCATCTAGAGAGATTCGCCGGCCAACCTATTTAAAACCTATTAAATCGCTAAGCATCCACTGACCAAAAAAAATAGAAAAATGCTAAGCAACCCATTTATGATCCATGCTAATTGATTCTAGTCTTCAAAAACCTTTATTTTCTTTTTTTATTTTTTCATTTTGGTAAAGATAAGAAATTAAATTGAGCTCAGGACAAATGTTTGGGCCATCCGTTTGGTCTCTTTTTTGGAGGATAGGCTCCTTGAACCTTCCTCTCTACTTCCACCGAACGATTTCCCTTGGTTCCTTCTCTTCAAGATCTGAATTGCCCTAAGCGAGCTGCTGCGTCTGCCTTGTGATTCTGGTTCGGGCTTTGGAGAAGTGGCCCTGCTGTTCGTTTGGGCCTGTTTCCTTGGAAGGCTTGGTCGCAATAACTTCCCCTTGCTCCCCTTTAAGTCGTTCCTCTCCAGCTGGTCAGTAAGCCCAAATCTCGTTGTTTGGATCGTCCATGTATTGTCCCTGTGAATTCAAAGCTTGCTGCGATTCTGTTGTTTTGTTGGGCCGTTCCTGCCTCCTGGTGCAAGTTTAAGCTTTGTTCTATCCCATTTTGCCTTGTTGGAGCCTAGGCTGGTACGTTCCCCCACTTGCTATGGGCTTTTTTAAGTTAGTTTAGGGGCTGCACTCTAGGTGTTCGAGGAATGGCATCTTCCACTTATGGTGCGGGTGGCCTTCCTACAGCAACACAGCAAGATGCTGGCACTTCCTGGGGCCGGAATCCTTCATCTCGCGCCCTTGACAGCCTTCCTTTGGCGACTTTAAATCAGGTCGATCAGGCGGCTCTTTTGGAAGCTCCAAATAGGCGGAGAGAGAGAAGTCGGGCTTGGTCTGCTTCGAAACGCCCCCAGCAAAGGTTCCAAAAGCGAGGGGAATCAAAGAATCCTCAGGCCCATTCTTGGGCCAATGTCGCCAAGCTTGCTGTGAAGGGATTTGATTTGGAATATATTCCTCCAACCTTAGTCGACAACAAGCCGATTGTCGAACTAACGGATGCTACTTTGGATGCGGAAGACCCAAAGTGGCAAGAATGCCTAGTAGGCTACTTCATTGGAAGGAGACTTCCATTCAAGCTAGTTGAGGATTCCATCAAGAGAGCTTGGGGCCCGAAAGTCCTGGAAGTGACAGCCAATGGACAGGGTTTCTTTTTCTTTCGGGTTCCAGATATTGATTTTCGTAGAAAAGTCTTGGAAGGAGAGCCCCTTACAGTTGCAAGAGTACCTTTAATCTTGCAACAATGGAAACCTTCACTCGAAATTAGGAGGGACAACCATTCGGTGTTCCTGTCTAGATAAGACTGAGGAAACTTCCAGTAGTATTCTGGTCTGCTCAGGGTATTAGTGCAGTTGCGAGTGTAGTGGGGAGGCCACTCTATTTTGATCAAAGAAATGAGGAGAAGAGTATGATGGTATTTGCTCGTGTCTGTGTCGAAATCTCAGCAAGATAGCCTCTGTGCGAAGCTGTGGAAGTGCCTCATGATGGAGAGTCAAGCTCGGTTGAAGTCGAGTATGAATGGCAGCCCAACGCCTGCCCATCCTGTGGTGTTTTTGGCCATACCTGCTCTCCACCTCCTACCCTGCCATCGGTTGTTCCAGCTGCTCAGCAGGATCATGCTGATCCACCCCCTGATCCTTAGGGCTGTGCTTCTTCACTTGTTGTGCCGCCTGTGCGAACTAATTCACCTCAAGATGCGGGTGATAGCTTAATCCCTCCCCAGCAAATTTCTGAGCTTGCAGATGGCTCTTCAATCGTTGGCTCTTCGGTCGTTGGACAGAAACAGGTGTTGCCTGTGGTGGACCTTGGCGATCGGGTTGATGGTCCTATCCTTGACTCGGCTGTTGCTCAGCCTGCTACTGGAGTAGAGTTTGGATGGAAGCAAGCTAAGGGCAAGAAGAAGAAAGTCCTTGTGCTGAAGGAAGGGGTCTTGTTCGGCTTGGCTCCCTTTGAGATAGCTAGTATAAGCACCTAGAGGGGGGGTGAATAGGTGCAACAACAATTTCTCGTGAAATGTGAGCAATATTAACCAATGAAAATGAAGCTCGCCTTTTTGATATCACAAGTAATTATGATCAAAGTTAAAGAGAGTAGGAAAAACAAAATGAACACAATGTTTATAGTGGTTCGGCTTATTTCAAGCCTACGTCCACTCTTCCGCACTGACAGCCCACCGGCTGAATTTCATTAAGAACAAAAGAGATGTTACAGCAATGTTCTCCCTTGATTCCATAGTGTAGATATTCTACCACACTTCCTCAAGGTTTCTCACGAATATAGACTCTCTTTTGTGTATAAGATTTTGCTCAGCAAATGAATTGACTAAGAACAATGAACTTCAGACTTTGGAATTCTTCTATCGTGCACACACTCGAACAATTGGAACGTCTTCCTTTTATACTCCTTTATGACATCATACCCGTTGGCACTTACCAAAGGAATTCCTCCAATCTACCCGTTGGACAGAATCAATTAGGAAGATCATTCAAGCTATTTAAGGAACATGTCGATAGCCCATTAATCCTATTTGCCCATACAATCAAAATCTCGGTTTCCATAAGTAGAACCTTCCAAGTATACTTCGCCAATCATCGGATCCTTAATCAATCTTGATTTGAATAAATGATTCCGTTATGTTATATCCAGCCAAGAGATCTTCGTCAGTCGATAAGATCAAATCCTTAACGAAACATTCAGTCCTGGATAGACCTTCTTCGACAAACTAGAAACTGTCAATGAGGATAAACTTTGAGTCTTGAGTCTGGTAGTCCGAAGGTCTTCAGACTTTAAATAGTAGAGTCTGCAAATCTTCAGACTAGACTGATGGAAACGTTTTGTCAGCTTCAAAACACTTCATGAAGATTTCTCCAACAATCTCCCCCTTTTTGATGGTGACAAAAATTTCCTGCAGATTTGAATAACTTTGACCTGCAAAACATTACTCAAACAAATATGGATATCTTGTAAAGATAAATGGCTTTCTAGAATCTGCAACCACATAAAATATGTTAGTCTTTCATGAGAGTAAAGCCATTCATAAGATATCAGTAGTACTTAATATGAGCAGTCAAATCCAAATCCCAAATTCAGTCCACATCCAGACACAAGTCAAGTCAAAACATCAAAACAAACAAAAAGTTCAACAAATTCAAGTTCAAAGTTTTCAAATCTCGCATCCCTCCCCCTTTTTGTCATCAGAAAAAAGTTAAGATGGAAATAGAGTCAAGATTGCTTGGGAACACGAACAAGCTGGAAATCTCCTATAGACTGAACGATGCCTTCTAGCTTTTTCAATTCTTTTTTCAGTTGAGCTACATCTTCACCCTTAGCATTTGCTTGAATCTGAAGAGCAAGGGCTTGAATCTGATCATTCACAGAAACTGAAGAAGCTTGCAAATTATGTACTTCATATCCCAAAGCATATATCTGACCCCACAACTCCAAGAGAACATCAAGAATTCTACGAAAATCTGCTGAATTATCAGTCTGCGTACTAGCTTCTGCTCGATCAGATGGAGTAAAAGTAGACGATGGCAAATTAGCATAGTTACGCAGATGGGGCGATGAAACACCATGTCCCTCCTTAGGAAATTGAGAGGCATAAATGTCCTCTGGATCTGCTGGAGAGCAACTGACTCCTTCACTGGTAGCAGGATATGAGGACATTTCTCTTTTCTCTCGTTCTCCCCCTGTTTCCACGCCTTCAGGTGGAGAAGAGTGTTCCTCATGCTCTCCTTCCTCTTGATCTCCTTGATCTCCTTTCTCCTCTTCTTCTTCTACTTCTTCTGCTTCAATTCTTTCCTCCTCAGCATCTCTTTCTTCTGCTTCTCTTTCCTCTGTCTCTTTCTCCTCTGTTTCTTCTTGTTCTTCAGTCCTCTGTTCTGAGTCTTTCCCTTGATGTTCCGTTGATTCTAGAGCAGAACAACTCAAGTTCTTCAATGCCATAGCAGAAATGGTGATGTCATCCTCATCATCTTCATCCTCAACGATGAGAGCTCTTCTTTTCTTTGATGAAGCAACCATGGGCTCCTTCCCTTTTCTTTTTGTTGTAGAAAAGATTTGATGAGGCTTGGCAGGAGTTGTCTCCTTGAATTTCTCCAACGCCTTGTTTAGTTCCTTTAGACGCATTTTAGACACCATTTTCAACCCTACCACCATGTGATCACATGATCGAACATAGAGAATTCGTGGAGGCTGAATATTTAAATGTCTGAATAACTTTGTCATAAGAGCTAGATAAGGAAGTTGACCCCTGTCCTTCACCACTGCTCTATACATGTGGAACAAAATAGTGTGAGGAAAAGAAAACTTTTTCCCTGCATTGATGGCGTACATCAGCTTTGCCTCTGAATTGGAAACATCAGTTTTTGAAGTAGACTTTGGCCTGAGGCAATTAATCACAATCTTGTGAAGCAGAATGTTGAATGCACGCATCCTTGAGTAGGAAATCCTTCCCTCTGTCCTTCTATCCTTAACAAATTCCAATGTGGCACGAGCAACAAACACATTGATGGGTTGATATCTCCCTCTCTCAACCCCAATCACATCAGCTAACGTGTCTACATCTACCACATAATCCTAATCTCGAACACTAAAAGAAAATCTGTTTGCATCCAGAAAATTGAGATTCGAATAGAAGTATGCAGTGAGTTCAACATATGCTTCTATAGGATCAGAACAAAATTGCTCAAGTTGAAGAAGACTGGATTTTTCTCTCAAATTGATGTTCACAGAGTCAAGAAAATCAAAGTCTACACTTCTAGGGTTTATCACCCCACGCTTCAACAACATAGTGTAAAGATTCTTGTGTTCCTCCGAATGGAACAACTCTATCCTTTTGCTCCGAATACTTGTTGCAACACCCATTCTCGGTTGAAATTGACTGTACAACTTGTCATCATCATTTCTGTCTGGCTGATTCACTCCTTCAACAAGCGGATCACTTGGGATGTTTGCAAGGGTTTCTTCTACCAACCCCTTAGGAGCAATTCCCAAACGTTCTATATTCTTTAAAAAGATGTACTCATTACCATACCCTTTATCCTTGAGAAACTCAACGATATAGTTCAATGGAGTACCGGTCTTCTTTAAAGCACGATAAAGCTTATAAATAAAAGAGGGCTTTTGAATCCTTATAGGATATGCTCCCTCGACGATTTCTTCCTCTTCTCTATGACCAACATCCTGTGGGCTAGACGGTAGAGAATGACGTGACTGAGAATGTTGTGGGCTCTGCTGCTGACTAGGAGTCTCTTTTTCCTTGGTGAGATCAAAGTGAGTAGGCCCCTCACTCATTCTCTGCGGTCCCCTGTTTGCGATTCTCGAAAACTTCCTTTGAGACGACATCTTTCACTGTCTTCGGAAGATTCCAAACTTGTTTTTTCCAAGAAAGATGACAACTTTTTTGAAGATTAAATAAGAGAAGAAGACGCAAGTGGAAGATCGATGCTTTTTAGGGTTTTTGGAGTAAAACGAAGAAGAACCATTCGTATATAGGACAGTCGAATAGAAGCATCCGAAGCGTCATAAAAGAAAGTAAAAAGATGCCTTTTAAAAAAAATAACTGCCTTTTTCAAAAATTAGATAACTACCATTTAAGATTAACTTCATTTTCGAAAAAGAGAGATAGCGATAATCACGGAAATAGCAAAAATCAATTATGGACAGATAATCGTACCTTTTTGAAATTTATTCTGAGAGAAAGAATAACTTACAGTAAAGAAAACTCGATTAATTGAGTCTGAGAGTCTCTAGACTTTAACCTCTTTAGACTTTAAGATGTTGAGCCTGGAACGAATAACTTCAAATTGATTTTTCTCCAAAGGTTTTGTGAATATATCTGCCAGTTGGTTCTTTGAGTCAACAAACTGAATCGAAACTTCTTCATTTTGAACATGATCTCTGATGAAGTGATGTCGAATCTCTATATGCTTTGCTCTTGAGTGAAGAATTGGATTCTTGGTCAGATTGATTGTGTTGGTGTTGTTACACTTAATCTCCGTGCATGAATCTTCAATTCCAAAGTCTCTTAGCTGTTGTTTTATCCACAGAATTTGTGAACAACAACTTCCAAGAGCTACATACTCTGATTCTGCTGTAGAAAGAGCTACTGTATTTTGCTTCCTTGAAAACCAATACACTGTCCTGCTTCCAAGTAGTTGACAGGTACCCGAGGTACTCTTTCTATCAACTCTGTAACCGGCTAGGTCTGCGTCTGAGTATCCAAGAAGAGTAAAGTCTCCCTTTTTAGGATACCAAAGATCAAGACTTGAGGTTGAAGCAATGTATTTTATAATACGCTTTGCAGCACTTAGATGAGATTCTTTTGGGTTTGCTTGAAATCTAACACAAATGCAAACACTAAACAAAATGTCAGGTCTAGAAGCAGTAAGATAAAGAAGTGAACCAATGATACTCTTATATAGCTTCTGGCCAACTTTTTTTCCTCCTTCATCTTTGTCTATCTTCAAAGAACTTGACATTGGTATGTCAGTCTTTTTGCAATTTTCCAATCCAAACTTTTTGACAAGATCATTAGCATATTTTTCTTGATGAACAAAAGTTTTTTCCTTCAACTGTTTCACTTGAAGCTCGAGAAAGAAGGTTAGCTCATCCATCATGCTCATTTCAAATTCATCTTGCATAGACTTAGAGAATTTCTTGCACAAACTTTCATTAGAGGATCCAAAAATAATATCATCTACATATATTTGTACTAGTAGAAAACTTTTGTTTTCTCTTTTAATAAAAAGAGTAGTGTCTACTTTACCTTTAACAAGGCCGTTTTGAATTAAAAACTTACTCAACCTGTCGTACCAAGGTCGAGGTGCTTGTTTTAAACCATATAATGCCTTTTTCAATATGAATACTGAGTCTGATTTTCTCGGGTCTTCAAACCCAGGTGGTTGTTCCACATAGACTTCCTCATGAATGAATCCATTCAGGAAAGCGCTTTTGACGTCCATTTGGAATAATCTGAAATTCTTATAACATGCAAAAGCAAGTAATAACCGAATTGCTTCTAACCTTGCTACTGGTGCGTAAGTCTCGTCATAGTCTATTCCTTCTTCTTGCGTATAACCCTTGGCCACGAGTCTTGCTTTGTTTCTTACGACCTTTCTTTTCTCGCTCATCTTGTTTCTGAAAACCCATTTAGCTCCAATAACAGACTTACATTTCAGTTTAGGAGTTAATTCCCAAACATCATTAATGCTGAATTGTCTGAGTTCTTCTTGCATAGCTTCAATCCAGCTTTCATCAGATAAAGCTTCTTATATGCTTTTGGGTTCTATTTTAGAAATAAGAACCACAGCACTAGACTCTTCGCACCTTTTGGATCTTGTGCGAATTCCTTCATTAATGTCACCAATAATGAGATCTTTGGGATGACTGGACTTATGCTTCCAGTTACTGGTTGATTTATCAGTTTGATGATCACTTTCTTCATTCACTTGTTGCAGGTTTTTCAAAGTCTGAGTTGCTTCTTGATATTTAGACTTTGTAGAGTTTGGAGCAGATTCAGATTCTTCAAGATAAGTCAGAATAGATTCATTTTGCATAGAATCTTGGACTTTGACATTCATTGATTCCTCCACAGATTGAGTCTTCTTGTTGTAGACTATGTAGGCTTTGCTTGAAGTTGAATATCCAAGGAAGATGCCTTCATCTGACTTTTCTTCAAACTTCTCAACTCGATCATTTGCATTTTTCAATATAAAACATTTACATCCAAACACATGAAAATATGAAACAATAGGCTTCTTTTCTTTGAATAACGTTAGGTCTTAGAAAAACTCTGTTAATGATATAACATGCTGTAGAAACTACTTCAGCCCAAAAACGTGAAGAAATATTACTCTCAATTAACAGAGTTATAGCCATTTCTTGAAGTGATCTATTCTTTCTTTCCACAACTCCATTTTTCTTTGGAGTATATGGAGATGAGAACACATGCTGAAAACCAGATTCATCACAGAATTTTGTAAAATCTTGATTTTCAAATTCGCCTCCATGGTCTGTTCTTATGCTTGAAATAACATATCCTTTTTCATTTTGAACATTTTTAGCAAACTTTTCAAAGTAAGAAAATGTTTCAGACTTACTTGCTAGGAAATGTGCCCAAGTAAATCGCGAGTAGTCATCCGCAATTACTAGGCAATATTTCTTACCTCAAATACTCTGAGTTCTGGTTGGTCCAAAGAGATCCATATGCAGAAGCTGCAGTACACGATTAGTGGAAATTTGATTTATTGGTTTAAAATAATTTCTTACCTGTTTTCTCAATATGCATGGTGTGCATAAATCAGACTTTTGGTATGACAGATTGGGTAAACCATGAACAAGCTTCTTTGTTGAAATTTTGGCTATCTGCTTCATATTAACGTGCCCAAGCTTTCTGTGCCATAGGTTTGCTTCATCTTGAATTGAGATCAGACATTGCGATTCATTTGGTTTCACATCCAAGAGGTAGATGTTTTCATGTCTTCGACCCATGAATGACTGAGTTGAATCTTTACTGGTTCCTGAACACATTCCCTCTTGAAAATTGATTTTGAAACCGTTATCACATAACTGATTGATACTGAGCAAATTGTAGTTAAGTCCTTCCACTAAGGAAACATTGCTGATTGTGAAGTTTCCAATATTTACAGTTCCAAATCCCACAATTCTTCCTTTGCTGTTTCCTCCAAATGAGACTTTTCCACCATTTACTTGAACAAGCTTTATGAAGCAATTTGAATCTCCTATCATATGTCTTGAGCATCCACTATCCAGATACCATTTTACCTTTTTCTTGATAGTGACCAGCATTTAGAAAAGAGACTTAAGCTTTCTTTGGTACCCATATTTTCTTGGGTCCATTTATGTTAATATGATATGCGGTTTTAGCTCATACTTTCTTAACTGGTTTTCAAACCATAGGACATTCTTTCTCAAAATGATCTAAACTATTGTACTTAGAACATTTGAGAGCATTACGACTTACTGGTTTTACAAAAACCTTTTTGAAATGATTTTTGTAAGCATCTTTTGAGGGTCTTTGCTTAATTCTTTCCTTTACTTTAGGAAAATCAATTAAAGGAATGGTTTCTACTTGTCATTCCCAAACCAGATTTGTTGAAATAAGGTATTTGTCTTGAAAGAATTTTCTCAAGTTTCTCAGATCCTATTGAAAATCTTTTTGAAATATTTGATATGTCCTTTTTTAGAAATTCATTTTCTTTTAGAAGATTATCTTCACTTTTTTTAAGAGAAGAAACATTTGTGTCTAAACATTTAATCTTTTCTTTCAAAATATTTTCCTGTTGTTTCAATGCAGAATTATCCTTTTTGAGTTCAAAAATCCTTTTAAAAGAAGTCTTAAGACTAAAACATAACTCATCAACGTATTTAAAAACTTTAACGGGATTTTGAAGTTACTCACCTCGAATTCACCGTCGAATCTGAGTCTGTCTCAAAGTTTGAATCTGAATCTGATTGTGCCATCAAACATATATTGACATAATCATTATCACTTTCTTCACACTCTGTATCATTCTAGGTCTCTGCTTTAAGAGCCTTTCAATACTTTTCAGCTTTTCCTTTCTTCTTCCTCAGAAGCGGACAGTTGGGTCTGATATGTCCATTTTTCTTACATTTAAAGCAGACTACATCTTTGTTTGATTCATCATCCTCAACAGACTTAGTCTGTTGCTTTTGAAAACTATGTTTCTTTGGATTGAATCTTCTTCCTTTTCTGTTTAGCTTTCTGAATTTTCTTATCATGAGAGCAAGCTCCTTATCATCCATATCGTCTTCAGAATCTGGAACATCAGAATCATCATTGGATTTTAATGCAATGGATTTTTTTACCTTTAGGATCTTTATCTTCATTGATTCGCTCAACTTCATAAGACTGAAGAGTCCCAATCAACTCATCGACAGATAGTGGCATGATTCTTTGCGTCTCTCTTATTGATGTCTTTATGTGATTCCAATCCTTGGAGAGTCCACGCAGTAGCTTGTTTACCTTCATGGGATCAGAAATTGGTTGACCTTGATTTTCAAGACCATTCACGATTTATGTAAAACGACTAAACATGTCAGTTATAGATTTTCTCGATTTCATTTTGAAGACTTCGTATTGACCGAGGAAAATGTTGATTCTGGTCTCTTTCACTCGATCTGTTCCTTCATAGGTAATATGTAATATATCCCAGACTTCTTTCGCTGTAACATAAGAAGATATTCTGTTATATTCAGTAAGTGACAAAGCACAATATAAAGAATAAATTGCTTTTGCATCAAGAGCTTGTCTCTTGATTATTTCTTCCCGAGTCATTTCACTAGACTCAATAGCTTCTTTTCCTCTCTCTGAGACAGGTGCAGCTTTAGGAATGATTCCCTTTTCTACAACGTCCCATTCCAGATGATCCTTTGATCTTAGGAACACCTTCATTTTGTTTTTCCATATGTTGTATTCATTTCCATCAAAGTAAGGCGGTCTGGTATTGCTTTGCCTTTCTACTAGCCTTGGAGCTAACATACTAGCCATGGATCTTTTACTCTGAAGTAAAACACTTCAAACAAAGTGAGTATACAAGCTCTGATACCAATTGAGATAGCTAGTATAAGCACCTAGAGGGGGTGAATAGGAGCAACAACAATTTCTCGTGAAATGGGTCCATAAATGGGGGTTTACTTGGGTGTTGTTTTTTTACATCCGGCTCCTTTACACTCTTTTTGACCTTTGTCTTTTTGAGTGTTTGTTTTCGGCGCCAATCTTGCGTACAGTTGGTTAAAGCTCTCAATATATTCTTATCTTTATATAATAAAAAAAAATGATCTAGAAATGGGTCCATAAATGGGTAAATAACCCATTTTGACACCTCTACTCACCGCCATCGTCCCTCCCCTAATCCTCCCCCTTACAACAATCCTCCCTCCGATGCCGCCCCCAACAGCAACCGAGTCGCCCAATTGAAGCCAGCCCATGGCATCGATCCCACCAAGATCCAGCTCCCTTGCGCCCACTGCAAGGCCCTCCTCAACGTCCCCACGGCCTCTCCCGCTTCAAGTGCCCTTAGTGTGACACCGGCCTCGTTGTCAAGCAGCCCTTACAATAGCAGCCCTTACAATAGCCGCCCTTCCTCCCTCTTGCTCCTCCTCCTCCTCCCCCCGAGGAGGTCAACGAGGTTCTCTCCTCCTTTTCTCTCTTTTCTCATTTCCTTTCCCATGATTCTCCTCACGCGCACTTTATCCGGTCCCTCAGATGCCCTTCCCCCATTTGTGTTGTGTGGTATCTTCAAGTGTATCGTGCTTATTACTTCAATTGCTTTGTTTAGCTCCTTCTATTGCTCCCCACATTTCCCTTAACTTCATACCCATGCGGCTTCCTGGCTCTCTTTTTTTTCTTTTCTTTTTTTTTTCTTTTTCATGAGGTTTACTTCTTGAAAGTTCCTTCATTTGGGGGGTTGAAAAGGATGGTACCATGTTGCGCTAGGTCCACCCCCACTATAACAAGTTCATCCACGAAGGAAATGACTGTTTAAGCATTTAAGCGATGCGGGAATTGTCTTCCATATGAATTCGAATCACATGAAGAGACATTAAGTGGCACGAATAATGTTTAGCTATGTTGTGGTTAGTTATTTTGTTACTGGAGAAAGAGACGACTGCTGAGAATATTGATGGCGGATCATATATGGTGTGAGTTGAAGCGAGGGAATATGGGGGGTTATGGATCGTGCTATTTACGAATTTTTACCCATACCATGTGTTGCCGCTTGTAATGGAGAGGATGTTTCTTTTACATTATCTTGAATTTCTTCATATATCGGAATGGAGAGGAAGATGACGGTTTTTGGTGGTGTAGAAAAGTGTTTTGAAAATGCCTTGATCTTCACCACCAAATTGGCTCTTTAATCACCATCGAGGAGTGCAATATCTAGATGCGCTAGATGTGGTGGACAGACCATTTCTTGCTAGTACCTTTCATATAAGAAATGGCAATCTATTAGGCGCGTATGACAACCATTCTATTCCATAAATAGTTTAATGAATGCGAAATAGATTTTTCTTTTCTATTTCTGAAGAGTTTAAGAAAATAACTGTTTGATAACGACATAAAATTTCTACTCTAAAAATAGAAATTCGTTTGATAACGACACAAAATTTCTTCCTTTCGGACGGCGGGCGACGAATACGACCTTTAATATAAAAAATAAAAATAAAAATGATTTAGTAACAAAAAAAATAATGAATAAAATAAAATAAAATAAAATAAATCATAAAAAATAAAATAAAAATATTTTTATATTTTAAAATAAAAATATCATTTTATATAAAATAAAAATATTTTTATATTTTAAAATAAAAATATCATTTTATTTAAAATAAAAATATTTTTATATTTTAAAATAAAAATATCATTTTATTTAAAATAAAAATATCATTTTATTTAAAATTAAAATATCCTTAAAAATAAATTTATTTTATTTATTCTATTTTATTTTATTTGACGAATAAATTTATTTTAAAATGAATAAAAATAAAAAATAAAAATAATTTATTTGGCAAAACACTTAAGGCAAATAAAAATAAATTTATTTTTAATAGAAATAATTTATTTTTATTTATCATAAATAAATTATTTTTAATAAACTAAAAATAAAATGATAAATAAAAATAACTTATTTATTTTAATAAAATTATTTTTATTTTTTTATGAATAAAATGAATATATTTATTTTTATTTATTTTTATTTTTAATAAAATGAGGAGAGGCGGAGGAGGAGGAGGAGGCAGAGACGTAGGGAGATGAGAGATGACTCACCGAAATTAGGGTTTAGTGAGAGAAATTATTTCTAATTTCTCTTCCGTAAATCGAAATATAAAATTTTAGGCTTCGATTTTTCTCTTCCAAACCTATTTCGGAATAGAAATCTATTCCGAAATAAAAAAGCCGAATAGGTTTATCAAACGGATTTCTCTTCCGAAACGGTGCAACAAAAAAACCATTTCTAACGAAATTTTGGGTTATCACGCACCCCCTTAGTGCCTATCCAACAAAAATGTACTTTTAACAATTTGAAAAATCTCCGTACATCTCTAAGCAATGAGATGTGATATTCTGTAGGAGAACTTGTTGCAGGTGGGTATATGAAATAGTGACCTTAAGATGCTCTAGTGAGAAAGTAAGAACTTTAATAGGATATGGATCAAAAGAGGCGGTGGAAAGCATGAGAAAAAATTGGCAGGATGTTGAAGGTACCGATCTTGGATGAAATGTGTCATTGGAACGAGTTGATGGCATAAGAGGACTAATGTAGCTAATACATGTTGGCATGGAGAATGTATTCGCTGTCTCCGTTCTTTTTGAAATGTGTGAACTGTTCTGATTATATCTAGGAGGTTTAATCATACTTCCTTTATTCAACAGTTTTTGTCTCAATTACTTTGGTAGTACTTCCTTTTTGTTAAAAAGTCCAACTTAAAATCTTAAAATAACAGGTGGAGAGAGAACACATGAACATAAAAAGCATTTATGACCTGTCGTCAAATGATGTGGAACAATATTTCAATAGACACAATATTTCAACAACCTCTGTCACATACAAGCCAGATTATGAGCGACCCGTGAAATTTGTCTACGCCCATTCACATGATTTTTTGACCACACATATTGGCGGAAGGGATAGCAGTGGCTCCGATATCATGTTGAGAGACAAAAGCTGAAGTTAATGCTTGGTTAGGTCGAATTGACCCTAAGTCATCTATTTTAATAAAGTCAAGAGGCCAAGATTATAATATCACTCTTATCGCCGCCATACATAAAATAATAAAGAAAACATATAAGAAATTTTCAAACTGACCAGCAGCGGCGTCGCCGGCTTCGATCGTCTCATCGTTCTGCTTTTCCGGTGGCTCCTCGTAGCGGTAACGTTCGATCTGACTCACTGGAACGGCCGGCCAAAGAGCTCGAGAGATAGGGTTCAGATTCGCGTCAAGAGCCGCGGCGGCGACAGCATCGGCGACAGCAACGACGACGACGGCAGCGGATCTGGTTCGACGGATTGTTCTCGGAGATCGGACTCTCTCTGTGTTCTGGTTCGGCGGATCACTCTCGGAAATCGAAGACCGACGGTCGGGGATCGCGAGGGGCTCTCAATTGTTCTCGGTTTTCTGGTTCGAGCTTGATCATTCGCTCAACCGGCTGAGACAGCGTCGACGGCTTCGATCCTTCGCCGATTCATTCAGGGTAACTCTTGTATCAGTTGCTTCCAGGTCTCAAATATGTGCGTTCAGTAAATGTTCTGCATCGCGATTTGAAGCTGAACAACTTGTTTTTTTTAATGCAAATTGTGACCTCAAAATTGGAGACTTTGGGCTTGCTAGGGCCACATCTGAAACGGATTTTATGACTGAGTATGTTGTTACTCGCTGGTATCGTGCGCTAGAACTGCTCCTCAATTGTTCAGAATACACTGCCGTGATTGATATTTCGTCTGTGGATTTTCTACTGATTATTTGAGTGTTATTAGACTTAGATTCTTTCACGAAAAATGATCCAAATCTCTATTATGCATGCATGGAATTTTCCACAATGTTTTGATGACATTAGACAGTGAAAAGCACTCGCATTCCATGAAATTACTTTTGTGATCTGGTCTTACATGAGTTGTTATGTAATTGTCTTCAATTGAGCTTCTTAAGAGCAAAATTAGTGCATGAATCCTTCTAGACATGCCTAGGAGATTTCATAAGCCTCAAAATGACATATAATTCATGCCAATTGTTGATCATTTGCCCTATGAATTTGCCTTGTGAAGTTGTTGCTATGTTTAGTCCAATTCTGCTAGGTTTGTTTTTAGGAAGTGTTAGCTTACCTAGTGACATTCATGAATTTGTATGATTTTCCTTGTATTGATCTAGGGTTAAATGTTTTCATCAAACTTATTCATTGCATTTTGCCCTACGTCATGCTCGAATTTCATAATTTTCATGCATTGATTAGGTGGCTTAACCAGTCAATTACCATGCATCATTTTCTGATTTGCCATAATGTCTTGCTGACTTTGCTGGTTCTTTGTTTACTGATTTTACTGGTTCTTTGTTTTGAGGGGGTAAATTGTCATTTGCTATGTCTAACGATTTTTGCAAAATCAAAGTTAGATTAGTAAATGATATATGTCTTGTTTTAGTACTCTATTCTAACTAATTGATGATCATCTTTTTAAGTTGGTGCCTTCATGGAGAATGCTTGGAACACATGAATCTATGATATATAACGATTTCATGATTTTCGCATGTCATTCATATAGGTCAAGCATCAGTAAATCGTCCATGCTTTGCTTTATAAAATTCATGTTGTTGATTTCAGTGTCTCGATTCTTTGATCTTGATCAAATCATGCATTTGGATTCAAGAGTAAGTTTCTTCACCAAAGTTGTAGGTGTTTTGTTTTTGGTTGTTTTGATATGTTTGCTTGTCTCTTTCCATTGTATGCATTTAGCTATAAGTTTCTTAAGCTAGAATTAGATTAGAATCCCAAAGATGGAGAAAGCATGAAGATGTTGGAGGTCGATGTCCATTCCAACCATTATCATGTACTACTTGCTTTCCCGATATATGTTTCGGTTCCGTTTGTTGTGTAAATCCCTTGTTGTGTAAATCCCGACGAGTTGCGGGTTTTTCTTTCTTTCTCTCATATATTTCTCTTTTATTTTTTTTAGGATCGCACGATAAATTTACTGATTTTCTTGATTGTTTACTTCATGTCTTGCGATTTCAATTTCATTGAGTGGTTCCTTTTCTTGTTTTTCTAGAAATAGAATAGAATTAAAATGATCCAATCTCGCATGATCACTTAGTTTAATACTAATCATCCTGAAAGTGTAGAAAGAAATGCATGAACATTTTAGGACAACACAACATACAATACTATTTAGGTACCGAAAGGGCGCAAATAGAAATATTAGTGTAATCAAAGTCCCCGAACCTAGATATTTGGTTACATAAAAATCTAGGGAACACTCCCGACCCTCGATTGGGTTTTCTAGCCGACCCCCAAAACGAGGCTAGTGGCAACTCCCGTCTATTTTTAGGTTGTCATAAATAATTAGACCGTACAAAATTCGCTGTCACGCGGGGTACGAGCTTGGGAGAGCTTGCGATCTCGTGGAGGGAATTCTCATGATTAAAGTACCCCTAAACCCGACCTTTCCCCTTTGACATTGAGGGCGGCGAGATCGGGTCGCGACAATTTGTATGCTTGAATTTTTTTCATGAACTTTTGAATGATAACAATTTTCTTAGCTTGTATTCTTCTGTTTCAAGATTGAGAAGCACGGATTCTTTTGCTTGTTGAGATGCTGCATGGTTAAATGGTCCCCATTGGTGGCAAAAGAACAATAGTTATCTATGGTCAAAGGTTTGAGGTGTAATGTTAGATGAGAACATGGGCTTTGGGATAGAACTTGTGACTGGTTGGCCATAGAGAGGCTTGCTTATATGTTAATGATCTCAAATGAATCCTGTAGTTCATGACTTGTTCCTCCTAAAAAATTCTGATTGCTTATTCACTTTTCCCATTTTTAAGCATACTGTATTCTTTTTGTCTTTCAATTTTTTCCAGGTGGCTATTGAAGTGGAACGTGAAGAAGATGGAGGTGGGATGTTCGGGAGAAACTTTTACAGACGACGTAGGTGTTCCCCATTTCTTTTTTTCCCCCCCAAACTTCTGCCAGCCCCTTTCTTGTCAGCTAAATATTTTTATTCTCCTTTTGTGATCCTTCGATTCTTTTAATAAGCAGCGACCTCCCAAATTTGTCTACGCCCGTTCACATGGTTTTTTGACCACACATATTGGCGAAAGGGATAGCACTGGCTCTGATATCATGTTGAGAGACAAAAGCTGAAGTTAATGCTTGGTTAGGTCGAATTGACCCTAAGTCATCTATTTTAATAGAGCCAAGAGGCCAAAATTATAATATCACCCTTATCGCCGCCATACATAAAATAATAAAGAAAATGGACAAATATGCTTCCATCAGCCGAATACTCTCAACATCTTTTTTGCAGTTCAGGTCCTATTACTTAAGGAGCCATTTTTTGTGAGTAAAAGATGGGAGTTTTTCATCTAGGAGGAAAAAATAGTGGACGTTTCTTGTCCATGCTTCCATCCTACTTTTCACTTCCCTCGTCTCCTTCTGCTTAGTTATGTCACCAGGAGTAATTTAGCTTGGCATATGTGCCTCGGCATAACTATATTGTTTATAAGTCATCTGCATTTAGTGGTAAGCTTGCGTTCTTCAACATCTCTGTTATCAAGCTGAATTTGTCATCTCTAAACACAATTCTGATCTCATATTGTCATGGGAACTTTTTAGTAACTAAGGGCTGTTGATTAAATCTACATTTGCGAAACCAATCCTATCAAATCAGGTGGTTTTCTGGTGATAGTTTAGAAGTTGGGTTGCGTTGATCTGCATGCTTGAATTTTTTTCAAGAACTTTTGAATGGTAACAATTTTCTTAGCTTGTATTCTTCTGTTTTGAGATTGAGAAGCACGGATTCTTTTGCTTGTTGAGATGCTGCATGGTTAAATGGTCCCAATTGGTGGCAAAAGAACAATAGTTATCTATGGTCAAAGGTTTGAGGTGTACTGTTAGATGAGAACATGGGCTTTGGGATAGAACTTGTGACTGGTTGGCCATAGAGAGGCTTGCTTATGTTAATGATCTCAAATGAATCCTGTAGTTCATAACTTGTTCCTCCTAAAAAATTCTGATTGCTTATTCGCTTTTCCCATTTTTAAGCAAACTGTATTCTTTGTTGTCTTTCAATTTTTTCCAGGTGGCTATTGAAGTGGAACTTGAAGAAGATGAAGGTGGCACGTTAGGAGAAACTTTTACAGACTACGTAGGTGTTCTCCATGTCTTTTTTTTCCCCCCAAACTTCTGCCAGCCCCTTGCTTGTCAGCTAAATATTTTTAACCTCCTTTTGTGATCCTTTGATTCTTTTAATAAGCAGCGACCTCCCAAATTATCCATTGGACCTCCTCACCCGGATCCAGTTGTTGAGACATCATCGTTATCTGCAATTCAGCCTCCTGAGCCTACGTATGATATGAAAATTAAGGATGAGTTGGAAACCTCAACGGTCTTATCATGTTTGCAGATTGAGACACTGGTCTACGCTTGTCAGGTTACATTCATTGCTGCAACTAATTCAAATTATATCCATGTGCCTCCACTCATTAGAAAATATCGGTCATCATGACAGAGACACCTTCAGCACCTTGCCAATGGCACTAGGGCTGGATTTTTTGTTGGAGATGGAGCTGGTGTGGGTAAAGGTCGAACCATTGCTGGGTTAATATGGGAAAATTGGCATCAAGGAAGAAAAAAAGCACTGTAGGTTTTTATTTGTATGTCACATTTGATCGTTACTAAATCTCAGTGGAAATTATCTTGAAATTATTTTGCAATCTCTAGGTGGATTTCCGTCAGTTCTGACTTGAAGTTCGATGCCAGAAGAGATCTAGATGACGTAGGTGCAACTTGTGTTGAAGGTAAATAACAAACTCAAGAAACTATTTATAAAATGTCTTTCTCATACCATGTCATGTGCAGCTGAATCTCTAGGTGGATTTCCGTCAGTTCTGTCTCTTTTTTACTTTTGTTACCATTCGTAACTGATTTCATGCCAAGAGGAAGTAAATATAATCTGTTGATTCATGTGAACAGTGCATGCTCTGAAGAAGCTTCCCTATTCTAAGCATGATTCCAAGTCTGTTGGGGTCAGAGAAGGGGTAGTGTTTTTGACGTATAGCAGCCTTATAGCATCTTCTGAGAGAGGACGAAAATCTCGTCTGCAGCAGCTTGTGCAGTGGGGTGGACCTGAATTTGATGGGCTTGTCATATTTGATGAGGTAATACAATTACACTTCGTTTGTAATAGTTATCATGTGCGAATTCTTTATCCTCTATACCTCGTCAACACCGATTTGAAAGCCTCTCTCTGTTGGAGCAAGGATTTGGTTTCACCTTATATCTAATTTCAATGGTTTCACTGTAGTGCCACAAGGCCAAGAATTTGGTGCCTGAAGCTGGAAGCCAATCAACACGAACTGGTGAAGCAGTTCTGGAGATTCAGGTATTCTTAATATGAATAAGTGGCCCTATTCCTTGTTCATGGTCTTTACTCCATTTAAGTGGCCCTTCTTTTAGAGTTTTTGCATTTTTAGTAGGGAAGTTACAGTATGGGTAGCTGAAGATGATACTCCACTTCTGTTTTCTCAAAACTGGACAGTGTGCTCTCAAAAGTCTTAGCCCTAGACCTCTGAGTAAATCTACATGTCATTAATTGTGCTCTGGAAACGCAAACATTTCTTTTTGAAGTAGGTGATTTTGTTGAAATGTGTCATTGCTCAATTTTCAAAATGTGTTGATATACTTTATAGGGGTCCTTACTAGTGCTCTTCGGGTACTTGTTGGCATGACCTTTGTGTTAATGACTATTCTTTGTCTAATTCTATTTAGGCTCCTTGATTTTATTACCCATCGAAGATTCTGAGCTCTGGCTGTTTTGTCTGCTAAAACACTGAGTTTGAGCTTTTCCTAACTTCAAAAGTTATTATGTTTACTGCTGCAGGCCCAGCTTCCTGAAGCTCGGGTCATTTATTGCTCTGCAACTGGTGCATCTGAACCCCGCAACATGGGATACATGGTGCGCCTTGGACTTTGGGGAGCTGGAACATCCTTCTCGGATTTTAGGGAATTCTTAGGTATTTTGTCTATCAGGATTATTTTATCTTTTAACTAGGGAATTCTTAGGTATTTTGTCTATCAGGATTATTTTATCTTTTAACTAGGGAATTCTTAGGTATTTTGTCTAACAGGATTGTTTTATCTTTTAACACCGTCACTTTGATTGCCAAGCTTATCAATTTAACATATCTGGACTTCATATCGGTTCCTAAATTTTCTGTCATGGGTGACATGGCATTTGTTTGGTTCTAGTTTTCATGCATTGGGTTATCTTTACAGTGCTAGCTTGGTGAACTTGTGTTAGAATTGCCACCAGTGTTAATACTTGCAGCGGTGTTAAATTATCACCTTACCGGCATCAAAGTACCATGGTTTCCATTGTACTTCCTGTCTCCTGTCTAGATTTGCTTCATATCATCTCTACTCAGTCGGAGATTAAAGTCCTCTTATTTGATTCAGTAATTTTCCTGTTGAAAGAGTTAGAAAGCTAGCAAGGTATTTTCAAAGTCGGGTGGGTTCAGTTTTGTAAAGCAAATTAAGCTTCTGAATGATATGCAGTGCTTTTTGATGGCCAAAAATGAAATGATTCAATTGGGATCACTGACATGATGGTTGAGATTGCTAATAATCATTTTCTAAGACAAGATTCTACTGACAACGCCAGGAAAAGCATCTCAGTGGCTTTAACTGGATACCAATTTTGGCTTTTAGAAAGGGCATTACGCTTCGATGAAGCTTGCAAACGATGGGATTTTGATGTTGAGCTCTAAATTGAGCTTAAGAGTAACCTCTTCCCATTGGAACAGCACACTAGCACACATTGATAAGCATTTCCATCAGAATATGCACATTTTCATATGGAGAAGAAGTAATTGTTCATGTTGACTTATCCTGGAGGGTTATTCACTTTCATCTTAATTGCTGCTACCATGTCGATGATCAGTTTTGCAGCTCCCTGTTTCTGTACTGGCATACAAACCACTAGACCTTTTTGATAAACTGGATGACCTCTTGTACTCGTGTGGTCCCAGGAAAAGAAAACTTCTTGTTGGAAGATATTTCTCTGATGGAGGATATATATCTTTTTAGATTTGATTTTGTCTCGTGACTAATCTATGATTTGATTTCGAGACTTAGCATCATCTCTTGATATTACTGGCAGTTGCTCTTGAGAAGGGTGGTGTTGGGGCCCTAGAACTTGTTGCAATGGACATGAAAGCAAGGTAATAGGTTCACCTAATCTCATGCATCATATCTGATGTTGCTGGAACTGATCTTAAGACATGTTTCAGGGGTATGTATGTGTGCCGTACACTTAGCTATAAGGGCTCAGAATTTGAAATTGTGGAAGCACCTCTTGAAGACAATATGATGGTAGGCTGAAAGCATATGCTTTGCTATTTACTTAGAACTATTAAGTTTCAATCTCATGGAGTTAGGAAATAGGTCATCTTGGACATAGACTCTCGTTATTAAGCCTTTTTTTTCAGTCGTTATAAACTTGCACGCTTACCCATCAAATCCTTTGTTGAATAGCTTGTTAAACTATTAAAGTTTAAATAGTTTGATGAGCTATTTGGGGGTTCAGAATTAGTAACCAGATGTCTGTTCAATTCTTTCCTGAGTAATTCATGAGTGTAAGAAATGTCGACTTCCCAAATCGTGTTTTCGCAGGAAATGTATAAAAAGGCAGTGGAGTTTTGGGCAGAGTTGCGAGTAGAACTGCTGACAGAAAGTTCCGTTCTCACTGGTGAAAAACCAAATGCAAGTCAATTGTGGAGATTGTATTGGGCAAGCCATCAGGTATGTGATTCTACGGATTGTTGGTGGTAGGATTTGTTCTTTTCTTTCCATTTACATATGCTCCTCCTTTTGGACCCTCCATCTGGTTATTTTGGTTTTAATTTATTCATCGATATGTTCCGATGTTCTTATTGTAGAGATTCTTTAAACACATGTGTATGTCCGCGAAGGTGCCTGCAGTCGTGAGATTAGCGAATCGGGCATTGACAGAAGATAAGTGTGTTGTTATTGGCCTTCAAAGTACTGGAGAAGCAAGGACTAAGGAAGCTGTCACAAAATATGTCAGTATAACAACTGTATTGCATTCAATTATCTTAATGTTCTTTACAGGCGATATGCGTTCTTTTTTAGACAATCACGGGAACTTGATAATCTGTCAGGGTCTTGAACTTGATGATTTTGTTTCGGGTGCTCAAGAGCTGTTGCTGAAATTTGTTGAAGAAACTTATCCTCTGCCTGAAAAGCCTGAACCTCTTTCAGGTATTTTTATGAGCAACTGCAAGTATAATTCAACCCTTTTCCCTATTGAGTTAGTCAAATTAAGAGTATGCTTTGGTTGCAGGAGAAGAAAGTGTGAAGGAACTTCAAAGGAAGAGGCATTCGGCCAGACCGGATGTGTCACTAAAAGAAAGAGCTAGGAAGGTTGCAAAGCGGCAGCCTCCTAGCTATGATAAAAGTGATGAAGATAATGATTGTGAGTCCCTTTAGGCTGTATGCATGACATTAGTTCTGCCTGTTTCACTTCAATGTGCATATTTGTATTTTCACATTAGTTATTTTTCGATAATTACCGGTGGTTGAATGGTGTAATATGAATAATACTCACATATATGTTTCCTGCTATGTGAATATTTGCTTCAGATTTTCAAATCATGCTGCTTTGCATTTTACTTGTTGAAATCCACAATTGTGTACGTCCAAATAACCAAGTTGATCTTTGTTCCAAATAGTTGATTCTGCACATGACGCAACTGAATCTAATGATGAGTGTCGGATCTGTGCAATATGCAATGGTGAAGAGGTAATCACCACTTCTCTCCCTTGTGTGAGAGATTGTATGCTTTAACGTCACATTATTCTTATATTGTGATTTTAGGGACGGAAGAAGTTGCTTCAGTGTTCATGCTGTCGTCAACTGGTTCATCCTGCCTGTCTTCTCCCGCCTATGGAAGATATAGTATCTGAAGAATGGTCATGTCACTCATGCAAGCAAAAGTGGTGGAAATAAACCTTACTGTCTTCTGCTTGCAGGCTAAGTTTGCAACTGTGCTGAAAAGCATTGTCATCTTGATTATAGGTATGAAGCAGCTTTGAAGCGGAAAGCAAAAATTTTGGAGAAAATACGTACACTGGATCTTCCGAATAACCCTCTAGATGACATCATTGATCAGGTGGCTGTTGGTGAATCCTGTAACAGCATGTATTTATATGTCACGGCATAACATTTATATCATCCTCTTTTCTTCCCAAATAGAAGTGGATTTGCAGATGTGAAGAAATATTTGTGTTGAATATCAAATTAGAAAAATATATATCTGTCATTCTGGAAGACATTGATAGAATTTGAGGGTGCCCTGAGGAAATCTAATATCAATTAATTGTTCAATTGGGCTGGCACCCAATTGTTGCCTTTTCTAATATATCAGCTTTTACTTATATAAACACCTTTTTATCTTGCAAACCTTCTTTCATCATTTCGAAGCTGTTTTGATGGCCTTCATTTAAGTTGAAGTAATTGTTGTCCAATGAGAATTTTTTATGAAGACAATTTGATGTTTTGTGAGCTATTTCTGGTATGAACATCATTTTCCACTATGATAGTTGATCAACACTAAACTTGATGTTTCTTATAGCTTCTTCTGATGTTTTTAGTTAATTTAATAATTATGATGCTTATGCAGCTTGGAGGCCCTGATAAAGTTGCCGAAATTACTGGAAGGCGAGGAATGCTTGTTAGGGCCTCCAGTGGGAAAGGTGTCACTTACAAGGCACGTAACACGTAAGTTTGTTTGATCGCATCTTTCTTTAAGCACTACAGTTTTACCTCCTCTTGAGTTAACTCTAGCTTTTTTTAGGAAAGGAGTAACGATGGAAATGGTCAACATCCGCGAGAAGGAGCTCTTTATGGATGGTAAGAAGTGGGTGGTTATTATCTCCGAGGCTGGATCTGCTGGTGTTTCTTTGCAGGCAGATAGAAGAGCATTAAATCAGGTGAGCTGGTCCCACAAAGAGTTACTTTGTGTTGAGGCTTCCTGCAAGTCCTAAGATGATACTATTGGAATTTTCTTTTCTTGGCTAATTTCAAAGAGCTGTAGATCTTGTGTACGTTCACCTAATGCTGTCTGGTATTGTTGCTTACGTTTGTCTGTCGTTGATAACTTATGATAGAAAAGAAGGGTGCATTTGACGCTGGAACTTCCTTGGAGTGCTGATCGGGCAATTCAACAATTCGGTAGAACACATCGGTCAAACCAGGCTTCCGCACCTGTGTACAGGTGGAGTAGGCCTTGCTTTAGTCACTTGCTGTTCAATTTTTTTTATATGACAAGGTGATTGCAATGCTTCCGCAAAAAAGTTTAAAAATAGAAAAGATTTGCGATGGCTGTTTAAGTCTTTCTTTAGTGTGAAGCTATCGCTCTATCGGATACTTACTGCTATTTACATTTAATGAGTAGAACTTAAATTAGTAGTTGTTCTGGGCCTAAATTTATTAAAGTTAGAGGGCATGGTTGTTGCTGAATCATAGTCAACATAAGAAGGAGATAAACTGTTGGCAGAAGTATGAAGAGATACATGTGACATAAGATGGTGCAGCATGCATTCTGGGATATTCAATTTGTGTTGAGATGCTTCTCAGTTCACGAGAAGGCAGGCAGATTTTCTGTTTGTCCATTTCCATTCGTGATGCGAAACCTGTTGCCTGGCTACAATTCTGTGTTCGACATTGTTGCATAGTTTCATCTTCTGAAAATACATGAACAACAGTGGTTCTCCAAGAGAGTTATGTTTTTTGTCTCGGCACTCAGCAAAAATGACTCACGTGTTCTGTGATAACTGGTGAGTGGGAGGCATGGTTGGAAGAATGCTGCTTTTTATTATTAATTTCAGTGGTCAGAGGCAAGGAAGTGCACCCGTAAGACATGTCTATTCTGGTGGGCTGAACCCCGCCGAAAATGTTTTCTGGTGGACAGCAAATGAGACAAGTTGGGTAGATTAACTAGATGCGAGACTATGAAACTGCTAGTGATCAAAGCAGCATAAATACTTCGTATGGCACGATGCTCATTTTGGAGGGTTCACTGAGCTCTGTTGTTTTGAAAGAATTCTAGTTGCCTTATTTTTAGTTGATATGAAGATAATGCACGATTTGGTAAAGATGGTGCACTGTATAGTCAAGTAGGAATATTTCCAGAAGTGAAAGATTTTCAGGATTTTTTGTTAAATTATCTCTTTTTACTTGGCTTAACGAAAAACCACATCATTGACCTGGGATATATGGTATACGCTGAATGAATATTGGAATTGGTCAAGTGGGTGGGGACTACTTTACATATTCATGCCATTGCTGGGGTTAAGTGAAATGATGAGTTTGTTGGTATTGATGGACTTGGTCCCCTTTATGCTGCTTCACAGGATACTCTTCACCAATCTTGGTGGTGAACGCCGGTTCGCATCTATTGTCGCTAAGAGATTAGAGTCTCTCGGAGCCTTAACACAAGGAGATCGTCAGTGAGTTTTGTGAATGATGCACTCATTCGTCATTTAAAGCTTTGAGTTTGTCTTCTGCGCCATTGCTTGTAATCCTATCTTTGTCCCTATAAACTTGATTACTTTCTCTCAATCAATTGCAGCGCGGGACCATCTTTGAGTGCCTATAATTACGACAGCACATATGGAAAGGAGGCCTTGGTGTCGATGTATAACGGAATAATGGAACTGGTGGGTCGTGTTCCTTTGTGACCTTTTTTGCACTAAGTTTCATAAATAATGAGTAAGTGCTAATTTTTTCTTCTTCAGGATTCCCTGCCAATTGTTCCTCCAGGATGTTCATCTGAAGAACCTGATAAAGTCCAGGATTTTATGGATAAGGCAAAGGCTGCTTTAGTGTCGGTTGGAATAGTTAGGGACACAGTCATTGGTAATCTCACTGTCTTTGGCACGACATGTCAATCCTACTTTAAGCTAATAAATGGTATTATTGGTATTAGGGTATCTGTGCAGAGTTGTGACTTCTGATATTATGTTTGATCCACCATTCTGCTTTGCAGTTGTAATTTTGAAGTTATTTTCATTGTGATATAGGGAATGGAAAAGACAATTTTAAGATTTCTGATTCAGACATGCATGATGTTGGTCGCTTTCTCAATCGACTGTTGGGGTTGCCACCTGACATTCAGAATAGGTTCGTTTTATGTGAATTGATTGGTATCTGGAATTGATCTCAGTCCAACATGCTGAGCTAACATATTTTCCAGGCTTTTCGAGCTATTTGTTGGTATTCTAGATCTGGTCATTCAAAATGCACGCATTGAGGGGCATCTTGATTCAGGCATTGTTGACATGAAAGCAAATAGTGTAGAACTACAAGGAACTCCGAAGGTGAGGTTTTTCCACTTTTAACATTCCGAGCTTTGTTTCTGAGCCATTTAACTTCAATTTCCTGCAGACTGTTCATGTCGATCCTACATCAGGTGCTTCAACAGAGCTCTTTACTTTCACTCTGGATCGTGGAATCACTTGGGAGGTACGCTTTGCTGAATGTAAGATTCACCTTTTGCTTTTGTGCTTCATTACTCAGGTCAGACCATATCTTGTTTCAGTATGCAAACTCCCTGCTAGAGGGGAGGCAAAAGGATGGCATTGCTTCATCTAGTGACGGTTTCTATGAGTCCAAGAGAGAATGGCTGGGAAGGCGTCATTTCATCTTGGCATGTGAAAGGTAATGACTGGATTATCTGATCTTTGGGATTTGGGGTTGTTCATAGGACACTGTTTCTTTGGTGGCATAACTATTCTCCACTGCTAGAGAAGTACAGTTCCCAGCTTTAGCCTTCTTTCTGAGAATTTTTTCCATAATGGTGCTCATTCCACCTAATGGTTGCGGTTCCTATATTGTTCATTATTCACTACCGTTTCGTCATAATGGATGCATTCTAGCATGGTGGAGGAGAGAGATATGTTGAGATAGTTTTTTTCAGTTATATCATTGTGAAGAGTCAAGGCTGTTATGCCTTCTTTGGAAGAGTTTTAAGTTTGCTTTCTCAGATCAGTGTTCTTAATTTTATAGGTTCTAGTAATATGTATGTCCACTCCTGTTCTCATACTTTTGAGTCTTTACCTCCTTATTTTCTGAAGGTGACTTTGGAAGAGTTTTAAGTTTGCTTTCTCAGATCAGTGTTCTTAATTTTATAGGTTCTAGTAATATGTATGTCCACTCCTGTTCTCATACTTTTGAGTCTTTACCTCCTTATTTTCTGAAGGTGACTTTGAAAGTTGTTTATTTGACCAGTTATCTTTTGGGATTACTGATGATTGCTATCTGAATTCCTGGTTTTTACATTATTGTGCTTCAGCTCTACTTCAGGAATGTTCAAGATAATCCGGCCAGCTGTTGGGGAGTCATTGAGGTTGCAATGTAATATGATATATGCTAAACTAGTTTTTTTTCAAGATTTCTTTACTAATCTGGTTTACCTTTGGCAGGGAGTGGCCTCTAGCGGAGCTCAAAAACAAGTACAGTAAAATGAGTTGTTCGGGGAAGGCTAAAAGCAGTTGGGAAGATGAATATGAAGTATCTTCTAAACAGGTAATGGCAAATTATTCATTTTATGTTAATACAACGGGCCAGAGGCATATGTCTATGTAATAAGTTCCTCCCAAACATTGACAAATAAGATTGCTTTTCTTGAAGAATTTGGAGGATGTGCATTTCTAACTTAAGTTTGACATTTGTGGTCCGAGCACTACTATGTGCATGTTTGATGCAGTTGCAGTGTCTCTGTGTTATCTTGATCTTTTAAGAAATTTAATGCTTCTTTTTCTTTACTAATTTGAAGTCTATCCATCTGAAGAATTACATGAATCTGCTAAACATGTTTTGTAGGCAATGGCATTCTGGTTTGATTAATTTGCTGTTTATAGAAGTTCTGCTTGCTTTGTATTGGTACTGTGCGGTCTGTTTCTGCTAGGCTGCAATGTATGCATGTTCTATCTCTTGGAAAACAGCGCCCTTTACTCCTTTTTGTCAGTCCATCTCTCGACTTCTGATCTGGGTGTTTCGCCATGCTGATTAGTTCACAGAATGACTTATTGAGGAATTTTCGGCTCTTTGGGCATACCGTATGAGTTTCCTGACTTGTGGTGGTATAACAGCTACTAGGTGCATAAGAGCATTTGGAAAATTTTTGTGAGCTGTTAGTGGCCAGGACACCAACTCACATAATGTAGAAACTGCAATTTATGAAGGGGCAACACATTTGCTAGATGTGGAATGTCTCCCACTGTTAAGCCTCTTCTTTTCTATCCATTGTCTCAAGGAGCTGCACAGAAGCTTGGTTATCTGCGCTTTCCTTTTCCTGTAAATAATTTTGTGGATACCTTCCTTTTATATCCTCTTGAGGAGAAATCCATCCTTGCTTTGCTAATCATGCATGCTCCCACTGGTCACTGGCCATTGTTTCTTTGGGTTTTTATGACCAAGAAGTGCATTTTCTTGGTAATGTGTCCAATCATTTATCTTGCCAATGGTTCATTGGAATGCTGTTTTCTAATTGGTGTTAATTTTGATTGCAGTGCATGCATGGCCCCAACTGTAAAATCGGCACTTATTGCACTGTTGGGAGGAGACTACAGGAAGTAAATGTCCTGGGTGGCCTCATTCTTCCTGTCTGGGGCACTATTGAGAAGGCCCTTGCTAAGCAGGTCGGTTGCCCTGCTGCTGCTATTATTTTACACTATTTTTTCCCTGACCAAGAGTTTGGTGGTCTAGGGGCGTGTTTTTTGGGGCATGCTTTGTATTAAGTAATTGCCACACAACATTTCCAGATGACGCCAACAATGCATGACCGCGTGTCTATAGAAAAAAAGTATTGCATAATTGCAGTGCGGCCATCATAATTTTTACATGACAGTTTCTAAGCTGTGGTTGGATAATCTGGTGACCCCCTCGATCTTAGTGTTATCTTGCTTGAGACCAAGGGCTGTAATATTTTATGTTAGAACTGTGCTACAATTTACATGTTGCAATTTCAGGAGCTGTGTTTAGGCATATTCATTGATATTTTCCATGCTTTAATATGCCTTATGAGCTTTCTGTTTGGCTTGTAAATATCATTGACTTGCCAAATTTGTGCATTTGATTCTGGATGATATTGATTCTGGGCGAACTTCTGTATGTTGACCCCTCAGTGCTTAGCTTTCAATGCCATAGAGAGAGTGCAATCCTCTAATCGAATTTCGACAAGCTTTTGTTTACTATAGTTCCTTTTGGAACAAGGACATCTCATTGTGCATTTTGAATGATTCTTATCTCTTTGGTAGTGGGACTTATCATTAGGGTTATGTCTTGTTGGAGGTGCTGAAACCTCAATTTTACATGCTCCCAGGCTCGGCAAAGTCAGAAGCGCCTCCGTGTTGTGCACATTGAAACTACTACAGATAGACAGCGTATTGTGGGGCTTTTTGTACCAAATTCGGCCATTGAATCTGTCCTTCAAGGTTTTGATTTGCTCGCTCTCTCTCTCTCCCCCTCCCTCCTCCATATGCTTCTGCATGGCCATCTTTTGTTGTCTTGTTTCCTGGTTTGGATGTCAAACCTTTATTGCTTTGGTTGCTGGGACGTGTTTTCCCTTTTGTTGAACACTGGATAGTGGAATTGGTACTTAAAAACATGTTTGTTGCAGGTTTGGAGGATATAGACGATTGAGATGGCAGTTCAGCATTTTCATGAGTAAATAGATTAGACAGCCAAGTTAAATGGAACCGTCAGGACTCTGCAAACCTTTATTAACAGAGTTACGGTATGCGGGCAGCCTTCAATTTGTGGGAAATGTAGGCTAACTTTTCTTTGGGGGAAAGTATGCTCTACCACATGATATTGCAATTTCTTGATGTATATTTTTGCTCCATTTTTTGGGCGCTAATTTTGTATACGAAGGTCTTGTCAAGAAAGGGGAGGGATGGTTTACTTGATATAGTGGTGAATGAAAGTCTTGTGAACCAAGTCGTATGTGTCCTCATGGCGACTCACATGAACAATGCAGGAATGTAAATCTTCACACTGTTTAAATTCGTTTGTTTCGTCCGTGAAGTGGATTAAACCCAAGTTAAAAGAAATGCGTAACAACCGTTGCACGTGCTCTTCCGAGGACTCAAACCAGAGCTTTTTCCAATTATAGCATGGGAAGGAAACATGGACTTGGTGGCGATGCTGCTGCAACCTTTTTGTCTTTTTGGTCTTGCTGTACGCATTCTTGAAATTGTGTCAAATTGGCAAACTGGTTCCTACCTACTGTTGTGTGTAATATGTGATCATTCGTCGTCGTCATTTTTAGTTTTGGGGTATTGTCAGCATATCGTGCCCGTTTAAATGGATGTGTCAGCGGCCTAGTTTATGGGCGTGAGTTGGTTATTACTTTAATCCCTAGAAAATTTACAGCATATAAACCATTACTGAATCAAAATTGGCCAAATTCCCTTAAAAAACGCTAACTTAGGTCGGGTTCTAATTTAGGTTTGAATTTTCTTGTCTCGTAAAAAAATTATCAATTTTCAATCGATATTTTTCGATCAATTTTCTTCTTTTTTTTTTTTACATTTATTTTCGATCGATATTCACTCAAGTGTTTTTGTGCTGTAAAAGATGACGTGTCCTTTGCACATGCATCTCTGTCTCTCTCCCGCCGTGCGTCATTCCATGTTGTCTCCCTTCTCGTCACTGTTTTTTATTGCCTTTCTTCCTCAATTTGATCCCAAAGAACTCCGGTGCGAAAAGAAGGAACGCATGATGGATCGAAACCTCACAGTCCAAAAGCCAATGAGCAAACATTGAACTTGTCACACACACATGTCAAACTTGGATATCAAGCTTCACGACAGATCTTTTAAAGCGGCGAAACTCGAGGCAGCTGTGGTTGCTCAAGCTTTCATGAACTTCGTGGTAGTCATGGCCGTGAGACTTTTTCGAGCCACCATGGGCGCGTTTGGTAATGATTCTGTTCCCGGGAGCTATTCTGACTAGAAATGATTATTTTTTATTCGTTCCTGGAACCGATTCCCGAGTAAAAAAAAAGCGTTTGATAACTGTTCAAAATTTTTTATTCGGAATAGAATTGTGTTTGGTACCGTATTAATTGATTATGTTCCAAATTAATTTCTTTTGATTTTTAAATAAATTTTAAATAATTTCTTTACTTTTTTACCCCCTTTTTTCCTATTCTTCTTTTTCTTCATTTGGCCGGTCGCCGGACCGGACGGCCGACCGGCCGTACGAGGGCCGGTGACGCTCACCAGAGTGCCGCTGACCCTTGGCGAGGTCGGCCTTCGTCGGCCGAGCCTTGCTGGCAGCTGGGCGAGGCTCGCCCAGCCTCGTCGGTGGCCAGGCTGGCCTCGTCGGTGGCCAGGCTGGCCTCGTCGATGGCGAGGCTGGCCTCGCCGATGGCTAGGCGAGGCTCGACCTCGCCCAACTGTCGGCGAGGCTCGCCCATCCCTGCCGGTGGCCAGGTCGGCCTCGCCGGTGCTGGGCGAGGCCGGCCTGGCCATCGGCGAGGCTGGGCCTCACCAGATCTGGCGAGGCCGAGCCTCGCCGGTGGCTGGGCTTGCCTTCGGCGCGCTCGCCGGACCTCGCCCTGGCCTGGCGAGCCTCCGGTGACTGGCGGCGGACCGGCGACCGGCGGCGAACCGGCAACCGGCGGCGGCGGGCGGCGGCGGACGGCGGTGGGCGATGACGAAGGGTAACCGAGATGTTGAAAGAGAAGAACAAGGTTTTACCGTTTTGATTCTTTTTCTGATTCTCGGACGTAGAATCAAATTTTTTTTTTTATTCTCAAATCTTGTCCAAAATTGTTCCCAGGAATAAAAAATTTATGAAACGCGATTCTCGTCCCAAACTGATTTTGGGAACAAAAAATCAGAATCTGGCACTGTTGGGCAAGTTGCCAAACAGGCCCCATAAGTCTCGAGGCTACCATGGTTGCTCAAGCTTCGAGCTCGCAGCCGTGAGTGTGCATAAGCTTCGGGCTCACAGTGACCATGGCTGCTTGAATTTTGATTTATGAAGCTCATCAAGGTTGATGTCACGCAAGCTTCAACCTCACAGCAGCCATGTCGCTCGATTTGAGCTCACAATTATAACTGCTCGATTGATGGTCGTGAGTGGATACAAATTTGAGCTCGCTGTTATGGTTGGTCGAGCTTCTAACTCATGGCTGCTCGATTTGAGCTGACGATGGGCCATGGCTGCTTGAGTTTCGTGCTCAGCTTGAGCTGCCATGGATGCTGTGAGCTTGAAGCTAGCACGACGATGATGACCTCAAGCTTGGTTGCCTGAAAAGATTTTGTAACCTTAGCCATGAGCCCGAATGGTCATGGCATCCATGCGTATGAGCTTGAACAACCATGGCCGCCAAATGGATAAGATGGAAGGCATGAAAAGAAAGAAAGAAAAAAAAAACAGAGGAAAAAAAAGAAAGTAGACATGAAATGACACGTGAAGGGAGATAGAGAGATGTACGCATAGAATGCTACGTCGAATTTTAGTGCCATTACAGGAGGAAACTCAATGGGGCAGATTGGTTATTAATCGAAATTGGTGTTTTCTTATGAGACGAAGAAAAGTTGATGATTAAAAGCTGATGCTTTATTACGGGACAAGAAAAGTTCGGCTTTTGAGCCAATATAAATACAGCAAAAGTTAATATAGTGTGCATATAGGTACTTCTCCCTTCTCGTGTGCAAAAATTTAGAACCATAGTGTTGCAGACGATTATTATGATTAGCATCACTATTCAAATACTCTTGGAGTTAGAATAACATGGAGTGAAAGCGAAAAATATCTTTTAATAGCCAATCATGAATGTAATTCCCTATGTAAACGAGATATTTATAGTTTATTATAGCAATTCTGTTCATTATAACAAATAATTCACGATTGCGATTACATCTTCTTAATCAAATAATGTTTGATTAGACCCAAATGATTATTACTTTAATATAAAGGTATGATTATATAAACATTAACAAAACAACTAATTAGGTATTAAAATAATAATGACATTATGACAAACATTCTATTGAACAAAATTATGGATAATTCTACATAAGAGTAAGCAATATCATAATGGATAGCAGTACTATATAATGAAAAATTAACTTTCTCAAGGTGTCATATCACAATTTGTTTGCAATTATGATTAACCATTGTATTTATCGTATTAAGTAATTTAAATTACAGTAAATATGAATCTAACATGGGTTTAATCAGAGGGAGTCTAGAGACGGGACTATTTATTGTAGCCATTACTAATAAGGGAGTCGCGTCTGCAAAAAAAAAAAAAAAAAATGCAACAAATCATTTCCGAAAGACGAAATGAAATATATCGCAAGTCTTCATATGCGACCGTGAGCAAGCAGGATATGCTTCCGGCATTTCATGGCAAGGTGCCAATCCTGATGCAAAATCTAATCCATGACAACTTCAAGAGGATCGCAAGACCTTCCCACATCAGTGCAATCCCAGAGGAAGGACGTTAAGTTACATGTACGGGATTGCCATGGAAGAGATGAAGAGGAGCTCAGGAACCAAAAGTGTGCCATTGGGATACAAGCAAAAACAGCCCAGCATTCCATCCATTCAAAACTTCAATGACAATCCTAGTCTGTGACTATTATTATACACAACATCTATCATATATGCACAACGACATTTGATCAACAAAGCAACGAAAACAAATCATCGCCATCACACAAGGACATGCTTTCTGCTGAGCGTTCGGTGTAAGATATTAAGCTTTGCAGCAAACAAAGCGACCAAATCCTTTAGGGGGATGATGGGTCTCGCCGTCGCCGGAGATTTCCACGGCCTTGTGCTTCAGCTGCTGCTGCTGCTTCTTGTGCTCATCTTTGGGCACGGTCAGAGTAAGCACGCCGTCCCGCATCGACGCCTTGATCTCTTCGACTTTAGCATTGTCCGGTAGACGGAACTGGCGGGAGACGCGGGAGGCGCTCCCCCGCTCTCGGCAGTGCCACTTGCTGCCTTTCTCCGGGGATTCGGCTTCCTCTGTCCTCTCCCCGCTTATAAGGACGGCTCTTCCGTCGACAAGCTCTAGCTTCACGTCCTCCTTGGAGAAGCCAGGGAGATCGACGTGGAAGACGTGGGCGTGGGGAGTTTCCTTCCAGTCCACCTGGGGTTGGGAGTCTGATGATGAGGAGGAGGAGTTACGAGCGATCAGATCTGCAAAGGGATGATAGAAGAAGTCGGAGAGAAGCGTCGACATGATTTGAGGATGGGAGGCGGTTGTGAGGCGGGGGAAGCAGGCGAAGAGTAGGAACTTGCAGATGCTATGTGTCGAAAGCGCAATGGGGGAGGGAGGAGGGAGTTATATAAGAGGAGGGAGATTAAAAGTGGTGGATTCCTGAAGGACCTGGAGCGCAGATGAATTCTGGTTCCGTGGGAAAGTCAAAAATGCGGGAGAAGTGTCTAGGAGGAACTAGAAGTCTTTCTAATTAGTCTTTAGTCTTCGAGTGGTGCTGTTGCTGTGCTGTGCATGTGGGGACCTTCACTTTCGTCTGATCTAGAGAATCCATTTTACAGAGGGGTTAAAATCCGAGATAGAATTAGAAGAATGTCCGGATACTCTCCTAGTCTAACCAAAGGTTAGGGGTGAGCATGATCCGGGTTGGTCTGAGCCATCCCCTAACCCTAAAATCAACCCGTACAGTGTCGGTCTTTAATTTTTAGGACTGATGATCAACCTTATTGAGCCTGGGACCAAGGACTAGACCAACCCATTGGGTTGATATGGTTCCAGGGTTAACTGGGACCAATCGATAATTTTTTTCGTCTAATTTTTTATACTCCCTAAAAAAGCAAACTTACAAATTCAAATTATACATCCATCGACAATGCAGCATTGCACAACTAAACTATAAATACCAATACATATTTAACAAATTTAAGATAACACAATAATAAAAATTTCGTACCTACTAACCGCTCATTGAGATATGGAACTGTAATCATCTATCTTTAATATTCATAACTCCATATGCAAAAGCATTTTTTTTGCATTTGATTATGTAGAGTCCACTCAATCAAAAAATGAGCTTCACACCACTTGACTAGCATTTGATTATGTAGAGTCCACTCAACCAAAAAATAAGCTTCACACCACTTGACTAATAAATCACCGTATCAACTGCAGTATTACTCGACTCTTCAAAAACTTCAACCATTTGACACAAATTGAAAAGCAAAGTGCAGCTGAAATTCATTAGTAAAATACAATTAAACTATAAAAAGTTCAAAATACTTAATATAAACCATGAATATATAACTTCACATATTGTTAATTCACTTGAACTTCTAAACACCCGAAACAAAACAAACGACACATAAATTTTGTTTTTTGGTAAAGAACGACACATAATTAATACTCAACAAAAGTTTTAAATTGAAATTACTATTAGTGCTATTGATAGAACATTTCAATATAATATAATATAATATAATATAACAGGACATTTTACTTAGATTTGAATATATAAAAGAATTATAAATAATATAATATAATATACAAGGTTTGTTTAAAGTTGGTCTGACCCAAAACTCTTAGGATCGAGGACCAATCCGCACAGTGTTGGTCCTGGAATTTCAAGACCAAGGACCGACCCAGTCCCTTTAGGAACCGAACCCGGACCGGCAAGGTTGGGCCGGTCCAGGGTCGGTTCAGGGTCGACCCTAGACCGCTGCTCACCTCTACCAAAGGTCATTTGGCATTCATAAATTATGTGGTAGCAGCCAGCTTCCGTTCCATTTTTGGTGCTGACTTTTAGGGTGTGTTTAAAAAGATTTCTATTTCTAAAAAAAATTTCTATTTAACAATAGTCTATTTCATATATGAGTTTTTTTAGTATTTGAGTGCCTTTAGTAACCACACAAAATTTTTATTTCTGGAATATAAAAAAAAAAAACAGAAATGTGTTTCATACAACCTTCAAATTTTTTATAACATATAATTTGTTTTAATTTTTTTAATAATCTTATAAGATTTTTTCAATTTTTTTATCTTTTCTTCTTCCTCTTCTAGTTGGTCGCCGTGGCTAGGCATGAAAACTGATAAGGCTTACAGTGGTTAGGCAAGGTTGAGCATCATTGAGGGCCCTTGTTTTTGACCAGTTGTTGGCCATTATGAGACTCGATGAAGAAAAAAGAAAAAAAATAAATTATTTTAAAAATTATTTTAAGAAATAAAGAAGTAATATTTTTTCTATTTATTTTTATTTCAATCTAGAGAACAGAAAAATTAGCTTTATTTTTCTGCTTTAGGAAACAAAAGAGGAAATATTGAGAAATGGAGACGTTGGGAAACATGCCTCGATCGTAGCCGACAGTAAAGAGCCCATTTAGGAAATAGGGCTTGCCTGTTTCTGTCCCAGAAAAAAGCCCAAAAGCGCTTTAAATTCCCCCCTCCTTTCCTCCTCCTCCTCCTCCTCCAAATAAAACCGGCGGACCGGTGTGCCTCTGCTGCTCCCGAATCCGATTGATCTCTCGCCGTCGCTCCACCTCCTCCTCCGTCGACGGCGGCGATGCCGCTGTTCATCTCGGATGACGAGCTGTCGCGGTGCTCCAACGATGGGGCGCTGGTGGCGGAGAAAGCCGACGCCTTCATCCGGAACCTGCAGAGGGAGCTGGAGTCCGTCAGGGCGCAGCAGGACGCGTCCGCCATCACGGCGGAGCAGACGTGCTCCCTCCTGGAGCAGAAGTACCTCTCCCTCTCCTCCGACTTCGCCGACCTCCAGTCCAATTCCCTCCACCTCCAGTCCTCCCTCGATCGCCACCTCTCCGACCTCGCCGACCTCCAGTCCCAGAAGCACCACCTCCACCTCCGATGCGTACGTACCCCCACCCTTGCCCCTTGCCCCCCCTCGATTTTCCCTTTTTTTTTTTTTTTTTTTTGATTGTTAAGAACTGTGGTTTCCGATCGGTTTGTGCGCAGATGGAAAAGGATGGCGAGATAGAGAGGCTGGCCACCGAGGTCTCCGAGCTTCACAAGTCGAAGAGGCAGCTCATGGAGTTGGTGGAGCACAAGGGCCTCGAGCTCTCCGAGAAGAACGCCACCATCAAGTCTTACCTCGATAAGATCGTATTCCTTCTCTCCCTCCCTTTCCTGCTCCTCCTCTTATAATCGAACGCTATTGTTTTATCGCCTCGTTTTTCTTCGGAATTCGCTCGACAGTTTAGGGACCGCAGGCGATGAGGAGTACTAAGATAGAACTCCTTCTCTAGTATCTGTTTGGTCTTCCACACCCCCCCCCACCCCAAAACGTATCTTGGACAAATGTGAAGACTATTTTGAAATGATGGTTGCTTTGTTCTCTTACATGATAACCCTTTTGCAGGTGAGCTTGACAGAGAATGCTTCTCAGAAAGAGGCACGTCTCAGTGAAATTGAAGCGGAATTAACAAGGAGCCAGGCTGCCTGTTCTCGGCTCTCTCAGGTTTCTTATTTGCTCCTTTTCTGTTCTATACCTTCTTTAGACTGTTTTCTCCGTCTCCTACGTTGATTGTGTTTGTGTGACTCTTTTGTTGGTTGCCCTGTAGAAGTTTTAGTATGTGCGGACCTCTGTGATGTTGGAAGACATAACCCACTTTTATTTTATCATCATTAATGAACAAGACTCGTTCTATATTGTCACTTGGAATTATATCTATGACCTTTTATCCTTTGTTCATTTTGACTTCTCAATTTGATGCCCTGGTTCGATGCGGGAGATACTGGTTTTAACGCTATGATTTTGTATCTTAGGAAAAAGAGCTGATCGAGCGACATAATGTGTGGCTTAATGATGAGTTGAAGGCCAAAGTTGACAGTGCCACTGAGTTGCGTAGAGTCCATGCCGATCTTGAATCAGATCTGTCTGCTAAGCTTGCGGATGTAAGTGTTTAAACTTGCAAGAACTTGTCTTCATCCTAGTCGGTATAGAATGTAGATTTCTGGTTGACCTTTTCGTCCTTTGCAGGTAGACAGACAATTAGCCGATTCCTCTACTTCTTTAAATTGGAACAAGGAAAGAGTGAGGGAGCTAGAAACGAAACTAGTAGCCATGCAAGAGGTATGATGATGCTAATTTTTATATTTTATTTTTCCGTGATTGTATTTGATTTCTAGGTTACATGTGCAAACAAGTTATAATAATGGTTTGTTCAACTGAAAAGGAGCTATGCTCGACTAAGGATTCTGCAGCAGCCAATGAGGAGCGATTTCAAGCAGAAATCTCTACTGTAAGTGATAAATTATTTGCCTCTTTGTAACATGAACTTAATTATTCTACATTTGCTAAATTTGATAATCTTGCAAATATGAATAAGCAAACTCTTAATGGCATAATCTCCTGCATAGACATATGGTGCATTGCCATGGAAATGATGCTGGCAAAGGAATATTGCACAGTCAATTAGAAGTTTAGCAATTCCGTATCATCAAACTTTGTATTACTTGGGAAAGAAGTAGATTATTTTCCATTGTTGGCGAAGAATTTTGAGGGGCTCTGGCCTCTAATCTATTCAGGGGTGTTTGATGATTCCAATGATTGAAGCCTTTTGTACTTAAGCATTGGGTCAAATTTGGAGCCTTATAGGTTTTTATTCTCTGTTTGCAAAATTCTCTTTATATGGTAGTCCATATCTTTAGATTAAAGATTTGCGTCGCTCTCTGAGGTTCCTAACTTAAAAGTCTCTGTTGCGAGTCAATTTCAATCACTTCACAACTCTATGTGCTCTTCTCTGTCTCTGTGCTTTCAATCCATCGCATGAACCATGTCTGCAAAATACCGGGAACCCAAGTTGTATTTCTAATATCATTCCGATCATTTTGAGAAGTGTTCTATAATGTGTATCATTGTACACTTTTTCTTTTCTTTCTTAAATACTTTTCATTTAACCTTTCATGATTGTTGCTAACAAATGCTTCTTATATGCCTCTCCTTGTGTAGGTGAATAGACTTGTTGAATTGTATAAAGAAAGTAGCGAAGAATGGTCCAGAAAGGCTGGCGAGCTTGAGGGTGTTATTAAAGCTTTAGAAGTGAGGTTTTAGCGGGTACCTAATGTTTCAAAACTTGATTGTTCAATTTTTAATTTCCTTTTCCCCCAACATTGACAGACACATTTAACTCAAGTGGAAAATAACAACAAAGAAAAACTCGAAGAGGAGTTATCCACCAGAAGGCAACTAGAGAAGGTGTTCTATTCTGTCTCTTCTTTTTAAGAGCAGCTTAACTTGATAATTGTTCCTTGTATCTGGTTGTCATTATTCATTAGCGAATTTAAAGAATTTCATGTTTATTTTTTTGTTTCATTTTAGGTTGTAGAACTTTGATCATGGATGAAAAGATGTCAGTGGTAATTAGTTATTTCATATCTTTTGATTGAATCGACTCCTAGTAATACTTCCGTGTGTTTGCTACCATTTGTGAGGCTAAATACTTACTATGCATCTGGGTATATTGACCAATTTGCAAATTAATGTAGTTTGTGAGGTGCCAACCCCATTTAACTTATCGGCGATTATAGTACTGAGGCAAACCTTGGGTCCTAATTGAATTATTTATAATAGTTAGTCATTTCATTATGATTTATTGGCTTTTTTTTTTTTTTTTTTTTTTTTCTTTTCACTCTTTTCTATAGGAAGCTGAAGATCTGAAGGCGAAACTGGAAAAATGTGAAGCTGAAATGGAATCTCTGAGGAAAAATAATGAGTCAAATCTTCTTCCTCTTGGTAGTTTCAGTTTAGAAAGGTGTGGCACATCATCTATGAGGTCTTTTGGTTTGTTGTACCATCGTGTAACTTATCATAATGGCATGTTTTCCATGGTCATGATCTGTATATTCACCATGAAGTATTGAGATCCCTGCTGGAAAGTCTTATCTCATCTTCCAGACTATTTCAACAATCTGTTATACTTCCAAATTATATTGTACAGTTGTCTTATGGGATCTCTGAACTTTTTCTGACATGCCTTGTGGTGAGAGCTAGGATTCCAGATGGGTTTTAATAGAAACCTTCTGCTCTGATCTATTTCTATATGTTTGTTTGATGCCCTTTGCTTTCATTGAATTGTCAATATCGTTAGCCATCGCCTCATGTTATTTGATCAATTTATATGCTTCTAGTTTAGGTTTGAAAAACCTGGCTTATGCTTATATTCTGTTATGCAGTTGGAAGGGTTCTTCTGATCCTTACGACATGGTTCAGGATGATCGGGCAATTGTCCCTAGGGTACCAATAGGTGTATCAGGGACAGCATTAGCTGCTTCCCTTCTGCGTGATGGTTGGAGTGTAAGTTTCTTAATCTGTATTTTCTTAAATATGTATGCCTTTATTTGCAAGAATTTCTTATTTATGTGCTTTGTACAGCTTGCAAAGATGTATGCAAAGTACCAAGAGGCAGTTGATGCGATGAGACACGAGCAGATGGGAAGAAAAGAAGCTGAAGCTGTATTACAAAGGGTAGGCTTGCTTCATCACTTCACTTGCAAAATGTCACTGGAATATATCACGACATGTCTCTACTTGTTATTGGCTCAGCTAATAATCAGTTTCTTAAGATCACTTATGATGTTCAATGTATAGCAAAGGGCATATTGTATAGGTTGGATGCATGGGGCAGTTTAGTTTGTGCAATCAATAAAGGATCATGGCATGTATATCTGAAAAACTGATTGCTGTACATTCAGTGCTATATTTACATTTATGTTGGCTTGCATGACTTCTCTCTGCGCTCAATGGATATGACAAGGAGGTTTTTGCTTTACTCTCGCTGTTTCAGGTTTTATATGAAATAGAGGAGAAAGCTGAAGCTATTTTGGATGAAAGAGGTTTGTTCTAATAGTTAAATCTAATTTGCCATCATGCACCATGATTCTTGTCTTTGGTTTACTTCTATTGAATTTCCGGAAACTTGGTGTATTGGCTTGTTTTTTTCTTTCGAAGTATGTTATATTGACATCCATCCATCTCACAATTGTGAAATATTGGTGTTTCCATACTTAAATGTCTCAAAAGAAAAATTGATATTAAATTAAAAGGAGTGCAAGATATTGTTTAAATTTTTCAATAACAGGTATCTTAAATATGCTTTGGAATAATGGTATTAGTTAAAAAAAATTGAAAATATAAAAAAATCTCAAGAGTGCCAATAGATGATTAAAAGTATTAATAGTGTGTTGATGCATCCTGATGGATACTCTGAATGTTGATCAGTATTGTCTTGATCACTTCACAAACCTAGTCAAAATTGCCGCCTTCTTTTTTTTTTCCTTCTTCAATGAGTCTAAACACATACCCATTTATCTTATATTTTTTAAATAAGCAACACCTGTTGAATATTAACAACATGGCATTTTAGTTTATAGTACCAAATGTAGCTAGGTTGAGGGGATGTAGATCTCTTATTTATTGATCTCATCTTTCTTGGTGAAATAACATTTAAGCACAAATTTTTTCCTTTATAACATTTGCTGAAATAATAGGTAAATTTCTTCTGTTGAATTTCGATTCATTTCTGTCATTTTAAGATATTCATTTTTCTGTAAATATTTGCTAACTAAAATATACTATATTGGAGAATTTCTTAAAGACCTATCAAAAATCCATATGCGCTATCATGTCATATGTGATTGTTTTCTTCAATAAGATATTTGTGTTAGTGAGTGATTTCTTTTTAATTTGCTAATGTTCATATTATAGAACATGCACAATCAACCTTATATTTACATAGATATTTATATATTTATATTCATGAGCAATTAGTTTAAAACATTTACTACGAAATTGTCTGCGGCCATGGGATATCTTATCATGGATTATAACTTTATTTTATTTAATTATATATCAATTTATAAAAGCGAATCTTCGTATGCATAAGTATTCAAATAAAATTTCTATATACATGAACCTTACATGCACAAGAATTATAGATTTTCTAAATTGGCCATAAAAAAAAAAAAAAGTTGCTAGGTAAAACGTGGCTAAACCTCTCGCGAGCTTTCTTCTTACGCAGTATTGTTGTCTTGCAGCTGAAACATGAGAGGATGGTTGAGGCATACTCCATGATCAACCAAAGGTTACAGCAGGCCACATCTGAACAGTTGAACCTAGAGAGAGCTATTGGGGAGTTAAAGGTTAGCAGTTTAACATGCTTGCTTAGCATGTCTTTAGTTCATGATTTATAATGGTGTTCATGCATCATTCTCAGGCTGATCTGAAGAAGCGTGAACGGGACTATTTGCTTGCTCAGCAGGAGGTTGTTGACCTTCAAAAGCAGGTATTTTGAAGAGCTTCTCGCTGATGGTTTTAATTGCATGTGTTCTCTACAGATTTTTCCTCGTTGAGAGGGAGGGAAGGAAAGGGCCAGGAAGGACAGAGCGTGCATGTGTGTGTTGCCTTTTTAACTTTCTTATAGGCTAGTGTTATCTGTTGTTTCTGAGGTACTGTTATTGTCCCTCAAAGACATCATTTTTTTTTTTTAACCTTGAAGTCATTTAGGATGAAAGCCTAGTTGAATATTGGAGTGCAAGAAAGTGCTAGGTGTTGCATTTGTGGCTGAACATAGTGTAGTTGCAAAAATTTAGCTCTAATAAATGCGTCTTCTGGATTATGTTATTAAATTTTCTGAGTGTTGGTCCATATCTTAGATATCTGCTATGAAAGTGGATGGGATTGATTGAAGCATCTTTGTGTTTTGACTCTCTTTTCTTTTCATTTTCCATTTTTCTGGGGGTGGATGGAATGGGTGTTGGATTTGTGATGTTCAGGTTACAGTCCTTTTGAAGGAATGCCGTGATATACAATTACGTTATGGATCTAGTCTGCATAATTATTCTGATGATAAGGGAACTGATGGAGCAGTGGAGATGATTGCTGAATATGACACTGAGAAAGTTATTTCAGATCGGCTTGTGAGTTCCTTGGATTTTTTCATGATTGATAAACTATTAAAGCAAGTACTAAGATTCTTCATCAGAACTTCTGATGCCTTTTCCTTTGCTACATGATTGTTGACAGTTGACCTTCAAGGATATAAATGGATTGGTTGAGCAGAATGTTCAGCTTAGAACCCTTGTTCGCAGCCTGTCTGATCAGATAGAGAATAAAGAGTTGGAATTTAAGGTATCGATGTGGTTGTGGTTGTTCCCTGTTCACCTCATCGATATTACATGGCGATTGCTTTATTGGCTTAGGAGTATCAATTTGTTCATTGTAGGACAAGTTTGAAATGGAGCTCAAAAAGCAAACTGAGGAAGCTGCTTCTAAGGTTGCGGCTGTTTTACGTAGAGCGGAGGAGCAAACTGTTATGATTGAGTCATTGCACACCTCAGTATGTTCTTTGTTATTTCTCTAGTTTGCTTTTCTCCTCCTTTTTATATTAGACATGTATAAATTAATAATCATGATCATTATCCATTTTGGGACAGGTTTCAATGTACAAAAGGCTATATGAAGAGGAGCAAAAACATAATTCATCCAATGCCCACACCACTGTTGCAGTTCCAGGTTGTTCTTTTTGTTGCTTTACATGCAGAACCATCTGCTATGCGCCTTATTTGTTTAAGATATGCCTCCTTAAATTTGGAGTATGGTTTGTTTACTTTTCGGGCTGCTATCTATGGAGATGGATCGGCATTGATAATGTGATAGTTGATTCTGACCTGTAGAATACTTTAGTAGGATAAGCCTGATAGTACTTTCCTAGATCCTTAAGGTTTGCTTCTTTTTAATCATTAGTGTAGTCCGTCCAGGATCTACGGAATTTTATTGGCAAACAGTGTTCTCGAGCAACGAGTCATGATATCCAGGATTGAGAATAAAGTCATCAACGTCTCGTTCAGTTAGAAACCTAAGTTAACAGCCTTCTCAACTCAGATCTACCTACTAAGGGGGAAAAGGAAAAAAGGGAAGAGTTCTTTTTTTTTTTTTTTTTTTTTTTTTTTTTTTTTTTTTTTTTTTTTTTGGGGGGGGGAGGGGGAAAGGTGAAGGGGTGGTGGGGGTTGGTGTGGAGAGAGGGAGGGTCTGTGGGTTGTTATAATTGATCTAAAAAAGGAAGGAATGGGGTTTGGGGGTGAGAGAGAGAGAGTCTGCAGGTTGCATAGTTAATCTAAAAATATATTTTATTCAATTTCTGATTGTGCTTTTGTGGTTAATTCGAGCAGTCTACTAAGTTTAACTTGCTACAAGTGATGCAAAACTTCTTTTGTTGAGAGGCCAAAATGGGTTAAATGTGAAAGCCTAGAATTGGTTAAAGGAGGGTGTAACTCTTGTGCCTTACTCATTGTATGTGAATCATCGTTTTGTTATACTTGGTAATTGTGCATTCTCATTTATAAATTCATTGCTCCCTCTGCTGATATCAACAGGTTTTGGGGCTTCTTTTTTGTATAAATAAAATTCTCTTGTCTCTTCTTTTTCCTCTTTGCAATTGTAATGTAGGGTTCACCTCATTACCAGTGATGTTATTTTATCAGTTTGTATAAATAAAATTCTCTTGTCTCTTCTTTTTCCTCTTTGCAATCGTAATGTAGGGTTCACCTCATTACGAGCGATGTTATTTTATCAGTTGGTATAATTAAAATTCTCTTGGCTCTTCTTTATCCTCTTTGCAATTGTAATGTAGGGTTCACCTCATTACCAGTGATGTTATTTTATCGGTTTGTTTTCTTTGTGGTCCTGCTCTATGCTTCTGTACATACTTATGACTTTTTTATTGCAGAAGAGGGAAGGTCGGGCTTCCAGTTGCTTATTGAGGGTTCTCAGGTATAACTAAGCCTGATGTTTTGATATCTAATAGTTGCATTTTCTCTATATTGCTTTATGATGTTCGGATGTCCAAACTATAGGAAGCTGCTAAAAAGGCACAAGAACATGCTGTGGAACGAGTAAGATGTCTTGAAGAAGAGTTGGCAAAGTCTAGGTAATCTTTTCTTTGGTAGCTGTTCCAAGCCAACTTTCTAGGAAAGGCCAGACTACTGTGGGTCCTTTCCCCCCCTATTCTCTTTGCAGTGTAACTTGGTTGAAGTGGATGGAGGTTGTTATTGTTGGATGAACATCGCCATGCGTTTGGGTTTGATGAGCTGTTATATCTTCATAGAGATGCCATTCTTTCTGCTACCAGTTTCATTGTCCTACCTGAGTGCATGTTCATATTTTCAGGAGCAAGATTATATTATTGCAGTTGGAGCGGGACAAGATGGCCCTGGAAGCAGATTTTACGAGGGAGAAACTTGATAGGCTGATGAATGAATCTGAACACAAGGTAATATGTCCTCCGAATTTTTGTTTTAAGTCTTCGTGCACATGATCTGAAGTTACTTCTATTACTGCAGAGAGTTTCAGTCAAATGACACGCTAGTTTCACGGTAGCTGCTCCCCCGTGGGCAGGCATATTTTATCCCTTCTGTATAGACGATACTGTCTTACAGAGTCCTTCTCTACGAAGTATTCCGAAGAGTTAATCATTGTTTAGTTTAGCTCTATGAAGACGTGTACATGTGTTTATCGTTCTCCTAGAAATGTACCACCCTGAGGCATAAATATGATTTGCAGCATATTTATTATTACTCAGTTTACGTGAATTGTGCTTTCTGTAATCTAATTTGCTAATGATGTAACAATTTTAGAGAGAGGAAATAAATGGAGTTCTAGCAAGAAATGTGGAGTTTTCTCAGTTGATAGTTGACTACCAGCGGAAGATTCGTGAAAGTTCAGAGTCTTCGCATTCTGCTGAGGAGCTTACTCGGAAGTTGAATATGGAGGTAAGGACTATGAAGTGGATAAACTGGACGCCTCTTCTCTTTCCTTCTTTCCCTTGTCCTTGGTGCTGACTCTTTATCTGTTACCTTAGGTTGCTGTTCTGAAGCAAGAAAAAGACATATTGTCATCTGCTGAAAGGAGGGCTTGTGCTGAAGTTCAGAGTTTGTCAGAAAGACTTTATCGTCTTCAGGTAAAATATCACTCTTATTTGCACAATTTCAATGTCACAATTTGTGTTGGCTAAAAGAGATCTCTATTGAAGGTCATGTATAGATTATCTACTGGTGACCTAGTTCCTTATTATTTATGATGATTACTCTTATTGGGTCTCTTGTTTCATGTAGTGCTCATCATTTAGCAACACTGCTATTTTTGTGAAGTGTCTCATACATTATAGCAGTTTTTGAATACTCATTTGTACCATATTAATCATTTTGACCGAGTATGAATGGCATATCACCACCAGTATACTGTAGACACCATTTTCATCTTATACGACACTTTGGAAGAATCGCACTTTGTCATAACTGCTGTACTTTGAATTTGACATTCTTGAGAACAACTGATAACTTTTATTACACTTTTTTCCTTAAATAGAAATTATGTGTACATTTTTGATATGTTTTCTTTGAATATAGGCTACATTGGACACCATTCAGAGCACTGAGGAAGTCCGTGAGGTGCATTTCCCTAGAATTAGCTCTTTACTTCTTATGGAGTGATGCTGCAGTGCTGTTTTCTAATCTAACTCATACTCTGGGATTCTTAGGAAGCACGGGCTGCGGAGAAGAAAAGGCAGGAGGAATATATCCAGCGTATTCAGGTGAATTTTTGTGTCCTTGTCCTGCTTATATTTTTAAGTGGTGCAACCTGCTAAAAAATTTAACCACACCTTCATCTACTAGCTTAAACTTTTAGAATAGTTAGTAGTGGTCCCATAAAATCTCACATGGTATTAGAGCTGGAGGTCCTGAGTTCAATCTTTCTGGGCTCCATTTGCGTCTTCAATTAAATATGTTCACGCTTAGTACTAGGCAAGAAGTCTGGAATAAGCATGAGGGGGAAGTGTTAGAATAATTAAATTTTACATCACGCCTTCATCTAACAACTTAAGCTTTTAGATCAGGTGGTAGTGGGATTACATAATTTCACAAAACCTTTACTCCACAAACGTGTGTAATGTTTGTTGACTTCAGAAATTGTGGGAATGATCATGGTGTATTTAAATTGCCGCAATGTGCTGCTTTTGCTGATTAGGGGTTGTAAGACTTAAAATTAGAGTGAACTATATGGATTGCCATGAAGAAAAAGCTGATGACTCTCATATGAAGCATGTGGTATCTCGGTGAACAACTTCGGAACTGCAGAAAAGGGTTTATAATAAGATTCAGTTTCAATTTTATCAGAGACAGGGCAAAAACCAACATATAAAGGGGTGCATTTGTTCAGTGTATGATAAGCATAATGCTAGCCAGACCATTGATAGGATAAAAGTTGCACTTAAATGGTCATGGTATTTGTAGATTTTGGATAAGAAGTTCATGCTTTCCTCATTGAAATTTTTGCTTTTGCCTGTTTGAAGAGAATAATTTCTCATCCTTTGATGCTTGAAAATGTATTTTGATGATGAAGGGATTCATAATCCTGAATTGAAGTTCTGTTACGGTCTCCTGATTTAGTCACTCAAAACGCAACAGAAAATTTTCTTAAACTGCTGCTGAAAACTGTACATTGCAGAAGGAATGGGCGGAGGCTAAGAAGGAGCTACAAGATGAACATGATAATGTTCGAAAGTTAACGCTTGATCGGGACCAGACTTTAAAAAATTCAATGAAACAAGTTGAAGAGATGGGAAAGGAGTTGGCCAGTGCCTTGCATGCTGTTGCAGGTGCCGAGAGTAGGGCAGCTGTGGCTGAGGTACTTTGACATTTCTTTTCAGTGTCATATTTCCTCCGTGAGGTACTATGTTCGAAAAATGAATTTCGCAAGTAACATTTCTTGATGTTTTACAGGCTAAACTATCTGATCTGGAGAAAAGGATCAGATCTTCAGATTCAAAGGTGCATTACTTTACTGTCCCTGTTGAACATTATCATGATTGGTTGACTAGGATGATGCTAGACTTGCTTTTCATATGCGTTTTTGTTTGTTAATTCTGGTGCCTATGCTTGTATAATCAATTAATTCTGGTACTGGTTGAATGAGATGGAGATCTTTCTGCTTTGAAAAGAAATGTTCCCTGTATGGTAAACCCTTTCATTGATGCAGATATTAGAGGTGGCTAATGCTGGTGGAAGTCTCTCTATTTCAACTAATGAGGTTAGCTTCCATAAGAAACAAATGTTCTTTCTATTTATCTGTGGTCATTTTGCAAGTTAACTGGTGACTTGGAATAAGAGCAAGATTATAAAATGGTCCCATCACTGGTTTTTTGTTTTCTCAGGTTATTTCAGAACTGCAAATTGCAAAAGAAGAAATAGAGAAACTAAGAGAAGAAGCACAGGCAAACAGGGAGCACATGCTACAGGTATCCACATAGCACTTGAAAGGACATACTAGTACAGTTTCAATTTTGTTTGAGGAGTTAAAAATTGTTTTATGGGTCTACAGTACAAAAGCATAGCACAAGTGAACGAATCAGCATTGAAGCAGATGGAATGCGCTCATGAAAACTACAAAACAGAGGTAGCTTCGCTAGTCTGTTTGATCTTGACATGTTTATACCTATACTGACACGTTCATGGATGCATTTTGTTCCTTAAATATTCTGTAGGCAGAGAAATTAAAGCAATCTTTGGAAGCTGAAGTAGTTTCACTAAGAGAGAGGCTTTCTCAAATGGAAACTGAAGTCAACAATAAATCACAGCAAGTGGTTTCTATGAATGTTGAGAAGGAAGAGGCCCTTGCATCTTTGTTAGCAGAAATTACTAGTTTGAAAGAAGGAAACACGCTTAAAGGGTAGGTATTTTTTTCCTTGGTAACATGGAACACATAATGTTTACCTTTTCTTTTGCAGGGGTTGAGCTCAGTTTAAAATATCCTTTCCATTTTGTGTATCTGTAAAGAACTACTTTTACCCTCTAATTTTAGTAGTATCCAATCGCATGATTAATGTGCAAGTTTGAATGCAATGCCCATGTCGCTGTTTTAAAAGTTGTGGTGACATTATGCAGGGGTGCTAGATGATGATCTGACAAGTTTAATTGTCTCTCTTATGTGAATAAACGTGGGATTTCTTTTCTCAGATGCCACTTTTTTGTGCAGTTCCATAGTTGACACATTGGAAACAAAGATTTCTCTGTTGGAAGATAAGTGGAAGAGTGAGCATGAGCGCTGGCGTTCTGCTCAGGCTAACTACGAACGACAGGTACTTCAATGACATAATTGAAGTTTGTTCCTGTCTGGTTCAATCTTAAACTCATCTAGATCTCTGGTTTGCTTTCTCACCAAAGGTTATGGAAATCTAAGATGATATCAAATGTTAAAATCTACTTAAATTTATTAATTTAAGGTATTGAATCTTAAATAGGGGTCAACTATTTATAATCTCATAAAGAAAAAGCTAAAAGAAAACACCCGCATAGCCTTCATTTTTTAACCATATATTTCTGTCAAATCAAATGAATTGGACAAGATACTTGTAATAATTTCAGTAATTAAGCTTGGAAAGACTGGTTGAAATCTCTCTAATCCTGTTCAAGAGAACTTAGGGTTTTCTATCCCTGCCCTAATCTTCTTGTCCTCGAGAGCTAAAATAGCTTCACTCTTCAGACTATCTTAGGGTCTGTCTTGATTGACTTTCATTTTTTACTTTTGATCTTTTTTTTTTTTTTTGACACCTTGAAACACTTATTTTAATTTTGGCGGGAGGGCAAAAAGTACTTTTTACTTTCACTTGGTGCAAAAGAAACAAGCTTTAATTGTGTTTGTTTATTTTATCTTTTGGTGTTGAAGGTTTGTGATTGCATACTATATCATCAGATCCGGGATGTGATATGGTTCCAAAGAACGAATTGGATATGGACAGTTCCAATAAGATTTCATTTTTGAACAAAAATACATTTTTTTTTGATTTATTTCATGTGTTGAGACAATCTGCTTTTGGTTTTTGAAATTTCTGTTTCTAAGGCTAGATGTGAACTATCTACCTTTGGCAGGTTATTCTGCAATCTGAGACAATTCAAGAGTTGACAAAAACATCAGAAGCTTTGGCTTCATTGCAACAGGAGACAGATGAATTACGCAGGCTGGCAAATTCCCAGAAAAGTGAGAATGTATGTACTTCATCGCAGCTTTAGTGTTGCTAAATTATATCACATGAATATTCCATGTTGTAAGTGTGCCGTGTAATCTTACCTCATACTTTTCCATACAACTGAGAGTAGGAGCATTAAGTTACTGCATGCTTTGTTGAAATAAAGTAGAATACAGTGAAATTGTAAAATAAGAGATATTCATTGTTCCTAGAAAATAAAGGATCAATGTTAAGTGTATCCTACATTGCTTGTCCATAGGGTTTCAATGGGCCTTACATTCACGTGGTCTCCCTCCACACATCAGTTTTTGAGTTAGACATTCTAACAATCATCGTGATGTAAATATCTCTCTGCCTCTCCGTACCATGTGGGAAAGAGTATTTGAGCAATAGATGAGGCAAAAAGGGTCATACTATGGAGAACCAGTTTGTATTTGGCCAGGAGATTTAACTTGTGTGATCATTTATCTGTTGACAAGGTCTATGGCTGAAAAGAAGATCCCTTGAAGAGTTTGATAAAGATTTTTTGTGATAGTAGAGAGGAGATATGTCTTTTAGGGAACTGGAGTAAGTGCATGAAAAAGTCTGGTGAGAAGTCATTTTGAGAGAATTGTAGAATAAAAAGGCCTTATGTTATGTCATTGCTAGCTGTGATGTGTATGCATGATATATGTGATTGGACATTATAAGGAGTTACGGAGGGCTAGCTACAACAATAGAGATCTATGCCAAGTTTTCCCTCTTACCCTATCTTTTTGCTGAGACATATAAGTGCTTATTAGGCGCATGCAAGACGTATCTTAGTGTCCTTTCTACAGATGTTATAGTGCTCGTGTATCAGACTGGATATGTTTGAATATGGGTTGGAATGATTAATGAACCTTAGCTCTTTCAACTCAGTAGTAAGGATGGGAAGCATGGAATTCAAAAGTTCTGATTGAGAGAAAAATTGGCATCCTATTTAGTAGCAAATCACTGTGGATTCTACTATTTGGGAATAATTTTCACAAAATCATGGGGATTTGATGGAGACTTGACTCGTATAATATAGGTGGGATTCATGAATCAAGAAGTGAATTCCGCATCTTCTATGGTTCTCAACCAACCAAGATGAAGATGCTTCTGTGCAGTTGTGGCAATGTCGTAGAAGAGTAACGACAAGTATAGTGGTACTTTGGCAAGAACTTAAAAAGAAATATCATTACTTTACATCTTAGACACGTTATTTTACTGGATGCAACGGGGTGAGTCGGTTCTTTTACTTTCTACTAGTGTGCTTATTCCCAGATAGATGGCCATCCATTATTGAAGCTCCTTGAACTGGAAGGTTTGCAGTGAAATAACACTTGCTTGGTTATTGTTTTTGTGAGTGAGCTGAAGTAGGAAGGGGAAAGGAGCTTAAAGAAATTGTTGGTTGTGATGTGGATTTGTAATTTATTAGTGAATATTTGATGCCAATCCCTCCCTAGCTATGGTAGATACACAGAGTAGCACTACTGCATCGTAGGATTAGTTGAATTTTAGAGCTGAAAAACCTAGATTTTATATTCAGGTTGCTTCAAATGTTTGATTATGTGGGACAAGCCCACGGAGTTAGACTGCTTTTTGACAATGTATATGGGCCTTAAGATCTGCATGGGATTTGTAAAGTTCTTCCTTAATAGATTGAGAACCCAATTGCATGCAAAGTTAACATCACTGTCACAGAGTGATGGAATGGGTTGACATATATATATATTGGTAAGAATGGGTTGACATATTTATTCTTAGTTAACACAGAAATACGTATGTCTAAAGATCATTAAAAAGAAACATTCTTCGAGAAATTGGAATGATTGCTGCGGTGAATGCAAAAACAGCAATTGCCATTGTGAGGAGCATTGGTTATAAAATCAAAATATTTTACTATTCTATAGTTATCTTAGTAGTCTCAATTTGAAGTTGCACTCGTGATTGCTTATGGATCAACTGGTAAATTATTCTTTTTATTCCTCTCCTAGCAGCTTGGGGTAGCAAAGGAAAAAACATGCAGAAAAAAGAACTGGAAAAGCAAATATTCATAGGATTTCATTTGTGGCATTGTATTTTCCTTTTATTCTGAAATATGTTGACAATTCACAGAACTGTATTATTGAATCAGTCTTAGCAGCTGTCAATGACTTAATTGTTGCTAAATTGCGTAGGATGAATTGAAGGCCAGGTGGGAAGCCGAGAAGTCAATGCTAGTGGAATCCAAAGCAGAAGCTGAGAAGAAGTACAACGAATTGAATGAACAGGTTGTTAAACTGTATTTGCTGTTTTACATGATTATGCTCTCTGGAATTATGCTAGTTTGAGAGCTAAAAGTGATTAACATAAGAACAGTTTTAGTTTATGTTACTGACATCCACATCTAGCGGTCATTTCTATATAATCTAATTCGTGATGTAGCATTCAAAGCATAAATCTACTTAGCATCTCCATCTCCAATTAAAACAGTCCATGTTGAATTTTACATATCTTATGCAGAATAAAATACTGCATGATAGACTTGGAGCTCTGCACATTCAACTGGCTGAGAGAGATCGTACTTCTGCTGGAATTTCTGCGGATGATGATACTGGCTTGCAGAATGTAATAAACTATCTCCGACGGTCAAAGGAAATAGTAAGTATCTCTTGGTCTCTCACCCACCCAAGTGTCCTGCCACTCCACCTTCTCACTCAGTTGGGAGCTTTATCTTGTACAGGCGGAAACGGAGATCTCTTTGTTAAAACAGGAAAAGTTGCGGTTACAATCACAAGTAAGTGATTCTGTACCTTACATAGAACAGCGCTTCTTTGCTCTTGATTACCTTAATGCCCTTTTACCATATGTTCTCTCTCTTGGTTCGATGCTGTGCGGCTATAATTATATTAAACTTTACCCTCTTGGACAAATCGTTTAGCATTTTCCTCTTCTTTCTCTAAAAAGCTACTTGTTATGTTTGTTCCTCTATCCATGTGTTTGCATATGAGCAAGAGCTTCTCATTTAGCATTTATTAAATGGTTGCATCTCATTGATTTTTTCTTTACCATTTATAGGCCATCCCTTTTCTTTGTTCTCTTGTCTAAATATGGTGATTATGCAGCTCGAGGGTGCCCTAAAGGCAGCAGAAACTGCCCAGGAGTCACTTCGTGTTGAGCGTGCAAGCTCAAGGTCATTGTTGTTCTCAGAAGATGAGTTCAAATCCCTACAGCTTCAGGTGATGGTTCTGCTGTTTTCTTTTTTCTATTATTGTTTTCTGAGCCTTATTGAGGTTGTAATAAGGTGTCTGCTTCACTTTAGATGTGCCGAACATTTATTTCTGTTATTGAGAAAGCTTTTTGCAGTATAGACTCCATTTTCTCTGTCTTCATCTCTGTCTCTGTCTCTCTTTCCCCCACACACCCAAACCCACACCCACACCCACATATCATTGTGTGTAGGATCTTTTTTGACCTGTTCAGTATGAGTCTCTCATTTTTCCATGTTTATTTTATGTGAATTCCTGTTCAGGTTAGGGAAATCAGTTTGCTTCGTGAGAGCAATCTGCAACTCAGAGAGGAAAACAAATACAATTTCGAGGAATGCCAGGTACATAAAGAAGGAAATCAGATATTTTTATCGAGTATAATAATTTTGTGTTCAACTATGTTCTGTTTCCACACTTCCATTTACGATGGAGGTTTTTATGTGACTTAGAAATTGCGAGAAGAAACTCAAAGGGCTGCAACTGAGTGTGCAAAGCTGGAGAATGTTTTGATGGAGAAACAGATTGAGTTGGAAGCCCTTAAGAAAGAAATAGAAACACAGAGAACAGAAAAAGATGGCCTGGAGAGGAGGGTCACTGAGGTATTGCATACTCGGACAATTTGGTGATTGAGATAGATGTTTTCACCATTCTGAGACCTCTGGTTTTATGTAGTTAATTGAAAGGTGCAAGAACATAGATGTAGAGCATTATGATCGCTTGAAGAATGATGTTCAACAAATGCAGGTATTACATACTTTTAATGTCAAATACTACTGTAAACAATGCTTGGAACTTATCTGTTCTTCCTGGGCAGGAGAAGTTGAAAGAGCGGGATACTCAGATCGAAGAAATTAGTAGGCTGCTGTCTCAAAAGCAAGATAGAGTTTCGCAGTTGGAGCAGGACCTTGAGCATAGTAGGTTGCAACTGAACGAGAAAGAAAAGAGAGTTCATGATATATTGCAGACAGAGGTAACTCTATGATCCTTCAAAATGATAATTAGGTGAAGAACCACTGGGTTATTTTCTTCATTGTTTATCTGTTGACTGGTTGCCATGCAGGAAAAGCATAAAAGGCTAATAGCTCAATTAAAGGTTCTTTGCTTTCCTTTCCTTTTAATGTGAAAATTCTATAGCCGATATATTGATTCCTTGATTTGTTGATACATTTGATAGCTTGAATACTTGCATTGGTTCTTGTTTTCTATACTTCCTGACTCTTTCCAATAAATTTGTCCACTTTCCTTTTGTTATCTTGTCTATGAAGAGAAAGGCTGAGACACTGACAAAGGAAAAAGAGGAGCTGATTAAAGAAAGTCAAGCTCTTTCAAAGCAGTTGGAGGAATCCAAACAAGGTAAGATTCAGTTTTTTCATCTGAGATGGTGGCTTCTTCTTTCTATGGGTTGTATAAGTCTTCTTGGTCTGCTATAGGGAGAAGGCCTATTGGAGATAACTTGGAGCAGGTCATGAAGGAGAAGGAGGAAAAAGAGGCCAGGATACAGGTCTGCTTTCAGACTTCTTAAATTTGTTTGCTAGCTTTAAGCAGCAGCTAACTTCTCCTTGGTGCAATTTAGATTTTGGAGAAAACTGTCGAGAGACAGAGGGATGGATTGAAGAAAGAGAGAGAAAGGCGCCAAAAGATTGAGGAAACGATTGTGAACTCCATTAAAAGAGCTGATGAGGTAATTTGCTTCTTCCTTATAAATTATATGCACATGATTAGATGAGGACAATTTTTTTTGTCATCGGAGCCTTGGATTAGCTTTAACCCTTTTATCCAATTCAAAATTGCCTTTTGGCATCATGCAGCAAGGTCAATACCTTTTGTTTCTCCAACAATGAATCATGTCCTAGTAATGATCCCTTTGTAGTTGCTTGTTGGCTGTTCATGATTTATGCTTAATCACAAGCCAGCTGATGTTTCAAGATCCTAGTGATGATCCCTATGTAGTTGCTCATTGGCTGTTCAAGATTTATGCTTAATCATAAGCCAGCTGATGTTTCAAGATACCCTTTTTCTGTTTTTAAGATGAATCACTATCCTTCACTCTCATGTCTGTGTTTAACAAGCATTATGGGCAAGGCTTGCCTCCTCCTGGCATACTTCCAGTGGAAATGTATGTGTCCGGGAGAGGAATCTTTTGCTTAATAAATGAGCACTATTAAACAAGCACTTATGCACAATGCAACTGGTTCATTTTGCATAGATTTATTGCCTTACTCTGCTTACAATGACTGATATTATCCATAGGAGAAAACAAAAGTTGCAAGGGAACTTGAGAAACATAAGCAAGTTTTGAGGCAGGTTTCCGATGAGCTGGAAAGGCTGAAGCATGCCAAAGACAGTCTTCCTGAGGTAAAAATGTCATCTGCATTATATCTGGCTAGTAAGTAATTTGTACTTGAGTAATTCAGGCCATTAGGAGTATTGTGCAGGTGTCCTGTGGTATCATTTGCTCTATCTATCGCCTGCAGTCTTGATCCCATAATATTTTACCCAAAGTTTGTTTGGCTATTAATGTGAAATTTTGCAAATCTCTGCGATAATTCTACTCAGTTGTTTAAATGCTTGGACATGAATTTTCTTCTCTCTCCTTGCTGTATAATTCAAACCTGATTTGCTGTTGTTTTTAGGGAACCTCGGTCATTCAGCTTCTTTCTGGGAACTTACTAGATGATCTTGCCTCTGGCTATGTGTTGGCCATTGAAAATTTTGAACGAGTTGCAAATACCCATGCCACTGAGCTTGGTGCTCGTGCTTCTACTCCGGATGCAGAGACTTCCTTGGCTGCTGCTGCAGGTAACTTGGTTTACTTCTCTCATGGTATTTCCAGCGTAGGAATAAAATGTCAAGGCTTTTTTCTTTTCCCTTTTACTGCTTTGAATGCTGTAATATCTCCTATGATTCAATATTTGAGTTCTAGTGACAATCATTTAAAGATAGCCTAGCTCTTGGAGGAATAAGCAACTTGGGCAGATCTGGGTTCCTTTTCCTAAGTGTATGGTACATGTGGGTCACTTGTGTACTTTTTCCGCCAAAGATAAGTTGTGCATATTAAGAAAAAGAAATCAAATGATATTAGTGTTGAAGGGTTGATAATGAATGGAATGTTCTTTCAGTTTCTGCTGCTTCTGCTCAAGCCACCATAAGTGCTCCTGAAACAAGCAACATGGCACCTAAAGCTGTGGAAGAAAAGGAAAGAAGATTCATTCATCCTAAACCCAATATTGAAACTCGTAAAACAGGGAGGAAGTTGGTTCGGCCACGTCTGAAAATTGATGAGCCTCAGGATGTTGAGATGGCTGATGCTGAAGGTTCTAACAATGGTGGAAAGCTTGGACCTCCTGCTGACACTGAAAGTAATATCATGGCATCATTGCAGCAACCGCTTCGTAAACGTCTGGCTTCACCTGCTTCTGAGCTGTATGAGCAGTCCCAGACCCAAGGAGAAGGTGACACTCCAGTGCCTTTGATGAAGAAGTCCAAAGGAGTAGATGTATCACATGATGCTGCTCAAGAAAAAGACGGGTCTGCTCTGGAGAATCTTAATGTGGGGCTAACGATTGAGGAATCTTTTGATGCACTTCATGATCTACCCCAAGCTCCTAGTGAGGAAGCTGTTGATGAGAAGGAAGACGCTCAGGTCCCTGAGGAGAAGGCTGAGGAAAGGGAATCACAGCAATTAGAGGAGGCTAGTGATCCTGAAAGGAAGAATGCTAAAAGTATTTCCTCTGAGGAGATTCTGGATAAGTCAGGTGATACAGGAATCATGTCACATGATGGGTCAAAGGAACCCACTGATCAAGACCATATTAACTCAGTCGTAGAGTTCATTAGCGATAAAGAAGAAGGAGAGCTTATTCCAGATGCTGCAGATGTTGAGAGCGGTGGTGATGTGTCTAATCTTCTTGAGAGTCCAGAAGTAGAAGAAGGCAAGCCTGAGCAGGCGTTAACTCCCACAACTTCGCCATGTAGGGCTGATGATGTGGATGTTGGAGCTACTGTAATGGACCCGAGTGAGATCAACTCTTCTGAAGTTCCACAGCTTGAAAAGGTTGAAGATGGTGAGATAACTGAGGAAACTGCTGAAGGTTCTGATAAAGTGAATGAGGGGAGTGATGCGGTGACGGTGGAGATTGAGCAGACTTCTGAAGGTGCTGCAGGCAGTGAAAATGCTGGTGCTTCCACAGAAGTTGCTAGCTTGGTACATAGTAGTTCCAGTATTAATGCTGAAGTGGAAGAGAGCAAACGGGCTTCACCAGCCAGTGGCACCTCCACTACCATTAATTTGTTGGAGAGAGCCAGGGAGCGAGCTGCCCTGAGACAGGCTGGAGTTGTGACTCCCCCATCCAGCAGGGGCCGTGCTAGAGCAGTACGTGGCCGAGGTGCTCGTGGACGTGGTGGCCGTACTGGGCGTGGCCAGGGTGAACCAGGACAAAGCTCCAAATAAGGTTCAAGCTCCCTTTTTTGTTTTTGTTTAGGTTTTGCATTTTGCAATTGGAGCTGCATTGTTTGCAATTGGTCTCTTGTCAGACAAGGGAGAGCCTGAGCCTGACAACGTCAAGTTCATCAACATATATATGGCAATTTCGTCGTGTGGTTGTTCATTAATGTTTTGATGTCTTGACATACTAGGGACAACAATTCTGTGGAGTAGTCATTTATAGCTTGAAGATGTGCATTGCACAAACAGTTGTTTCAACTCTCAGCCTCACATAACAAGATGAGTTCAGGATATACTAGGCACCAAATTTTCTGAAATGCAGGTCGCGACTCTTCCACTCGACTTAACCTTCCTCATCCGTGCCCTTCTTTTTCCTTTCCTAATTTGATTGTAGAACCTCCTATGTATGATAGCTTTTGTGTAGCCTAATTGTGGGTTGAGATCGCTTTTTCTTTGTCCTGTTAGTCTCTAGAAACTGACAAGTTGAGAGGTTGGCGGACCAAAGACAAGTATGCTCTTGCCCATGACTTTTTGGTAAATAGTAGGGCTGTGGTGGATTTGAGTCATTTGAACTCGTCTAGATTGGTTATGGCTAGAATTCGACTAGTTTCATCGAGCTTGAAAATTCAAGCCCAAACTTGGATCGGGACTGGAACGGTTCAACTCAATATGATTCGACTTGAATAATGAAAATAAAGTTTGAACTAATTAAATATTGGATTCCCTGAAGTAAACTGGAGTTTCTTGGCCTTACTGTTCAAGGAGAGTGTAAATGTGTAATGCCGTATCTTCAGTTTGTCAAAGTTAATGGTATGCGTAAGGGTGAACTTTGTAATTATATTCAGCCCACAAGATTCCGAAGAGAAAAACATTGGATATTTGAAGTAGATGGTTTGAAGATCTGGCCCAAGAAAAATCTACAAAAATTCTCTTCTCAGATAGGCTTTAATTGAACGGGCCCGAAAGGGATGGCCAGGTAGGAAAACATTAGGCTCAGCTGGTGGGCCTAGACATGGTAATAACAGCGCCCTCGAGCTCGACCCAGATTAACTTGACCCCGCCACAAATAAGGTCCACTTTCAAACAGGGAAAAGGCAAAGGGAAAATAGCATAAATGATTATTAAACTTTGGTTCAATGCGTTGTGTCGTTCTTAAATTTTTTATTTAGACAATGCAGAGGCCTGAGCTATTAGTAAAATTTAATCTAATTCCTAAACTAAATGAAGATATTTTCATGTTCATTGTCATTTTTTGTTAATTCAAGTTAATGGAATTTTGTAATGTGACTTTCAATCAGTTAAGTTTGAACGGTGGACCAAAAAAGAAGTTATATGTGGATATTAACCTCCAAAATGAGAATATAATAATCCACGTTAGCAAATAACGATGATATACTAACGCTCTAATTTCTTTTCCTATTTCTAAAATAGATGGATAAAAAGAAGCATAAGTTGATTCATCATTTTAAAAATTGCAATCTTTTTAAGTAAATAGAAGGACTACATTGAATATTAAGCAATAGTTCAAAAATTGCATTGAACAAATTAAAGATTTAAGAACAACATTGCATATTGACCCAAAATAAAAAATTATTTGTGTCATTTTCTCAATGGTAAATGGATGTTGCAAAGATAAAATATCAAAACCTTTGAGTATAATAATGCGAATTAATGGGGACTTGAAACGTTGGCCCCTTCGCAGGATGAGGCAAATTTGAGTAGCCAACGTGATCTAATCGGTATTTCAAACCTCAGAGCATTTTGCCTTAAATGACGTGACAAATCAATTAGATTGCTACACGAATTTTACATACAAATGAACGTTAGCAAATTGAATGGATAAATTATCCATCAAACGCAAATATTTATTGAAGAAAACAGAATACTTCAAAAGGACTCTATGACATGATAATGAATATTTCATAAATATATGATGCTAAAGGATTATCAAAAAATCCTACATTGAAAAATTAGTGTGGTATGAAATAATTAAAATATTAAGTTACTATATAACTCATTGTCTCATACTTTTGAGTAAAAATAAGTTTAACTGATTATGTTGATGAACTCGGATTCGAACTCCTTCTAGACGATCTCCTTAGGTTAAGGTATTGGATATTTACTTGTGTAGTATGCAGAGTTAATATAATTTGAATTGGACCTATAATTTATAGGCTTAAGTCCATAACTTGTTGGCTTAGGTGGGTCCCATTGGATATTCATAACTTATTCGCTTGAGTGAATGTAATTGGATATTAGTCTAAATAAATATGTTGATGGACTACGACCTCTTGGCGATCTCCCCAGTTGACTCTCCAAACACTCTTTTTGATAAATAAATCACATTAAAAGATCAATAACAAGATGGATAAATAAAGGATTATACCTCATTTGCCAGATTGATGAGTATTACAATATTGATAAATGATTAGTAAATAGATAAAGTATACTTTAGAAAATTACCAGCAAAATTACACGTCATTTATTATGAAAAAACAGAAATCTGAAAATCAAGAAGAATAAATTTCATCTGATAAGAATAAATTGCACGATATTTACAAAGGAAAAGAATATATTTTAACTATTACATAATTTCCCGCATTTCATAAATATATATGACTAAATGCATAGTTGTGAGGACTCTTGTGATTATATGTGTGATTATGGATAGATTTAAATATTTAAATTTGAAACACGTTAAAAGCACAAGGACAAAAATTAAGGGCCAATTACCGTAAGTCTTTATATTATTCAGCTATGACTAAAATGAATTATCAAAGATAATTGCTTTTAATTCATATTTGACGAAAAAATTTTCTCTCACTTGAGAATAAATATTGATATCCATTATTTTATAGCAAGTTCTTAAATGAGCTTTTGAAGGAGTTCAATACTAAATGTATTTCAATAAATCTTGACAAAACTCACATTAATCTATCGGTATTGTTTAACTAATATAACAACTATTCTAAGACATTGTAGCAGCGACAAATTCAAAGCATAGTTTGCATCACACCTTAAAATATATCTTAAAAAAATTAATTGGAGCTTCTAAATAATATTTCCTGCTCCTTTTGATTTACTATGAATTTTTTTCTCTAGAAATATAAAATACTGAATCTCCAATATTTGACCATCGCGACATTAATGTTTATATAACATGTTAAATATAGTAACATAAGTAAAAAAAATATTCATCAATTATACAACCAAATTCACATTACTAAGTTTGGAATAAAATTCACTTCAAGTATAATAAATGCAAAACATATTAACGACCAACTGTCGGGAAAGAAATTGGAAAATAAATCGAGAGATTTCTAAGTATGCATTCTCGGGAAAGAAATATTGCTAATTTCTTACAAAATAAATATATAAAAAAAAGGAATATTGCATATCTCCAAAAGATATCTAACAATTCTTTTTGTGATATATATCATGGTTATCTCATGGACGACGAAATGTCCATCTAACTCTTCCCAAAACAAAATGTTATGATTTTCTATTTGATGACAACATTTACAATAATACGACAAATCGTCGAAGTCATTGAGTTATTTGTGATGTGTGAAACAGAAGTGTGCAAAACAGAGGAGCGGCAGAGGAGGGTGCGGGCTGAGTAAGTACGAAATCCCGAATCACGTTCATCCGGAGGCGCAAGTGGAGGGTGCATAACCCAACACGCTTTGGACCAAGTTAAACTCCCAAACATGATTCTGTTGTATGATGTTGCCAATCACTGAGACGCCGGGCCATGTCGCCGACAAGAACCCCAGACACTTCACCCCTGGAGCTGCGTCGATCACGTAGCTTTTCACGGGAGGCTCAAACCGAGCGCCATCACTGAAATGAAATGCCAGTCTCGGTACCCACGAGTCCTCGAACCTCGACCAGGGGTTTGTGCTGTTGTAGCAGTACTCCAGAGGCCCTCCTCCGTCCAACTTCGTCCTCTCGAGTCTCTTGGACAGTGCTTCTCCTAGAGCACCCACGATGGGCCTGTAAGCGAGCTCCGTTAGAATCGTCAGGCTCGTGCCAGAATCAATGATCGTCCCGCCGCCCCGATCGGCTGCCCATATTAGGGATGGAATCTTTAGCAATTCTCCGTTGATGGAGATGCCCTCTACATTCACTGCATAGAAGGGGATGAGGCTGGCCAGATCAAGCTCGGTGTAATGCATACGTGAAAGCAACCCCGAATGGCTCGTGGCGCCCGCATCTCCAAAAGTGAGGTAATTGGAGAGGTACTTGTGGCTTAGATGATCAACGAGGCAATAAGAGAAGGTTCCGCCGAACGTGTGAGAAGCCCTGGTCGCAAAGGAGTAGTTGTTGTACGCCAAGCCCAACACCCCGTCGGCTCCCTGGAAGCCCTGACCTTGGAGAGTCAGGGTACATCCGACCACCACATCTTCCACCTTGGTCGCTCTCCCCTTCTCATTTGTGATTTCCGCCGAGACTGTCTCTCGCGCAAAGACCCCCAACGCACCTGACCCATCCGAGTATCTGTTTCACCAAACACGGAAGGGTGTTAGTTACTCTAATGGCCTAATGTTACTGCTTCTCGTAAGAAGTGAAGTGCACGTTTGTGTGCCTGCGCACATTTACTGTAATACAGTCATGGCAAGGAGAGAATCAAGGTACCTGTAATCATAGGAACAGGGTGTAGATGGGGTGGGGCACCGAGCAAGCGAGAAGAGATCCATGAAGTCAATCTTACAAGTGCGAGACGAGCAAGGAACAGTTTTGAAGGTTGAGGATCGAGTTGGCCGAAATCCTCTTCTCCGGCCGTGGCGCTTGCAGTTCATCCAGGTCAATTCGCTTCCAGTATCCGCAATCAGCAACATCTTCTGAGGGGGTGTCCCGACTTTCACTTCCACGAAGTACTGGCCCGTTCCATAGTCCCGACCGGAGGAAATGGGCATCCCTATGGAGATGTTGCTGCAACTGGTTTGGCGTCTTGGCTTTTCCCATACCTTCCTCCTCGTGCTCTGGTGGTGCTTACTGAACATAATACCCCGGCGGAGAATGTCGCTATGAACAAGCTCCCTGATGCGCTTCATCTGATCATAATTAGACTTGGGAGCATATGCTTGCGCATGTATTAATTTCAATCGCACGTTCCCACCGGCAGGGGAAGCGTAGCTAGAAAATGACTTATCATCGGTCTGGATCATCAACAGGAGTAAAACGTAGGTGATGGGCAGCATTAGTTTGTTCATGATTGCTGCTCGATCATGAATGTTCCAATGGAACAACTACTGCAAGAGAGGGAGGGTGGAAATAAATAAGCCAAAAAAGAAGCAGGACTAGGCGAAGGAGCTATCCTGGAAACCAACAACAAACAAGGAGTATAAAAGGAAAAATCTGTACTTTGAAGCAACAAAAAGCGGACTCCCTAAAGCTTCACAAGACGAGGGACGTTTCTTCTTTCTTCTGCTTCTTAAATAGCTAAGAGATCCACGTTACTTGCTGCACCAATCAAATGGCCACACGTTGCTGCTGGGACCCTCCTTGATTAGGGATTTTCTTCCCTTTTTTTAACGTAAAATGGGGTTGCATGATTGATTGTGGACCCCATCTCCTGTTGGAGATTAATATATTCTTTTGGGTGTTCTTATCTTTTGTTGATTGTGTTAATTAAGACAATTGAATGGAGGGAATGGGATGAGACCTCTGGCCACCACCTCTCTATGATTAGGCTTTCGGTCCTCCTGTACCTCACGGGAACTACGCTTTTGTCAGCATTCTGCGTAAAGGAAGAGGAAGAGGTAAATTTCCACGAGAAAAGAGAAGTTGAATCTAAGCAAAACAATTCAATTCATAAATTCAATGGCAATGAAATCATCCGGACGACTGTGCTGCCGAAGCAGGGCGGCGGCCGGAGAAGTTGGGGTGCAGGCTGTTTTCGGCGGGTTGACTTTAGCCGACCGCACTCCAGCTGTTCATGGGGGAGATGCATGTGCGTTCTTTCCTATGTCTACGTAGGTTGCATCGAGAAGACCCTCTTGGATCCAAAGTCAAAAAACCCGAGGAGAAGAAATGTGGCCTTCGGCATTTTTTAGGCAATATTAAGATGCATTCGGTCATGTGTGGATCTATTGATTCACTTTTTTAAAGATATAATCACGTAAGCGTTCCCTAAAGATATAATCAGTTTATTCGAGTGTACGAGAGTCACGAAAATTGATATAATGGAGAATGACTTATGTATTTCTTAATAAATTGTCTTGAAGCATCGTCAACATTAGCGGCGGGAGTAGCCACGGTGCTTTCGAAGGGATGTCAGTGGGGCCGTGCATTCTTCTGCTGCCCAGTCACTTTGCGTGAGGGAAAAGGAACGGGAGCTGCGACGAAGGAGTGGAGAAGAACGGGGGATTAAAGAACGACATTCTTCTAACAAAGGGGATGTGGGATGTGGGATTGTGGGATGTGGGGAGTAGCTAAGTCCCGGGTGGCGGGGAGAGATATCAATCGGTAAACGAAAGAGACGGTCCTCCGTATAATCCGTGGATCCCTCTGTCCTCCGCATAGCATAGATAGAGTTTTCAATTACATCATCGCGTTTCCTCACCTCATTACTAAAACTAATGACAGATATAATAAGTTTGGTGGGAGAGTCAAAAGCGATTTTACCATTTTCATCAGGATAATTTAATCACCGCGTCGTCCCAACTTGAGCCACCCAGCTAAGCCATGTTGAAGCAGGGGAGTTGGTAGCACCAATCGCGCCGTGCGACGTGCACATTACTATGCCTCCTTCCCCCATTTTCTCTTCACTCAAATTTCTCCCCTCTGACCCGGTTTCATCATGGCATTCGTAATCCCCACGTTGGTTTGACCTAAAGGTGCATCCATCCACGCAACCATTGGGTACAGATCATAAAAATTATTTAAAAATGTAAAAAAAACATAATTAATTATTCACATTAGTTGCCAATCGGCATTCATGTCATTGATTATTAACCAAAATTGGCCAAGAAGACTACTGTTGGTAAATTGTCAAAAGATTTAAAACTTAATTGGCTAAATTGAAGGGTTTAACATCTTTACAAATAAGTTTATGACTTTTTTTTAGTAATTTTCCCATATATCCCCTGATTAACTCACTTGATTGACCTGTCTCGTGTCGAATCTTACAGTTTTGTCATTTGATGTATGATAAATATGTGCTTAGGAGATCATCCATCCCATTAATGCTCTCACTTGAGCACGCTTATCATTACAATTCCAATGCTAAATATTTTTAGTACGTCAAAAAGCACATCTAAATGTTGGAATGAGGACTATTATTATAAGATAATTCCTCTAGAAGTAACTGTTCCGCCAAAGTAAAACTTGCAGGATCTCCACACATCCTTAACTGTTGAATTATTTTTATCTGATTGTTCATATGTTTGTGAGTGAAATTTTAATGTAGTTGCATTTGATGCCCAGCCCTTGTTGTAGTCTTCTCCAATAATTTGACACGTATCTAGGATATCTATAAAAAGACGACAGTCACTGGAATTCCATGAAACTTCACTATCTCATTCACATTTTGTTTTTCCATATCTCTAGTGAAAAGCAAAATTGATAAGACAAAAACTCTTAGTCAATCAATCAACAACTGCCCATATAACTTTCTTAACACTTAGTGCACTTGGTAGACCGACCATATAATTTATGGTATTATGTTCTCATTTTCATTTAGGTATTTCAAGAGGTTACAAATGCCCACCTTTTTATGCTCAATGTTTATTGGTTGGCAAACCATACACTAATCGACAAATTTTACAATATCATAGTGCTTGACAATGCTAGGGGATATAAAAATGTTCTCACATCGCTTGACAACGAGTCCACGCACTTTTCACATTCATATGGTTCCTCTTTACCTACTAGCTTAAACTTTTAGGTTATATTTTTTAATATTGTATTAGAGCTAATGATCTTTCTCTTCTGTATGTGTCTCCATTCCCCATCAGTCAAATTCCAAGTATTGCTCCGGGGTTGCACATTAGAGGAGGTGTTTGTATATTGTTCTGCATCACTTGATAACAACTCCTATATACACTTTATAAACATATGATATTTCTCTACTTATCAACTTAAACTTTTTGGTTGGTTGCATTATCAAGTGATATAGGACAATATTTCAATATCTCATCTCATGTGCAAATTGAATTAGAAGCAATAGGAGATAGATGCACATATGTGAAAGGATAACACTGAATCAAATATCATATTAGAAACTTAAACTGATAGGGGGAAGGAGGCTATGTATACATAAAGAGCATATATGACCCGTTGTTAAGTGATGTATGATAATGTTTCAACACCTCATCAACATTTACATGCATGCTATGAAGGTCTCGATAAGCCGGATTAACTTTGTTTGTAGCACTCGGTAAAGATTCAAAGTCCTTGTTCATTTAATCAAAGCAATTTTCATACATTGTAAATTTTGAGTTGCTGGATCATAAGGGTTATTTAATTGCAAAATCATTCTATAATGAAACTTTAGGATGTTGTTTTAAGTCGTGGAATATACGGAAATCGATTTGGAGTTATGATTTGATTGGTGTGAATTTTTGAAATTTCACACGCTGCGGAAAATAGTTTCGACTTACTGTGTTTGGTAATGGTTTTGCCCGTTTGTTGCCATCTTTTGGGTCGGAGAATGTTGCATTCTTTTAGCACTTCAAAAGATTTTTATTTTTTTTTTAAGGTAGGCTCGCTGGAATAGAAGTACGGTAGAGATAGATATGATGCGACCAAAGTCGGTGCGTGAGCTGCCTTTATACAACATACAACAATAAATAGACATGGGTGAGCTTTTGCTTGGCATGTGAGTCATTTTGTCAACAAATAAACTTAGGTGAATCTTAATTAAAATAGATATCTACTTGATTTTGATATTTTTTTTTCACTTAATTAAAAGGATTTCAAGTTCATTGATTTAGCTGGCCTAGAGCTATCTGGGTACAAGCAAGGGCCCTTTCTTTCACCTCTGGATCTTCAATCATTGTCCAAAACGGGGGACAAATTTTGTGGGATGCCCATTTTAGGATGTTCATATGATTTACTTGAGCTGTTTATGTTCTTTCGTTCTTGTACTTTGACTACAGGTCACACCCAAAACTATAAGAAAGGGGATGACATGGCCGTCCTTCCACACAAAGGACGTAGCCTAAATAAATTGCCTAATATCAAATTGTATATCTCCAAATATATATACATATAAGATAAACCAACATATTAGTTACAACATTAGAAATGATATATTCCACCAAAAAGAATATGTACAATCAAAATTCAGCCAATCCATCAAGTTACAACAATTATATAAACAACTCCTTAAATCATACCCCAAAATATAACTCTCAAAAGTTTCACAGTAGCGCTCTAGTCTTACTTGCTACTAACCCTGGGACCTGAAAACATGAAAGATGAGTAAAATGAATAACGACAGTTTAGTGAGTGATATATACCATAAAGAATATCAAACATTCACATTATACATTTAGATTTCAAAGACGTGACTCATTAATGCCAAACCAAAATATAATAACTTTCATGAATAAAATGGATTATATACTACTTCAACCTAGCTATAACAAATAACAGAATTTTCCGTTCATCCATAATATCAAAACAGGTTTCACTGGTTCGGTTCGGTTTAATACTTGAACTCATCCTATCTTATATTAATGGTACATTCCATGCTTAATATCTAACTCAAGGCCCTAAAGGTGGCTCCCATGAGTTTATGTCATTGTGTAGCACTTAGTCATTACCTCACATATAGCAATAGTGGCTCCCATGAAATCACGTTATTGTGTAATACTTAGCCCTTTACGATGCATGTCAATAGTGTAAGGCCCTAAAGGTAGCTTCTAGGTGACTCAAGTCATCATGTAGCATTTAACCCTTGACTACGAGACCCTAGAGGTGACTCACATAAAATTCCATTATCTGTAGTACTTCGCCATTTTCCCATTCACATTACACTTGATTATCTCTACACAACATATGTCATTTTTCAATAGTCATCACATAATCATATAAATCAAATATATTAAAACAGCACACATAACCCTTCAAGAGAGGTTTTTCGAATCATCCCACCATAACTCAAAAGTACCAAGCACTCTATCCATCTTTATACAAAAAATGGATCCTCACTTCTATATATAAGTATATGTCGAGTTACTCTTACATTGGTACATGAGTTTCACAAAACCAAATAAGACATAAGTACTACTCACTTGGGGATGTCCCAAAAACAATTAACACACATTACTTGAGCCATTGATCTCGCGATCCAAGTGTTGCACTATGGAGTCAAGTTTGCTTAGCAAGGCATCGGCGGTGTGTATGAGCCAAACCCCTTTTCTCTTCTTCTTCTTCTTCCTCCTCTCTCTCTCTCTCTCTCTCTCTCTCTCTCTCTCTCTCTCTCTCTCTCTCTCTCTCTATTTTGGTTTATACCCTCCTTACAAGGAATTTTGTCCTCGAAATTTGATCCTATCTTAACTATCAAAAAATGAAGATATTTGCGTCTTATCTCCTCTTCAAGTTCCAAGGTGGCCTCTCTTTTGGTGTGGTTTTGTCATTGTATCTTCACATAAGGAGTAGTTCACCATCACAACACTTGATCCTTCTTATTGACGATGTGAATAGGCTGCTCCTCATACATTAAGTTTTCTCGTAACTTCAATGGTGAAAAAACCAATATGTGGTCAGGATTTGACACATATTTTCTCAACAAAGAGACATAAAACACATTATGAACACATGATAGTGCCAATGGCAAAGCCAATTTATAAACGACTTCACCAACCTTTTCTAAGATCAATAATGATCTCACGTATCTTGGACTCAACTTCCCACGTGTGTCAAATCTCATTATGCCATTTAGGGGTGTGCAACCGGACCGGGTTTACCCGGTTCCCGGTCCGGCCCACCCGGAAAACAGGGTCGGGAACCGGTTCCGGTTGAAACCGGTCCGGGAACCGGTTCTCGAAATTCATACCCTGTTTGAACCAGTCCGGGAACCGGTTCGACCGGACCGGTTTGGGAACCGGTTTGAGAACCGGTTTTTAAGACAACCCCAAATCAAAAACCCTAACTCGTTTCTGTCTTCTTTACCTCTCACACTCACACGGTCATGACTCACATCTACAGACTTGCTTTTCCTTCGTCATGCCCCATCGCCAGATCCATCAGTTGGAGAACGCCACCGCCGGAGCCATCGTCGGGTTCGCCACCGTCGCCGCTGCGCACCCTCTCGACATCGTCCGCACCTGGTTCCAAGGTCTCTCTCTCTGGTGCTTTTGGCTTGTGTCGAGTTTTTGGAGTTTACTTTGGGCTGATACGGATGATCTATCAGTGGGAGAACGCCACCGCTAGAGCCGTTGCTGGGTTCGCCACCGTCGTCACCGCGCACCCCTTAACGTCGTCCGCGCGACTCGCACCCGGTTCCAAGGTCTCTCTCTCGAGTGCTTCCGGCTTGTGTCAAGTTTTTGGAGTTTGCTTTGGGCTTGTGTAGGAGTTTGCTGTCCAAAACTAGGGCACGGCAATGGCATCTTTCGCGAGCATTTTGGCAAGAACACGTTGATTCTTGTTATTGATGGTTGGCTTCTGCAGCTCGTTGATGCTGATATGTGTCGTGCATGACATTGGAATTTAATTAACTGCTATGAGTCCTAGGACCATCTAAAAGTTGCTCTGGTGTCGGCTCATGGCCATGATTATTATTTTTTTCAAATTATACAATCGGTGAATCCGATGTTTAGGTTTAGAGGTTCTGGAATTCCAGAAATTAAAAATGATGCAGCACCACGGTGCTTCGAATTGATATGATGCAGCTACTGGTCAAGACTTTCAATTGTCGAATTTTTTTTGGTTATTGGATTGGTTTATAATGTGAACAGGGTTGCCTCGCATATAAAATCAACTTCAGAATGAGTTGACAAAGTTGTGCGTTATATTAGCCTGATTTTGCTTCGAACATCTCGTAAAGATTAAGACTTATGCATTCTCTTGCATGACCTAAATGTTCAAAAGGTTTGCATTCTCTTGTTATGTGTGTGCGCTCTCAGAGATACTGGTTTTCTGTTACTTTTTCGTGGAAGTGGATGGTATTTGATCATGGTGCTTTTGTTACTCTTTTGTGGAAGTGGATGGTATTTGATCATGGTGATGGGCATTTTGAATCGCTAGCAGAGAATATATGTGGCCTGCGGAGCATGCAGATTGGCATCTTTGGTCAATTACAAATTACATATCTAGGTTATCTGCTCTACTTCATAATAACCAAGTTTGAGGGACTGCTTGCTGGGTAAGGGACATGGCTGCAACCCGCAAGTGTATGAAAACTACTTGCGTGTCTTTTTTGTTTGCGGTGCAATGAATTTTCTGAAAAGCATCTGATATATGGGTGAACATCATATCAAATGGTATGATGTTACAATTTGCATCTTGATTACCGGTACTGCATTTTGCTCAATTCATCAACTAGTTCTTATGAAGTTATCCAAAGCGACAAATAGAAGACCCGATTGCTTGCGCTACGGTGAGCTTTCTTCCATGTGATGATCTAAGGTGTTAACATTATTGAAATACAAATTATTGTATGACAAATTATTATATGATTCTTCATATCAATTATTTAGAATCTGCTTGTAGGCAGAGGGGAAGGTCTCATCTTGCAATTATTGACGTTCTTCGAGCTCATTATCATTGCTTGACATTCCATTCACGGACATACAAGACATAGTATGTTCAATACCTTCTTTGTGACGAATTGCTGTTACTAATTTTTTTAAGCTGATGGATGTGCACATTCTTCTTTTGCGGACTTCGGAAACAATTGCCTATATGTTGAGGGAGCATCGGGAGTACTTCCAATATCCGTGGCTAAGGTGCTTGCAATACTTTACCGTAGTGATCTCCTCATATTTAGTGAAGTGTGGACTGTGCTGCAGTAATTAGTGTTTCTAATTGTTGTTATAATTTCCTTTTGTTTATTGTCTGGTGACTTTCAATGAAGAAAAGTCGAAGTCATTGATTTTCGGATTATATGGTCCTCTTCACCGGACGGTTTGAAGTACCGCCTTATTTCAGCTTGCTAGAGCCGATTGAATTTCCAACCGAAGTTCCTGGTCAAAATGCTTATGCATACTTCTATCCTCCATCTAATAATGTTTATCAAGCTAGTAAGGAAGAAAAGCCTCCATTGTTGTTAAAAATCCATGGTACTTCAATAATTACAGCTCAGTTCCTGTCACATTTCAATTTTTATGCAAAACAGGTTCTAATATAAATAGGGTTAACCCTGTTCCCGGACCGGAAAAACAAGGTGGGTCGGGAACAGGGTCCAATGCAAACAGGGTTGGGTACAGGGTCCAAAAAATGAGGACCGGTTATAACAGGGTCGGGTACAGGGTCCAGGTCTAGACCCTACCCACCCTGGACCCGATCACCGCTAATGCCATTCGTAGGAGAAACTTTTAAGAATATATGATTCTCCATACTAAATTCTAATTTGCGTCTTTTAAGATCTGCATAACTTTTCTGATGACTTTGAACTATTTTAAGACATTCTCGAACCATTCTAACTTTCTCTTCTGACTGTTCAATGAACTTAGGGCCAATTAGTCTTTTCTCACCAACATGATCTTAACAAATAGGACTTTTGCATTTTCAAGCATATAAGGCTTCAAAAGATGCCATCTTAATGCTGTAATGATAACTGTTGTTATAAGAAAATTCCTCCCAATATAGATGTTCATCCCAAGAATCGCCAAAGTTAATGATATATGATCTTAACATATCCTCTAATGTTTGGATCGTTCTCTCTGACTGTTTATCTGTTTGTGGATGAAAGTTGTACTCAAGTTGAGTTTAGTGTCCAATGCTCTTTGCAAACTTTTCCAAAAGTTAAACACAAATCTAGGATCCCTGTCAAATACAATACTTACTGGAACTCCATAAAGTTTCACTACTTCATTAACATATCTCTTTGCCATGTCTTCCATTGGAAGACCGAATCAATATGACAAAAAGCAAGCGGACTTAGTCAATCGATCAACAATCACACATACGACATTCTTAGCACTTAGCGTCCTTGGTAAACCACATACAAAATCCATGGTGATATGCTCCTAGTTCTATTTATGTATCTCTAGAGGTTGCAACTATCCACCTGATTTCTAATGCTCAATTTTCACTTGCTAGCAAACTAGACATTGATCAACAAATTTTACAATATCTTTTTTCATGTTGACCCACCAAAAGTTTTCTATCAAATCCCTATACATTTTGGTGTTTCCGAGATGAATAGAGAATCTAGAACCGTGAGCTTCCTACAAGATCTCCTTTCTCACTTCTAAGTCATTAGGAACACATAGCCAATAACGAAACCTTAAGGACTCATCAACATGTAAACTGAAATCTGTTTGTCTTCCAACTTCCACACCTTCTTTCAATTTTTGCAATTGAGGATCTTTATTTTGTTTAACGTTAATTCTATCAATTAACATCAGTTGTACTCAAAGGTTGGCTAATCGAGCACCAAGCTAATGCACCAATACCTCTAAATCCAACTTCCTCATATCTTCAAGAATAGGTTTTTTAAGAGTGAGCAAAGTTGCCATATTTTCAAAGGACTTATGACTCAAGGCATCTGCTACCACATTAGTCTTACCTTGATAGTAATTGATAGATAAGTCATAATCCTTTAGAAATTCTAGCCATCTTCTTTGTCTCTTGTTCAATTATTTCTAAGTAAAGATATACTTTAGACTCTTATGATCAGTATAGACTTCACATTTTTCACCATACAAATAGTATCGCCATATCTTCAAGGCAAACACAATTGCCGTTAACTCCAGATCATGAATAGGGTAATTCTTCTCATGTAATTTTAACTGTCTAGAGGCATAGGCAACAGCTTTATCTTCTTGCATAAGAACACAACCCAAGCCCTCTTTAGATGCATTACAATAGATTATGAAGTCACCTATTCTTGAAGGTAGAGTTAGTAGAGGAGCTAACACCAATCGTTGCTTTGACTCTTGGAAATTGTGCTCACACTGATTTGATCATACAAATTTAACTCCCTTTTGAGTTAGGTGAGTAAGTGGACTAGCAATTTTAGAAAACCCTTCTATAAATTGCCTATAATAACTTGCTAGCCCAAGAAAACGTCTCACTTCTATGACATTAGTAGGGCGATTCAACTTAACAACCGCTTCAACTTTTTTGGATCCACTAATATGCCATTCTTTGAGATCACACGAACTAAAAATTCTACACAATCAAGTCAGAAGTTACACTTAGTAAATTTGGTATACAACTTCTTTTCATGCAAAGTCCCCAGGACAATCCTCAAGTGTTGTTCGTGTTCCTCCAAACTCTTCGATTACACTAGGATGTTAAGGCATGATAAGAAATTCATAATGGCCATACTTTGTTTTGAAAACACTTTTAAGCACATCATCTATTTTTATCTTCTACTAATGAAATCCAGAACAAAGGTCGATTTTAGAAAATACCTAAACTCCCTGAAGTTGATCAAATAAATCATCAATCCGGAGTAAAGAATATTTGTTTTTGATTGTCTCCTTGTTAAGTTATCGGTAGTCTATACAAAGTCTCATACTATTGTTATTCTTTTTTACAAATAGAACTAGAGCTCCCCAAGGCAAAACACTAGGTCTGATGAAATCCTTATCCAAAAGCTCTTGTGGTTGCATTTTCAATTCTTTCAATTCAACGGGTGCTATCCGATATGGTGCTTTAGAGATCAGTGCTATACTAGGCATTAATTCAATACAAAATTCAATTTATCTATCAAGAGGCAAACCTAGTAAATCCTCAGGAAACACACTCGGAAAATTTCTAATAATAGGAACATTCTCCAACTTCCCTACAACTTTAGTTGTGTCTTTTACACAAGCTAGATAAACATAGCAGCTTTTTCTCAAAAGTTTCCTCACTTGCAAAGCCAAGATCAACATTGGAAAAGTGTCTTCACAACCTTCAAAAAAGGAGAATTTGGGTTGATTTTGAAGTCTAAAGATCATTTTCTTCAGAAAAAAGTCAACATGAGCACGATATATAGATAACTAATCAATCTCTATAAATAAAATCTCGAATATTTAACTCCACTAGATCCACGGGCATTTCAACATTATTAATCCGAAGCAGACATCTCTTGAACACATAATAAGCAACTAAGAAAAATTGCTAGTAGGAGTATCAACATGCAATTCACATTCAAGAGGATCAGGCAACACATCAAGCTTCTTTGCAAATTCAGTTGAAATGAAGGAATGCATAGCACCAAGATTAGATAGCGTATAACCACGTTGTGAGGCAATAGAAATATTACCTGCAACAACTGCATTAGACGCCTTTGCATCCTCCTTCGTCGTCGCAAAAACTTTCTCACTTGCACTTTTTTTTTGCTGGTTCTCTTGGGGCCTACCAATGGAAGAAGCGTTCCTTCTCATGGAAATAGTGCGTGCAATTTGTTCTGATTGACCATACATATAACATATCCTATTATTCGTAGGGACATTCCTCTTTATGGGATAATCACGTGCCATGTTTTCCATTTTTCTGAAAAAAAAAAATGTACTCCTAATTTACGATAACAACGACCACCGCAAAGTTTTCCATAAATAGCATAAGGGCTTCAATCACTCTAATTTCAAGATCTACCTAGCCGACTGAAATCTCTTTGATTCCCACTATTGCTAGTACGATTGTCCTGGTAATCAATGGGCTTAAATCTCTTGTGTTGAGACGCTCCTTGTGTATCATGCTCCAAAATATCTTGCTCAACCCTAACCACTTGATTCAAAACATCTTTGTATATTGTTAGTTCAAAAGGTATGAGTACAATATGAATATCCGGTTGGAGCCCACGCTGAAAGTGTTCACTCTTACGCCTTTCATTGGCCGCAAAATCATCCTCAAATTTACTTAAATGATCAAAGTAGGTTAGCACTCCATAATTGTCAAGCTACCTTGAGATATATTGACAAAGTTGCTTCTCATCTTTGCTTCGAAAGACTCTCAAAATAATTGGGCATTAAAAGTCTCAGTGAAGTCTTTCCATAAAATGATTGCATCCTTATCTCCGGGGGCCGGTCTAGTTCCTTCCCACTAACTAATAGCTTCGCCTTCTAAGCATCGAGTGACAAAGTTGACCTTTTGATCATCATGAACATTCTCAACTTTGAAAATCGCCTCCATGGTTCTAATCCAATTGTCGGCCTTGAGAAGATTCAACTTCCAATCAAACCTAGGTGGATCCGCCAAAATCTGAATTGGGCAAAGGTGCATAAGCCAACTACTCTACCTTCACTTAATTTTTTTCACATGACGATACCAGCGAATCATCGCCTACATGAACTCAATCGAAGGAACTGGTTCTTGGGGCTCTTCCCTAGCATCCAAATCAAGACTCCTATCAAATATGTTCTCTAGTCTCCTCCTTAAAGCTGCACCTCAAGAAGCTTGAGGCACATATCTAGTGTTAAAGGTAACAACTCGCTTGCCTTTGCTATTATTATGAAGTGAGGCAAGCGTATTCAAGTCGGTATGCATGATTACCTAGATCCAAGGATAAAATTACACCTTAGGCTGCGTTTGGTTGTGTTTATTTTTTTTTGTTTTTAAACACTTTTTCTGTTTTTTTGTTCCTGGGAACAAAAAAGGAACAGAAACGCGTTTGGGTGCGTTTACGTTCCTTTTTTGTTCTTTTGTTCCCGGAACAAAAAGAAACAAAACAAGAAACACAAATTTTGTGTTTCTTGTTTCCGGAACACAAATGAGAAACACTTTTTTTCTTATTTTCTTGTTCTTCTTTCTTTTGGCCGGTCGCCGGCCTTGGCCATGGCCGGCGACCGGCCGACGAGGGCCGGCGGCCTCGCCCAGCCACGGCGAGGCTCGCCGGCCCCCGGCGAGGCCGACGCTCGCCGTCCCCCGGCGAGGCCGAGGCTCGCCGGCCGCTGGGCGAGCTCGATCTCCCCCAGATCCGGCGAGGCCGACCTCGCCCAGCGGCCGGTGAGGCCGCGCCTCGCCCGCCCTGCCCGGGCGAGCTCAGCCTCGCCGGATCAAGGCGAGGCCGACCTCACGCCGGCCTAGGCGAGCTTGATCTCGCCCGGATCCGGCCTCGAGCTCGCCCGGCGGCCGGCGAGCCTCGGCCTCGCCGGCGGTGGCCCGGAGGCCGCGCCTCGCCGCCGGCCCAGGCGAGCTCGGCCCTCGCCGGCGGTCGCCGGCCAAGGCCTTGGCCGGCGACCGGCCAAAAGAAGAAAAAAATGAAAAAGAAAAAAGAAAAAAAGGAAAAATAAGAAAAAAATAGAAAAAATAAAAGAAATAAAAAAATTATCCAAATTTACCAAACATGTTTCTATTTATTTTTTATTCCCGGAACAAGTTTACCAAACGCATATTTTTGTTCAAAAATTGTTCCCCGGAACAGAAACACTTTTTTCTATTTCTGTTCCTTGGAACAATTTTTAAACAGAAACACAAACAAACGCGCCCTTAGTATCTAAAAGGTTAACACATTAAAACCTATTACACAATCTCACAACATCTCATAACTCTACCTAGAAAGATCAAACTTTAAGCTTTGATACTACAATATGTCACACCCTAAAACTACAAGAAAGGGAATGACACGTCTATCCTTCCACATGAAGGAAGCAACATCATAAATAACCAACTACCTAATACCAAAATGTATATCTCCAAACATATATACATATAAAAAAAAAACCAATATATTGGTTACAACATTAGAGTTGCTATAGTCCACCAAAAATAATATGTACAATCAGAACTCAGCCAACCTAACAACTTATAATAACTATATAAACAACTCCTTAAGTCATACACCAAGATATAACCCTCAAAAGTCTCACAATAGCGCTCTCGTCCTACTTATTGTTAACCCTAGGACTTGAAAACATGAAAGATGAGTGGAATGAACACCAACAGCTTAGTGAGTAGTATATACCATAAAAGCATATCAAACATTCACATTATACAATTAGATTTCAAAGACATGGCTCATTAATGCAAATCAAAATATAATAACTTTCATGAATAAAATGGATTATATACTACTTTAACTTGGCTATACCAAATAATAGAATTTCTTGTTCATCCATAATATCAAAACGGGCTTCACTAGTTTGGTTCAATACTCGAACTCGTCCTATCTCATATCAGTGATTCATTTCATGCTCAATATCTAACTTAAGGTCCTAGAGGTAGCTTCCACGAATTTATGTTATCGTATGGCACTTAGTCATTGCCTCACATATGATAATAATACAAGGCCCTAGAGGTGACTTTCATAAAATTACGTTATCATGTAACACTTAGTCTTTTATTACGCATGTCAATAGTTCAAGGCCCTCGAGGTTGCTCTCAGGTGACTCGAGTTATCATGTAGCACTTAGCCCTTGACTACAAGACCCTAAAGGTGACTAACACAAAATTTTGTTATTGTGTAATACTTAATCCTTTACTCATTCACATCACACTTGATTTTCTCAACACAAGACATATCATTTTTCAATAATTATCACATAATCGCATGAACTACATATACCAAAACAGCACGCATATCCCCTCAAGAGAGATTTGTCGAATCATTCCATAATAGCTCAAAAGTACTGAGCACTTTGTCCATCTTTATACAATAAATTGATCCTCACTTCCATATATAAGTATATGTTGAGTTACTTTTACATCAGTACGTGAGTTTCACAAAACCAAAGAAGACATTAGTACTATTCCCTTGGGGATGTCCTAAAATCAATTAACATGCGTTACTTGAGCCATCGATCTTGCAATTTGAGTGGTGCTGTGACATCCCGATTTTCCAATCCTATTTTCAATAAATTGAGACGGGCATTTCATTGGCACGCATATAGTTCTTTTCCTTGAGTCGGCCACTCATATGAAAACTAATCTATCGGGTGAAGCTGTTAAGAGTTTCTAATGCATCAGACTCGAGAATTTGACCAGGAAGCGACCTTTCGATCGAGCTAATCTGCAAGGGTCATTACGGCACAAATAAAAATCGATTAAAGGCCGGAGATAGGTCGACTCGACAGAGGCATGTGATCGAGTGTGGGTGATTCCACCGGATTGCACAATTCTTGTCGATCGGCACTGGACCGACTTTTCTATCGATTGGGTACCCTGTGTTCGTATTTGAGACCTTGAGATTATCCCGACAACCGAAAGTCGCCAATGTAGATGTACATTGTGGCTTGAGATGATCAACCACAGGACAAATGCATGAAAATTTCTAAAGGCTACCTGGTAGGTTAGACCGTGCTAGTATCGTGCCAAAATGAAATTAACCGTGAAATTGAGATCGAATTCAGAAATTGGAAGTTTGGGTATGTCACAAATCATTTTAGGATCATTGGATTTTTCATGCAATCCGAGTTTTTCAGCAATTAAATCAGAGAATCGCTAATTTGGCCCGAGAAATTAGTAGGTCCGCATTTGGTCTTGCTTTTGGGACTTAAGTTGGTTCTATGGACAAGTGAAGATGTGAATTGAAATGTGGTGACATTAGATTAATTTTATTGACTTCAATTTGGACTCAATTGGAAGTGGATTGATTATAATTGAAGAATTTGATGCACAAGAATTGGACCCCAAATGGAAAAGTAAATTGCAACCATTGGAAAATGTTGTGGGAGGTTTGGAGATAGTGGGGTATGACATGAGATGATGTCATGGTGGTTGAGGCCAAGGGTTGAAATCGTGACACGTGGATGGTGGAGATTTGCTCTTGGAAAGGTGACCTATCACCATCGTCTTCCTCCTTGAATCATGGGGGCTTGTCTTGGGACTTGAGGAGGAGAGAGGGAGGAGGTCGACCGGACCAGCAGCTCGCCGCCCGCCCGCTTGCTCGCCATCGTCGCGGTCGCCTCTCGCCGCACGCCCGTCGCCTCACGCTGCCGTTGCAGCACCGCCTTCGCCGCTCGCCTTCCGCCTCTCTTCTTTCCCTCCGTTTGCTGCTCGAAAATTCCAGATCTGGTAGGACGCGAAGCAGCAGCCAGCAGCGCCGCCGTGCGCCCTGCCGTGAGCCGCCGTTGACTTCCCCCTAGCTCGTCCAAGCCCCGCCGGTCTCTCCTCCGCCGTTCCTCCGCCGAATTGCCGTCGGATCCGCCCCCAACCAGCAGCCATCGGAAGTTGCAGAAAATGGGTATGGCAGCGAGTGTTTGGCCCGTTTTGGCCGCCTTCCCGAGCCCGGATGCTCGACCCGCTTTGAGGAAAGTTGTTCTCCTCGGCATCCCCGTCGTTTTGGTCTGCTCGGCTCGCTAATCCGGTGAGTTTAACTCACTAAACCTCGCTTAGAGGGTTAATGATGTCTTAGGTGTGTTTAGTTTATGTTAAGTGTTATTAGGTGGTTAGCTTAATTTATTTAAGTGTAGATTAGATTAATGTGCTTGATTAACTTAAAATGAGTTTAATTTAAGGTTAAATGAAGGTTTATATTAATATAAGCCTTGATGTGACATAAATGAATTTACTTTTGATTTATTTAAATATCTCGAAATTATTTAATAATTTAATAATATATTATTATTCGAAATTATTAAAATATTATTATTTAATTATTTTCGGATTAAATTTAATTATTTATTAAATTCCGAAAATTTTGTCGGACCCTAAATTCTCAGAATTTCGTGCGGTCGCTGCTGTGTATTCGGATTTTGAAATTGATGGTCGGATATTATAAATTTAATGTGGATTGTGAAAAATATTAATATTATTATTTAATTAATTTTCGGAATAAATTTAATTATTTAATAATCCGAAAATTTATTTTGGGACTCTAAATTCTCATAATTTCGTGATGATCGCTGCTGTGCATTTAGAATTTGAATTTGATGAATGTATGTGGCAAATTGAATGTTGATTGCGATAAATATGGATTTTATTCATAAAACCCAAGTGTCGGGTTTTGATGCCAAATTTGGATTTTAATTATTATATTAAATAGTGAGATTTGAAAAAGTGAGATATTGGCTTTTGATTTGAAATTAGCGTGTCCCCACACACGCGAGTAATTTCTGGAATATTTTTAATATGGAGAAAAATGGCCGGGATCACTATTTTAAGTAGAAGCATTGATTGAATTATAAAGTATCCTGAGGCCGAGTATGTTCTGGCTGTGTGATAACTAAGAGGAATTGTCCTGGGCTGTTGAGCCGGACTTGCCCCTATTAGGGATGCCCACGCGGTGGATGTGGGTCGCAGTTGATTCTGGGCCCATGCTCCTTCGGGAACGCCGTCGACGTACTGACGAAGCCGCGCTCCATGGGGGGAGGCGATGCCTGGCTACATGCCAGTAGATAGCCGAACTGCGAGTAGGCTATGCCATTGTGCGGTCGTGAACAATAATTGGAATGCATGTTGAGTGAATTTGATGTGTCGGATTATGGGACGGAATTGTGTGGCATGGAATGGGACGTGTCATAACGATTTAGTCTTATAATCAGGACCCTGTGGTTGTTGGTTATATGAAAGTGAATGCGTTCCGGTTGTTTAAGTCCCTATTGATATGTGTGATTAAGTGGTTTGAATTGTACTAACTTGCAGGAAGGAACTGAGGCGAGGTAAGTCCTCTGTGTGATGTGGCTAGACCACTCGGGGTGTATTTTCTTTCTAATAGGGGTTTAGGGGGTTGAACTTGCTAAGACATAGTCTCATCCCGGTTGTGGGATTAAAATTTCAAGTCCCTAGATGGCGGTCGTGGAGGACCCGAAGCCCCAAGTCTGAAAAGGTGGATACTGAAGTGTCGGTGAACGTGTCCTGCTAGTTGATTTAGGATAGTTCCTCTTTTGTCGAGCTGGTCTATTTTGTAGACGGTCCAGTGTTGTATTTAAACTATTTGTGTTTCTTAAAATGAGTGTTTGGTATTGTGATTGATTGCCTGCTTTTCTATCCCAAGTTAAATGTTGTCAGGGGATTTATTTCGCTTCCGCATGCGTAAAGAAAATGAATGGGTCGGCGACATATCCTGGGATGTTGCAAATTTGATCGACCGCGGTGGGATGTGCACGTGCTCGGGGTTCGGGGCGTGACAGGTGCGCTATGGAGTCTAGTTGGCTCAACAAGGCGTCCACGGCATGTATGCACCAAACCCCTTTTCTCTTCTCGTTCCTTCTTCTTCTTCTTCCTCCTCCTCCTCCTCCTTTTCCTCTCTCTCTCTCTCTCTCTCTCTCTCTCTCCCTATTTTGGTCAAGAGAGGTCTCGGCTTCTTATTTAGCTGAGCCCTTCCTTCCTTCTATTTTTTTTTTACTTTTCCAACCCATTTTTCCTATTCTTCCTTTTTTTTTGGTTTAAAAATAAAAGTGGGTCCCACCTTTTGTTGAAAAGTCAAATATTACACTACATATTAGCCGTATTTGAGGAAAAGGTCCATGCGAACAATCTTGGAACATTTTTTGTTGACTTATCAATTTAACCTTGTACGCGCATGCATATAGAATACAAGTATGGACCATAGACTAAAAAAGACATGCTCACATAATACCTATGTGGCATCAATTAATACCTCCTTTGTGTTACATCTTTTTCCCATTTCCCTTTTGGGAGGTGAAATTACTTTCTTTTTTTGTTTTCCATCCATTGGTTATTATAATTTGAGCATATATATATATATATATTTACAATAAGATTTTGAAAGGCAAAAGATCTCTTCAAGTGCCATAAATTGACACAAAATATATATATATATTTACAATAAGATTTTGAAAGGCAAAAGATTTCTTCAAGTGTCATAAATTAGTACAAAGTGACACTTAAGTGCCATAACTTACGAAATGTGTACTTAAGTGCCACATTTTAAGAAAAGTGGGACACATGAGTGCCACCTATCGACTGGAAATCATACGTGATAATTAAATATTAATATTTCTCACCGAAGTGGCTCGCCGGAGAGCTGACTTAGCTCTAACTCATCCAAAACGACATTGTTTTGACATAATTTGAATTTTAATATAATATAAAAATTAATTAAATTTAATTTAAAACAAAACAATAAAAATTTATATTTATTTTAAAAAATGGAGGAGAAGGAGGAAGGTAGCCGGCGGCTAAGGGCTGAGCCCTTGCCACCATCACCTCCTCGTCGTTGCTGGAAGGTGGGGAAGGGTCGATTAGGGGCCGTCAAGCCCTGGCTGAGGGCCGGCGGCCCCAGCCGACCGATAGTGAGGGCATGAAGGCCCTTGCCGCCAATCGGTTGGGCCACGGCCCTTGGCCTAGGCTTGGCGGCCCTAGCCCTCACCACCGACTACCTCCCTCCTTCTCCTTACCCCCCTCCCTTTTTTTTCCTCCTCCTCCTCAGTCGATGGCTGCCTCCCCTTCTCCTCCTTCCCCCCTTGTCGGAATTGGGTGAGGGCCGTGAGACCTCATCAAATCTAGGCGAGGGCCACGAGCCCTCATCGATCTGGGCGAGGGTCGACCCCTAACGGGCAGCGGCCCTTGGCCCGGCCAGGTGAGGGTCGCCGACCCTCGCCCCAAATCGGGGCGAGGGCTCGCGGGCCCTCACCGTTGGTCGGCCAGGGTTACCGGCCTCTGGCTAGGGCCCAACGACCCTGGCCAACCCTCCCCCCTACATTGCCTGTCCTTGCCGACGACATTGGCTAAGGGCTCAACCCTCGCCGCATCCTTTTTTTTATTTATAAATATTTATATTTTTTATAAATGTTTTAAATAAATTTAATTTTATTAATTTTTATATTAATTTTTTACCACATTAGCATCAAAATGACGCCGTTTTGCACTTATTTTGCCGGAAAAGACACGTTACGTTTTGGCCGGATCGGCACTCAAGTGATTCATTTTGCTCCGATTTTGGCACTCAAATGTACCTTTCATAACTTATGGTACTCCAAGGGTTCGCGTCTCAATTTTGAAATATAGTAACTCGACATAAGTTATGAGAGATTTGAGTGTCTAGGCCTAGTCACAAAGTATGGAAGACTTTTTGGATAGAGTTGAATGAGAGTATGTGGTGAAAAAGTGGAAGAAATACATCACAAGTGCCAAAATTTAGTAGAGATGGATACAAAATTGCTAAAACTTCAAAATGTACACTTAAATGCTATTTAAAAAAATGGATACTTAAGTGCTAACTCCACAAAATTTGCTGAAAATCAGACATGGTGTTATTTTAATAAGGATAAGTGCAATATAAATCCTAAAACTTGTTACAAAATGCAATTGAGTCCTAAAACTTGTAAAAAGTGCAATTAAGTCCTAAAACTTATCAAATTATTTCAACCGAGTTCTAAAATTAACACCGTTAGCCTTTTTAAAGAAAAATGCTAACATGGTGCGGATGTGACATTTAAAATGATTTTTTTTTATTTCCATGTGGCTTTTTAAATTTTTTTATATTTAAATTAGATTTAAAAATTATAAAAGAAATGATAAAATTTATTTAAAAATTAAAAAATTAAAAAAAATGGCCATATTCCTTCACTGCCACCCATCGTCGGAGGGGCCAGCGACAGTCGCCGGCCCCAGATCTAGGCTCCCTCGCCTGAGCTTGGCAAGGGTCACCGCCCTCGCTTGGGGCCGGCGACCATTGCCGGCCCCTCCGGCGATGGGCGATGGGGGAGGAGCTGCTAATTTTATCTTCTTATTTTTAACAATTTTTAAAAATAAATTTTAACTTTTCTTTTTAATTTTTAAATCTAAATTTTTTTAAAAAAAATTTGAATAAAAAAAAATTAACAAAAGCTATGTGGAAGATGAAAAATGATTTAAAATGTCATGTCGGTATTTTCCTTTAAAAATGGTGACGGTGTTAACTTTAGGACTCGATTGAAACAATTTAACAAGTTTTAGGACTTTTATTGCATTTATCCCTTTTAATAATAAAACCAATCTATGTGGCTCGTCTAAATGTCCACTCAATAATCAATATCCCAAAATGACATCGTTTTGCCCCAAAATTTGATTTTTAATATAATATTGATTAAATTAAATTAAAAAGGGTAGTAAATCAATTAGGGCCTCATCCTCCCCGTCGTTGCCCCACCATTGCCATTGCTTGCAATTGGCTAGGGTCGTTGGTCATTGGCCAAGGCCCAATGACCCTAGTTCACCTTCACCCCCCCCCCCATCATTGGCTCTTTTTGGTAATGGTGCGGTGGCATTGGCAAGGGCCGCGGAGCTCATCACTAATTTGCTGTCCTTTCTTTTATCATTTAGTTTTTTAATTTAATTTAATGAATATTTATATTACAAATCAAATTTAGGGGCAAAACAATGTCCTTTTGGGCTTAATTAGCCACATCGACGCCATGTAAATACTTTTTTTTTTTAAAGAAATGCCACATGAATTAAAATCTCACTAGAAAAACGCACATTAGTAGTTTGGTCAAAAAATTCTCGCTGTTGGCACTTAGGTGCTTAAATGTTCTTTAATTCTCCAATTTTGGCACTAAATGTACCTTTTGGAAGTTTTGTTACTTATATGTGTGTTTGAAAAGACTTTTGAGAAAAGATTTTAGGAAAATGCAAACACCTTTGAGTTAAAAGTGTTTTTCAAAATGCAATTGTGTTTAGTAAATTATACTTTGAAAGCCCTTTGTGAAGCATTTTGAGCAAAATGGTGTTTGGGGAATTATATTTACAAAGCATCTTTGTGGTAAACAAAAATTATCAAAAGAAAAATTAAAAAAAAAATTGACCGGTAAGGGTAGCGGCCGCCGACGACCTGCGGCGACCCCAGATCTAGGGCGGCGAGGCCCGGCGACCCTAGATTTGGGTCATGGCGGCGTCGTGCGACCTCTCGCGACCTTTGACAACCCCGAATTTGAGGGCGGCAAGGTCGCGCGACACCGCCTCAACCTTTGGCAACCTAGATTCGGGGCATCGAGGTTGTGGGAGGACCTCGCCACCCTAGATCTGGGTCGCGGCGGGGTTGCGCGACCCAGATCGGGGGCGGCAAGGTCCTCTCGCGACCTTGCCGCCTCGACCTTTCTCGGCAACCCGGATTCGGGACCCACCCCCTATCGAGGTCGTTTGGGTGACCTTGCCACCCTAGAAGAAGAAGAAGCTTGCGCGAAAGAAGATGATGAATAGTAAGGGCGAAACCGGACAAACGAAAAATCAATGAGGGTAATTTGGAAAGAAATTTTTTTTAGTCCCTCAAGGTCAGCATTTTCGGTAAGCTGAAAGCCCAAGGCAGCCCCCAACCAGCCTTGGGCTTTCAGCCTTGTGAAGCTGGCATTTGGGGAATGCAAACCCAAAAAGAAATGCCAAACACACTTGCATTTGCCCAAGGGGCTTTGGACCCCCAAAGGGCTTTGGGAAGTGGTTCTCAAATGCACCATATGTTCATCCGTGCCAAGTTTGAGCACTTGGGTATATGCACCTCATGAAAAAGCCTAACATGGCCCAATTAGGTCCAGTTTGACTTGAAGATTTGCTTATTTATGATCAATCTTAATACCTGTCCCAACTTAAACCCATTCAATGATCACCAACAGCTTGACAATGAAATTTGTACGTGTTTGAATGGTTTATCAATATATATAATAGACAATCATTAGGAAAATAATTTTATCTAAAGTTAGATTTATTTGACTTTCTTAGCTTCCAATTTTAAAGTGGCTCTTCCCGTGCTTGATATGGAAATCTCTTAAGAGAAAATCTGAGACTTATGTACCTGTTCAAGTAACTTCACCAACGAAAATCTACAAAACGTCTCTACTAAATCAAGCAAGTACCACTCTTCTTGTGGCTTAGCCATCGCATACACCGCAATGGCCCAGCTAAACCAAATATGTATACAAAATCTCACCAAAAACCTAGTAATCTACAACATATGGCATAAAAACCTACCGACCCTCTAGCATAGTCAAAGTGACTAAATTTTGTGTATGTGAGTCTCCCTTTGATGAAGCCCCCATCAGAGTACTTTGAGTTTCTTTCCGTGAAGGAATCGGGCTCTTTAAGTTCAGGCAGGACCAAACCACAATTAAGTATCATATAAATTGCAGACAACTAAGGCTTATTTGTTTGTGTTCTCTTTTTGTTTCTCGGAACACAATTTTTGTTCTTTTGTTCTAGGGAATAAAGAAATAAAAAAAAAACGTGTTTATTTATGCTTCTTGTTCCCAAGGACACTTTTTGAAGAAACAAAAGAACAAAAACACAAAACTTATTTCTTTTTTTTTCTCCTTTTTCTCTTCTTTTTTATTTTTCTTTTTTCTTCGGCCGGCAACCTCGCCGGAGCGTTGCCGGCAAACGCACCCTAACCAGCTAACCTATCTTCAGGGAATTTCTATATGCATAACAGTCCCACTAGAATACACCTTTCCGCTTGGGTTTTGTCAAATGAGTTGTGCAGGCATTCCTCCATCATCTCTAAGGCCCTACCTTCACTCCAAGCAACCACGCCTGAAGAAAAATTGGGAACTCATCCTTGGTCATTGAGAAATCACCTCACATGTCCGAGAAGGTTGTGGTGATCACTTGGATGGGAAAATGCTCTATTCCTTTTGCCACTAACTATCTCCAATGGAAGCACACCAAAGCTATATATGTCTAACTTAAATTGGCCATCCATAGCATATTCAGGGGCTATGTAGCCTCTGCATTTCAGAAAAACAAGGTTTTAGGCTATAATCCTCTATAATAATGAGCTTCATGTCAAGAACCAAAAGAAAAGACATACTAAGTTCCAATGACTATTTGTTCTCACTTCTTTTTCATTAGCTCCAAAGATTCTTGCCAAGCCAAAGTAAGATATTTAGGTTTCATGTCGCCATCTAATAATATTTTGCTTGCTTTAAGATTTTGGTGGATTACTTGAAGTTTGGAATCATGGTGGAGATAGAGAAGTCCTTTTGCAATATTGACAACGATGTCAAACTATCTTTGCCATGTCAACAATTGGCTTTTTCCTTGATCTATGGACAGTACAAAATTTGCATGGTCAATCTCAACAAGATAACTAATGAAAAGTGCAAGTTTAGATTATATTACTATGAAAGAATATCATTTGATCAGTAGGGAATTAAAAAGAGAAATCGTCTGACCAAATATGAAGTAATTCAAGCTTTTGTTATCCATGTACTCGTGAAACAAGATTCTCTCCTGTCCCTCAATGCAACGGCCTAGAAGTCCAACAAGATTCTGGTGTTCAAGTCGTGCGATCAAGAGTACTTCATTCTTGAACTCTTGAAGACCTTGTCCTGAACTTTTTGATAGTTTCTTGACTGCTGCTACATGTCCTGTTCTAAGATTTCCCCACAAAATGGCAAAATCTTTGCTATATGCATCATTAGTTCAGTGCAGAATGATATATACAAAACTCTGTACCTTATAAATAAGACCGAAGCCATCAGCCCCAATCATATTGTCTTCAGAGAAATTCCTTGTGGCACTTTCAGTGGCGGCCAGATCGTATAATGGTAAATAAATGTCTTCTTCCTTGATTTCAAGACCTAGTAAAGTAGTATGCATTGATTTGCTTTAGCACAGGACTACGATAACTAACCAGCACGCCTATCAAACCAATAGAAAGAATGCTACTTTGAGTTTATAACGAAATCTGCCTTGATCGAGGACCAAGCTCACCTTTAATCCTGATTCTCCTTTTCTTATGCTTTACACCCCACAATGCAGTTCCGACAAAAAGCAATCCACCTACGATGGAACTCAGTACAACAGCTACTAATATTATTTTCCTCCTCATGCTGTCACGAATGGCATCTAGAGTAAAGAAAAAGAGTCTTGAAAATTAACTATTTCCAAACTTCTCTTGCCCAAAGAACCAGCATTTTGATAATTTAGCAGGAAAAAAAAAGTCAATCAGCATAAGTATGAATACCTAGTTCAGAAGCTGATAGGCATACGTTTAGAGTTTGCACGTTGTTCCATTCTTCGAGCACTCTCATGTCAATCAAGTCCCCAAACCACATGAGGCAGCCACTGCCTCATCCTCTGATATCTGAATCGGTATAAGCCATGCACGAACAGTTCTTCAAGCACTCGTCCTTGCATTCCTTGAGGCTCATACTCCTGTTCAGCGTTACCTCCAACAGGTCGGGCAGTTTAAATTTTTTAATTTTACTAGAACCCTTCTCCTTTTGAACAATTTGTGGGTATTGTCCTCTTGCATCCCCGGAAAAATTGACCATCCCGTTTGCCAGGCGACTTAAGCATGAACCCTTTCACACATGCACACCAGCCACCGATGCAGAGGGCATTAGCACCGCATTTTCCATAAACATCGCAACAATCATTGGGGAGCTCGTTTGTGACCCATGCGGTGCTTCTTGTTCTATTCACAACAAAAATTGTGTCATTCCCTCAGAGTTTAATTTCATTATCGAGAATAGTTGCTTGTCCTGAACCTCAAGCATGAAGGATATTTCACTTTCATTGTACACAAACAGGGGCGCCCCAGCTGGGCTCGGTGTCATGGGAGTGCCAACGAATTGGACTCCGTTCCACTGCCCGTTCGATATATTTTGCTATGCACATGCACTTGAACTACTTCATATTGAGGTAGACCCTGACTGTAGTTTAACTTGTGGACATAATCTCTGGGAGAAGGGTCACCCATGCTTTTCCACGCAGTGAGATGCCATTCAAAACCCGTTTTCAGGTTCAACATCAGCTTCATGCCCGCTAATAGCATGTTAGACAGGTAATCGAAGCTTTGCCGCAAATAGGCTTCATCAGAACTCGAAACGGAGTTATCCCTAAGAACAAGATTTCCTGAATTTAGAAGCTACACAATTGGATTCCGGAGGACCCTAGACAACTACGAAGACCAAACCACACCATTTGATTGGTTGAGAACAACTAGATTGCCCACATTGCCAAATTTGAGAACACCGTTAAGATCTGCTAGCAGGTTGTCTCTGTTAGCAACCCACACAACCGTTTTAGGACTGAATTTGAGCCCCAAGTAGCTCATACTCGAGTTGCCAGGAGTAAAGAATCTGGCTCAAAGGTTAGGTCTGAAGAAACCAATGTTTCTCCATGACTGATGGAACAATTCGTGCAAAAGTATCAGCTGCAAATGACAAACTGATCATGGGGATGATGATGAAAATGGAGAATGTGATCTTTGCCATTGTTCACAAATATCCTCTTTTAAGTTGTAACCCCATCTTTATAAGCAAATCATTCTAAACTCATCCGCAACGTGAACACTATTCATACGGGTCCTCAAGATCTAAACATTTTTTTATTGCTTTCCGCTTTAAGATCTACCAGTTCTTTGTAATGATTTGCACGCGTATTCCCCTGTTTCCGTTCTTAACTCTGACTTCTTACATTTTTCCCTCTCCAAATCTCCGTGCACCACTTTATCCATATCCACTTAGTCCATAGCAGCCTTTCTGGATGCCCGTTGGATATTCTAAAAGGCACCACTTTTAACTCTGACTCACGCACCACTCTGTCTATGGGTTCTCCGTTCTTAACTCCGAGTTACGCACCACTTTTCACTTCGGCCATGTTCATGCCTCGTATTATTCCAGTTGTTTCATTCAACGTCGGATGAAACTCAAGACACTCTGACATCAACATAACACGTCTGCTCTATCGAACCCATCATTCCTGATCAAGAAAGATTTGGGGTCAACCATGCCAATTTGGACTTCATGAAAATGTTGAATGAGTTAATTTCTTTTTGATTTGTTTTTCATGTGTTAGTAGTCTGTTTAGTGGTTCTCCTATTATATGGGGTTGTTGCTGTACATGTTAAGTTAGTGGGCTATGGTGGTTACCTGTTGGTGTAAAGCCCATATAAAGGCTATGGTGTCAGTTTTATAAATATTAAGCAGACAGTTCTTTCTTCGTGTGTATTTCTCATTATTATATTTCAATAGTGGTATCAGAGCAAGGTTAGGAGGAAAAGTGTGTGTTTGAGTGTTGTAAAAAGGTGAGAACCAAGGGAGAACTTTTTGCAGCAAGTACGTTTATTTTTAGCAGTCAAACGAGGTGGTACTATTTTTGCAGCAGCAGTAATGGCCTCAGAAACATTCGTACAACCAGCTATTCCATACTATGATGGTCACTATGATCATTGGAGCATGCTAATGGAGAATTTTCTCAAGTCCAAGGAGTATTGGGATGTTGTTACCTCAGGAATTTCTGAGCCTGAAGGAGCCATGTTGACAGCAGCACAAAAAACAGCTTTGGATGCATCAAAATTAAAGATCTCAAGGCCAACAACTATCTTTTCCAAGCAATTGACAAATTCATTTTGGAGACAATTCTTTGCAAGGATACCTCCAAGCAAATATGGGATTCTGGGATTCCATGAAGAGGAAGTATCAAGGCTCAGCAAGAGCAAAGTGGTAGGAGCTTCAAACGCTTCGTTGGGAGTTCAAAATGCTATGAATGAAGTCGGGAGAGACAATCACAGATTTTTCTCCTGGACAATGGCAATTGTCAATAAGATGTGAATTCATGGCAACAAGATGGAGGATGTCACCATCATTGAAAAGATTCTTCGATCTTTAATGGATGCCTGTGGAGGATAGAAGGAGAAGTAGGAGGAGTCAGTTTGAAGATTGAGGAATAAATTGGACAGTTATGCTAGTTGGAAGAAGTATACTGCAGAGAGAAAGCTTGTTACGAGAAGTGAAGATCAAGTGGCTGATACATTCACCAAGCCTCTAAAGTTGCCCATGTTTCAGAAGCTAAGAAAGCTCCTTGGTGTCTGCTTGTTGGATATTCCAAAACTGATTGTTTGCAACATCAGTTTAAGGGAGGGACTGTTGAATGAGTTAAATTTCTTTTTGCTTTGTTTTTCATGTGTTAGTAGTCTGTTGAGCAGTTCTCCTATTATATGGGTTTGTTGTTGTACATGTTAAGTTAGTGGGCCATGATAGCTACCTATTGGTGTATTAAAAATGATATCAGATATTTCCTTGAAGCAGTGGTCGCTTAGAGCACAATCAAGGTATATGACATTATCCCCAACCCAGCTAATGAACAGATGAGGAAATATCACTCTTCAGGTAAAAACAATTACTCAGAACACATGCCTTTAGATAATTGTATCTGGATGTTCTGTCAACTAGCTAATCCCAAACAACAGTTACACAAAAGAAAATCCTACTAACAAATCCGAGGAACTGGAAGTACAAACTTAAGCCGCACCCATTTCCCCTTTTGGTGGTAGAACCATCCACAACATCACCTGATATTAACAATCTAGCAATCCACTGAACAGCATTCTACCAACTATCCTCCACGAAACTAGAGTATCATTTCTGAAATGCATATGCTCTCAAGTATACATTTTTCTCAGATTCACCTCCAATTGCAACTATCGAGGCACGGCTATATCAGCTCCCATCAACTTCCACCTGTATCAGTATCTTATAATATTTATCACCTCCGTATATTGTTCTTCATCCCATTCAACTCTTTCTTGGGTTGAGGGACGAAATTGTTTACAAACACAAATATCCCAAATCACAAGTGTTGGTGAAGGAGCGAGGAAGGAGAAAATAAAGAGTAATGGTTCTTCGATATTTCTATTTCATTTGCTAGGGGACCAATTTCCAATTCGGAGAGTGAGAGAAGAAGGATTTATAGCTTATTCAATGGAATGGAACAATTCAGCACTTGATCATTATAGTTCAGATTCCCCAAGGTAGATGGTCAGAAAGATGTGCCCTGAAATTAGCTTTGAAAGTTAAAATTATAACTTCCATTAGAAAGTTCCTTTTTTGTCCTTCCTTTTTAATCTTTAGAAGTGAGGGGAGTCGAGGAAAGGTGTGCTCATTTTACTCGTTACAATCCCTCTTTAGTGGCTAGAAAGGTAACATGCTTTGGTTAGGATGAACTCAAAAACAATCTGATGCTCGAGAGAGCAACTTCTTTGTCTACTTGATAGATTTACCTGTTACAACCCCTCTTAACTGGCTAGAAAGGTAACATGCTTTGGTTAGGATGGAACTAAAAGAGATCCGATGCTTGAGCTAGCAACTTCTTCGTCTCCTTGATAGATTCAATTGAGCAGGATATAGCTATATGGTCAAATTCAGTCTGCCCAAATTGTATTTTCTATTAATTCCTAGCCCCAGCAATTCCTATTGCTTCACCTGATAGTATCAATACAGGAGAGAGGGACAGGCCTAATCCTGAACCAAGCAGTATCCACGTGAATTAAGTTTTTTTTCTCATCACCTGAAGCGGTCTCATTCTCAATGGATCACAGAGATGATTGAATGCAGCACAAGACAGTCACGATCATAAACAATAAAGAAACATATGTCAATAAGTGAAAGGGTGAAAAATTAAGTAAAGCATAGAGGGCTTCAAAAAAACCTCAATTCAAATTCCTTGTCCATGGGCATACAGCACAATATATCAGTAAGTCTTAACAAATTCGACGCGAGACTGACCTCTTATTCTATTCCTGTGTATTCCGATTTTTGTTCATGCATTCCAATGGCACGTCAGTTTCAAATTTGCCCACACAATCAGAAGATGGTGGTTTCAAACTTTTCTGAGCACAGCCTTAAGGTGGGGCTGAAGACTAGTCATGGCAGTGGCCATTTCAACAACATAAGACAATTCCCCATTGACCAGCTTGAACACTCGAGTGATGTCTTTCACCTGCCAACAAGAAGAAAGAGGTCGGTAGTTGTGAAAAGAAAATTAAGTTGTTCCCAGCAATGGGGGGCGGCGGCGGCAGCAGCAGTTCAGTAGTTAAAGATCACCTATGCTTACTAGTCCATTAGCCAAAAAAAAAAAAAAACAACATTTCGGTAACCTTTTTCTATTTTCAGAGAGGAAATCTACCTTGTATTCGGTCCAAACAAACCAAGCAGGAAAAGGAAGAGTTGCAATAGTAGGATTACATAAGGAAAGGAGAATCTAAGTCGAACCTTGGAGGCGTTGCCCACGAGGTCACTCTTAAGGCAGATGACTTTCTGGTCCGCGTCGAAGGTCCCCTTCTGCAATGACAAGAAGAATAAAAAGGGCGAAGAAAAATAGGGACCGAGGAAGAAGCAGAAAAAGATGGGCGTGGGAGGGAAAGAGAACCTGGACTTCAACAAGGCCGGTGCTCTGAGCAAGGACGACCTCGAGAGAGCCGTCGAGCTTGGGGCGCCAGAAGCCGGACTCGGAATGCATGGGGAGGGAGATGAGGGGGTTCCAGGTCCGCTGGGAGTAGGTGAGGACGGGCTTGCGAGGGTCGGGATGACAGAAGGTGAGCTCCTCCTTGTAGGCGAAGGAGTCGATGGTGGGATACAGGCCTCGCCCTTCCCCTCTCCACGTCCCCACCAGGTACCCAATCCCTTCCACTGCTCCCTGCATTCTTCTCCTTCTTTTTCTCTTCCTCCTCTTCCTCGTGTTGCCCTCTGGTTTTCTCCGCTGTCCTTGGCTCGCTGCTCTCGGTTGTCCCTCTCCTCTGTTCTGCCTCTGGAATTCCGTCGTCTTCCTCATCCGATCTTTAGGACCATCGGGCTCCCTTTCGGGCCCAATGAGCAATGACCGCCGGGGTCCACCAAGGAGATATTCTCTCTTTTAAAATTCAGTTATTTCCTCAACTCGAGTTTAACATTTCCTCTTTGCTATTGACCTTATATTCCGTTAATTTTCATTTTTGATCCCTGAATTTGTGCATCAAACCCTTCAACCTTTTCATTTCCCTTATCAATTCCTTTTAACTTGCATAACTCCTCTAACCAATCCTTCATATTTCAATTTCGATTAATTAAACTTGACATATCTAGTTCAAGGATGATATTGAAAAAACTTTTCTCCCCTGATGTATGTAACTAAAAACCCTGAGATCAAGATGATAGCAGAACTTTGATAAGACGTTTCTCAGCATAAGCACGTTGCTCGAGCTTCTCCATATTAGATTTGTGCTAGTTTCAATTGGTCTGTCAATATAGTTGAAAAAAACTTAGCCCGGAATGAACAAAAACAAGAGTGTTCTTTTGTAGAAATAAACTACTAATTTTCTTTTATTTCCTTTTTTTATCTTATGGAACTCTTTGATCTTCTCTTTTCTAAAGTACTAATTTTAGTGAAATTTAAAAAGAGCCGCCAGTGACCATCAAATTGGTCGGCTGATATGGTCGGCGGCCGATGGCTTCCGGCGCCGCCCGTGATGATGGTCGGCGACCGGGCGGGGCGGGCAAGGATCAGCGAGTAAAAAAAATTGAATAAATACAAAAAAGAAATTGTTGCGTTATCAAACGCATTTCTATTCTTTTTTCTATTCCAAGATAGAAATTTTGTGTCGTTATCAAACGGGTTCTTTTATTCGAAAATTGTTCCCCTGAGGGCGAGAAATAGAAAAAAACCATTTTTGAAAAAAAAAAAAAACTCTTCCCCTAACGTTTGCAGCGTTTGCATGCGCAGCCTTGGTCTCTCAATATAGTTGAAAGAAGGGTTCTTATTTATTTTTATTTTTTATCTTATGGAACTCTTTGATCTTCTCTTTTCTAAAGTACTAATTTAGTGAAATTTAAAAAAGATAGTAAAATTAGGATAGAGATGAGAATTTCTACAAAGTTGTTTATGATTAAGTAATATGACGATAATTCTTTTTTAATAATTTAATGTACTTCTTTCATATAGACATGAGATAATATCGTTTGCTGTAGTTTAAATATATTTAATGAATGAAAGTATTTGTATAAAACATAAATAACTAGACAATTTATGGATATTGACTCCTGTTTAATTATTAAATATATTTATAATATCTCGTCGCGTGTTATACTTTTACATGATTTATGGTGTAGAAATCAAGCAAGAGTGTTCATCGATTAATAATAATCATGACACTATTATGTGGATATTACTTATAAAAGCATTCGAAATGGTAAAGAGATTGCCATAAATGGTGATGAGCTGAGGCTACTGTTGATGGTGTGTGCGTGCAAAGGGGTCTTCCAGGCATAACCCACCAATCGATCTGAGAGAGAGAGAGAGAGAGAGATCAAACGGCCAAGTGTCCTTGTGTTTATTTATGCCCGGAAGACCCCTTTGACCATTTCCTAGAACAACGTCGTGACAACTTCCTTTACTCTTTGGCATCTCTCTCTCTCTCTCTCTCTCTGCCATTTATTCTTCTGATTTGTCAAATTATAGCTCTCTCTCCCTCCCTCCCTCCCTCCCCCCCTCTTCCAACAATTGCCTGGTGTTGTCCTTGATCATTGAAAGCGCAGGATGATCCTCCTCGATGTACCATTCAGAGAACTAGCATTAGAAACAGCTCATGGACGATAAACATGCACCTGACATTGTCCTTTCGGTTACAAACCAACATCTCCCTCTTCCAATAATCCATCCCTCCAGCAAGTTTGACCCTCAGTTTGCGCCCCCATAATCATCATGTCATTCGGGTCAGCGTGTTCGTGTCTGTCGAGATTGAGAAACATAGAGATGCTGGAGCCAGTGCGTTCCTCGAATGGCCTTTCTATTCATTGGTCAGTGTTTCCCATACGCTTCCTTCATCGGTTATGTTATTGCTCCGCGCTCTGCATCATACGCTAGTTTTGGAACCTGATCTACGTGCTTAAGTATTTTATATGCGGCAGGCCTATATCAGCATTCACGGATTATCTTAATTGAACAAGTTTTGCCCGACTCCCATGTCCCCACCCTGCGTCAATAGACGTGCCTGCCACCCAATCCTCCCCGTTGATGGAGACCACTGCAGATGTTGGTCTCCCCTTTATTTGAGACAGAGATGCATCCAATAAATTTTGATTTGATACCATGGCAAATGCGAGTCATAGTTTGCAATTCCAAGCATTCCTGGAATAACGATCAGAAGCTTCCTTTTCTTTTTTCGAAGACGGAAATGTGATTTTGTCCAAATAAAACCTGCCCTCCTCAAGTGAATTCGACATCATTTCAGCACAAGTTCACATGCTCTGTTTTCCCTCCTTTTAGTGCAGAAATGTTGTGATGGATAGAGTTTCGATCGCCAGATTCCTGTTGGTGCATGAATCGTGAAAAGGTGAGGCATGCCTGATCTCATCTCCCAATCTGATTTCGATCCACTTTGTTCCAATTTAATATGAATTGTAGCGATTGTATCTCTAAAGATGAATGTGCATCCTATATGATTGATAAGGAGCGCACACAAGCCAAGCAAACCTGAAGTTATGGACTCAATCCCCAAGAATGATACAAACGGATGTTACGACATGCCTGGCAACCCCAAAAAGCCAAATCAAACAGCCAAAGATGTCTCCAAGTCTACAGCTGATTCACCTGCTATACCTGCAAATTCTGATCCATTTCCCAAAGATTGTGAAGTTGGATTGAGAAAAGTTGAACGGGAAAACAAGAACAATGCAACCATTGATGGACTCCCCATTTGCCAGCAGCAGATTCCAGGCCTAACAAGAACGCATGCCAATAATCATGACCACAATGAAATTCCAACAGCTTCATCTGCAGCGACATTGACAAGTAGACCACTCACACTGATGACGCTGCAACTGCAACCAAATACAAAGAACTGCAATAGCCAGCAGGGATCGAGCCGTTCTAACAGCTTGGAGAGCTCGGGTGTGATGCTGAGGCCCCACACAGGTGGGGATGTTCGATGGGAGGCCATCAATATGGTGCCCAAGGGAGGTCCTAAACTTGGCATGAGCAACTTTCGGCTCCTGAAACGCATAGGATATGGGGACATAGGAAGCGTGTATCTCGTGGAGCTCCGAGGAACCAACACTCACTTTGCCATGAAAGTGATGGACAAGTCATCCCTTGCCAGCAGAAACAAACTCCAGCGAGCCCAGACCGAAAGGGAGATACTCGGGCTCCTCGACCACCCATTCCTGCCCACTCTTTATTCTTACTTCGAGACCGAAAAGTTCTATTGCTTGGTCATGGAGTTCTGCAGCGGAGGAAATCTGCATTCCCTCCGTCAAAAGCAACAAAACAAGCGTTTCACAGAAGAAGCTGCGAGGTTCGGTACATTTCTTTCCTTCATTCAAGTTAATTAACCAGCTTTGTGACTAAATGCTGCTTCCTTTCTCCAAAATCTCATCTTTAATTCAACAAGCAGTGCTTACCATTCCATTCTGTGATAGATCATCAATTCATCAGATCTCCATGAGCGAGCACCTAACGAATTACTCATACGAAACATCCTAATTTCAGGATAACGATCCATCCTTTCTCTAAACTGTGATTAAACCAAATAGATAGATTAAGGTTTTGTGGCTCAGAAAATCTGTTGTACCTAAATTCTAGGATATCTAGACATATTTTTAGAAGATGGAAATCTGAAGGGTGATCAATGGACCACAGCATACGTCTAAAGTTAGTAATGTGTGTCAATCGATTAACCGGTTAATTGTAACAGGTTTTATGCATCGGAGGTGCTGTTGGCGCTGGAGTACCTGCACATGCTTGGTATTGTATACAGGGATCTGAAGCCAGAGAACGTGCTGGTGAGAGACGAAGGGCATATAATGCTTTCAGACTTCGACTTATCACTACGGTGCTCGGTCAGCCCAACACTAGTGAAGTCCTCATCGGTACATGTAGGTGGTGGCAGCGGCGGCAGCAGCAGCAACGGTCTTTCATCTGGGGCCATCTTGGATGATGAGTTTGCAGTGCATAGTTGCATGCAGCCATCCAACTTTCTGCCACGGATATTGCCCGGGAAGAAGAACCGCAAGTCTAAATCGGACTTCGGGGTGATGATGGGGGAGGAGGGCCTCAGTCCCAATTGCCCGAGCTGATGGCGGAGCCAACCAACGTGAGGTCCATGTCCTTCGTGGGGACCCATGAGTATCTGGCTCCGGAGATCGTCCGTGGAGAAGGACATGGGAGTGCGGTAGATTGGTGGACGTTCGGCATATTCTTGTATGAGCTGCTGCATGGCACCACTCCTTTCAAGGGCTCGGGCAACCGGGCCACTCTCTTCAACGTGGTGGGGCAACCCTTGAGATTCCCAGAGACCCCACAAGTGAGCTTCATGGCGCGGGACTTGATACGAGGCCTCCTAGTCAAGGAGCCCCACAAGCGCATTGCCTACAAAAGAGGTGCCACTGAGATCAAGCAACACCCGTTCTTCGAAGGAGTGAATTGGGCCCTGGTGAGGAGTGCGCCCCCTCCCCACGTACCTGATCCCGTCGACTTCTCCCAGTTTGCTGTCAAAGATCCAAAGGTAGAACACGCCAAGAAGAAGACGATCACTGATAATAATACTACTCTTTATCAAAAGACGACAATCCTAGTGACTCTTCTTACATAGAATTCGAGTACTTCTAACAATTATGGACAATGGCAGATAAACTTATCGCCGACGTTTGATGTATACATGAATAGAACTAAAGGTTTTGCAGTTTGAGCGCCGTGGCACCTCTCTCTCTCTCTCTCTCTCTCTCTCTCTCTCGCACTAGAAGGAAGGTGCGAGGGTGGAATTGGGATGAGTCACCAGTGCACTTTGCTCTGCAGCTAGAGAAAGCTTGACACCATGTTCCCCTGGACATGTGATATGTTTAACTTGTGTTGTTTGGGATTTGAATTCCTCAGTTCAGTTGCCCCCAACAGCAGGGAACTGCCGATATAAGGACAACGGTATATGGCCGTAGCAGTCCTACTGACCGGGAAATTTTCCGGTCGGGTTACCAGAAAGGACGTCTAGTAACGGCCTGAAGGGATGTCTTGGGCAGAGTTTTATAGGAAATATTAAGGCAGCTTTATGAGCTCAGTACATGTAGCTTTCTTTTTTGAAGGCTTCTTCTCTCCAATAATCTAAGGTTGTACAATGTAGGGGTGATGGATTTTATGGTGGGCCAGCTCCCACCTTGAAATCTAGAACCTAACCAGTTAGGATTGGTTTCCCCATTGGTTTTAGGTTTAATTTAGGAACTGGCCGAGTTAACATCTCAACTAATTCTTACAAAATGATAAATTTCCTCTGCTCCACTTGGATTTGCGAGGCAATCATTTGACGCTCTTGTTGATGGTATTGAGTATTGAGAAAAGCCATATACAAGCTCGTGAATATCTTCGGCCAGGGAGTGTTTTTGTCAATAGGGGTGATAAAAATGCCCTGTATTTTCCCTACTCTTCTTTATCCCATCTTTCACTACTTGCCACGGCTATCCATCCATCTTGTCAGGGACTGCTAAGATGGAGATAAAAAGAAATTTTTTTTTTTTTCTTTAAGATCAATGTATGTGCATGTGTCCGCTGCATTGCCAACTAAACTAGATTGAAATTGCGGATTCAATAAAAAAAAGGACTCCAAACGTGGGAGCACTCCTCAATGCACCCTTCATCACTTACAAAGTTGGTCGAGAGCTTCAGATAGGTCCGGTTCTACCCTAGACAGCCGGCTCCCAGGTACACAAGATTGTGCCTACATTTTGATATAGGATCAGCTACTGGGGATGTACATGCTGCATACGCACCAATACCATCCACGGAGGTAGGTGAAATATTACAACACAGAAAAGCAAAATATGGAATTGCAACACATGCCAATATACCTGCATTTCATATAGGATCAGCTGCAAGGCTTTCTAGAGCGTGCGACAGAGACGGGATAAGGAAGAGGGGGCACCCGACGCAGGAGAATCAGTCAATCGAGTTAAAGAAGTTGACTTCAAATCAATCAAAATGGCGGGGAGGTGCTGGAACTCGACCATCTGGTACGCCTGCCCCTGCGCCACTCCCTCTCCCTCTCCCTCTCCTTCTCGCAACTTGGTCGTCCGCTCCAAAGTCGGATTCCTCCAAGATATCGCCGAAATCGTCCACAACAAAGTCAGCCCTCCCTCAGCCCTCACCCTTCTCTCTCTCTCTCTCTCTCTCTAACTCTGTGTGTGTGTGTGTCTCTCTCTCTGTGCGGCTAAGTCTGATCGAGGCTTACTGCGACTTGGTAGGTGCTCATCGCAGCTGGTGTATCGACGGCCATCGGGCAGCTGTCCAAGCCCTTCACATCGCCGGAGGGAGATGCCAAGCATTTCGATTTCAGAGTCGCCTTTCGTTCCGGTGGTTTCCCTTCCTCCCACTCCGCCGTGAGTACCCACCACCCCCTTTCCCTTTCCCTTGTGAATTGTAGTATATTATATGTGGCGTCGACTCCCCTCATTCCGTCTCTTTGATTTGTCTTCCATAGGCAGTTGTGGCCACCGCTACCTCCCTTTCTTTCGAGAGGTAACCCCCCGCTTTCTCCGTTCAGATTCTCAGGATACGATTGATGGTTTGAATGTTTTCCCCAAAGCCCCTGCGTCGCCCTTCCTGATTTCAGGCGGCGCCTGGTGTCTCCCCATAACAAAAACCTTAACTTGAGCCTCGTGATGGCAATATCCCATCTCCCTTTGCTCTCCACCTAGTTTGGGTATTGAATGTCCGGATAAGATTAGCTGATGTCTGGTCTCGAGGGAATGTGTAGCGCGTGTCTTTTCTTCTCGGGCGTTTTCTGCTTTTTTTCGTGAGGTTCACATTCTTTTCTACCTTCCCTTTTGGCAGGGGATTCTCAGATTCAATCTTTGGACTCTCGGTTGTGTATGCTGCACTTGTCATGTATGATTCCCAGGTAATCTTCTTCTTTTTATTTCTTTGTCTAGTTTTTGTTTTTTCATATCATTCTTGCCTTGGTGCTTCTGAATTCTTCTTATCCTTCCAGATTGATGTTTCAAAGCGGGCTACTTACTCCTTTAATCTTGCCTATTTGTACACCTCACATATAACTGTTCCATTTGAAGAGAATACCTCCTTTTGTTAGTTCTCTGAGGATTCATAATAATAAGAATTAAGGATGCGTGGCATTGGGTAGCAAACTGTATGTTGGTCCTTTGTTTGAGTTTTAACTGTTTCTTGTGAGGTGGCTCATTATGCTTTTGTGAAAAATTACCACCCTGTATGTATTTTCATCATGTATTCTATGAAGGTAGACAACCTTCAGATTTGGCCCACAAATAAAATCGTTACCTCACCTTCCTTTGTTATTGTGATTTATCCCCTGACGGCTGAAAGATTGAGAGGAATTGTCCCTGTATAGTTGTAGCTTCTTTCTGCTCCCACTTCTTGCACAAACTAGAGTGTATTTCTGTTCATCTTTTTACTTCAGTGGTCTCCTTAAAAGGACTGCATGGTCTGGTTTGGCTTCCTCCAGCCTTTTCTCCTTTCTAACTCAATTTGGGGTTCTATCTTCCATCTGAGAAATTCATTGCCTGATCATGTGCTTAATGCCTTTGAATGCTAATCATGGGCTAACTCCTTCGTCTATTTAAAAGACTATTGCTCCTATGAAACTTCCCTACAGTTGATTAGCTTAATAGCTGAATATTGATCACTTGATTGGTCGTCATATCAGAAGCCTTAAGCACCTCCTCACCTCCTTTGGTATCCTAGCAGACAGAGAGGTGGGGTAGGATGATCTGATCAGATGCTATTCAGGTCTGTAAGTACCTGGCTAGGAACAATGCCTGTGAACTGTATGCCTAACAAGTATATCTGAGCAGTAGCTTGGGACTTAGGCTGTAAAAATGTAGCCAAGGAATTAAAGGATTTTCAAAGAAAAGATTAAAAATCTCTATTCATCGGACAGAAGCTTCCATACTTAGAGTTGCAAGAGAGAAATTGCAGCATGTAATTCAATAGCAAAAACTTGCTCAATAATGGAATTTAATGACTCAACCAATGAGTTATCCATTTGAAATGCATGTAATTGAGAACTCTTAGTCCTAATCCAAGTTAAAGTAGGAAAATCTTAATTAGGAAGACTAATATCCTAATTCAAATGCCATTGCCCCCAATTCTCCATCAAGAAGCTTGTAGTTTTTCATTCAGCAGCCCTTATTATAATTACTAGCTGTGTTCCCCTCTTCAACACCTAATAAGAGGAATAAAATGGGTGGCCCTGGGATTGCACTTATAAAATTTTCACTTGACGAAGATTTTAGTCTTTTAATTGTTATGCCATGCAGCCTTTTTTAAAATTTTTATGAGATATCACTTGCAATTTTGATGCTATTCTTAATGATTCTCCTCTAGACCTCAGCAGAATTCACTGTGCCACTTCACATCCAGTCAACAAACAGATAGGAACTCCATTGCTGTGTGCTGTTCTATTTCTGTCCCCACATCTTCTAAAAGCACTTATTTCCATCCGTCACATTAGCCTTGCTACCTGTATCTATTAGTTCAGCAATAATGGACATCATATATCATTATTCATTTATCAGCAAGAAATAAAAATTGCCATCAGTGGCTATAGAAAAGGATGGGAATGAATAGCGACTTGGCATATATTATAGCTTTATATGTTAGTCTATTGGACTAAGCCCCTCAAAAGAATGCTGCAGAAACAACATCCTGTCTAAAAGCAAAGCCAGTGAATTTGAGAATACTTGTCTGCCAATGGACACAGATTCAATGTGACAGTAAGGAGGCACCACTATTTTGTTAGACCGGTGACCCACTTGTAAGAGTACAGTAATTATTAGTCTGCGTTTCCTTGTAAAGGCTGGGGATGATAATTCTTGTGACGATTGTTTAGGGTAGGTATCTGTAATCAGCTGCATACATTGTAGAAATGTAGATCAAATATTCTGTGGTTTGGTTGGCTGACTTGGGGAATCTTCCACCGGGTTTTCTCGTGTTGTATGTGCAGGGCGTAAGAAGAGAAGTGGGGAAACATGCCAAGGTGATGAATGGAGCTCTGCTCAAGAAAGCACGAGTGAAATCTCCATCCGTGGAGAGTGACACAGTGCGAAAGCCATCTTCATTACCCATCAATTCGGGTGGAAGCAGCCAGTTTCCGAGCAAACTACAATTACGAATGGGTGATGATGGGGAAAATATATCTGGTATAGTTGGAGAGAGCGGAACCAGGCTGAAAGAATCTGTTGGGCACACGGAGGTGGAAGTTTTAGCCGGTGCTGTATTGGGCTTCGTGGTCAGCATGGTTGTAAATTCCTTGATGTAGTAGTAGTTTTTTCTACTATGCCTCCATTTTTTTCGTCCTTCCTCCTTAAGTTTGGAATGGAAACTAGATTTGAGTCCCATGATCACGTGTGTCCTTGGCGACTCCTTTAAATCGTTATACTTCTTAGTGATTGCAAAACAATTGCGGGAATAATACGATAAACGCACTAGGCAACCGTTTTCTGGTCATGGCAAGGTAGCGTGCGGGCCCTGTAATGATACACTGACTTGAAATGCGTGGGGTTCTCAGGTTGGTGTGGTCCATTAGTGCTTCGGACATGATCCCTCCTTTCGGTCCGGAGCCCGCTAGTCAATGGACCTACTTGCCTTGCTGGTGAACCAGCAGCAGAGATAACACTCGTTTTATTGGTGTGGTGATTGCTACGAAGACAATTTCTTGATGCCCGTGAAAAGGACATTGACATTCTAATCGAAAAAAAGAAAAAAGAAACCCATAAGAAAATAAGTCATGGATCAGCCTTTTCTTTATGGCAACAGAGTATTGTTTTGCTTCTCCATTTCCCAGCAACAAAATTCCCATCTCAAACCACATGGCTGAGCATGACGGTGTACAGAACAACGAACTTCCATAGGCCCCTTCCTCAGGGGGGGGCAGGGCCCAGTTAAGTGGAGGAGCCCCACTGTAGCGGGCCCAGCCAGCCCAGAGTGCCATCGCTGATCCCTTTTCCCATTCAAAGCGTGAGTTTGTGACGTGGCGGCGGATGAGGTGCTGAGCTGTCGGGATGGGGGGCACGTGGTTGCAATTGGGGAAGCTTAGGGCGCCTCGGCTTCCACGTGGACGACACCTCCCGAGGTGTCCCCTCTCCTCTGTTCCTTCCTATTTCAGTGCTGATCTGCAGAGGGAAGAAGGATCGATCTCTCGGTAAGAAGAAAAAGATGTCAGGAGCGCAAGGGGCAGAGCCCAAGGAGTCGAGGACGGCGACGACGTACGAGTCGGTGGAGGGAGGGGAGAACAGGACGAGGACGGACATACGCATCCCTCAGGACCAGGGCGGCATTCAGGTGGACTTGCTGCAGGAGAAGGTCCCCGATGCCACCGGGTACGGCGGCCCCGTCTTTGGTGCTGGTGCTGCCGCCAGTAAAACCAAGGATGAGGAGGCGGAGGACAAGCAGAAGCTCGACTTAGGCGTCACTGGCACCGGATGATGTTGAGAATCACGCGAACTCTCTTTAACTTCGTAGCTGTAGCCTGTAGCCTCTCTCTCCCTCTCTCTCTCTCTTATATCTCCACTGGGGCTGTATGCATTTCTATATATTCGAAGAAGGAAACTACCATATATATATGTATGTATGCAAAAAGAGAGAGAAGTGTGGTGTAGTGTTGGCAATTTTTTTTTTTTTTTTGGTCGAATAGTGTTGGCAATTTGATGTCGTCTCCTTTTGATTTTCTTCCGCTCTTCTGCCACCTAGCTGATCATTTTGTGCTTTATTTCAATGTAATCGCTTTGAATCGACAATAACGCCATCATTATCGCCTCTCGCACAATCTTAAAGAGGTACTAAGACCATTCATTATCACCTCTCGCACAATCTTAAAGAGGTACTAAGACTTTTATTAAATACTAATCTCAATGTCTCATGCGGCACGAATCATATTATTAAGTATACAAAACAGAGATCCTTTTAATCAAGACACATTTCTTTAATTACATACTCTATGAACATCAATTCCATGTTTCACCCCAGCCAAACAAAAGCTTAACCTCAATCCTAAATTACTCAAACCATGCTGAAAAATATGAAAAAAAAAAATAAGGGAAAAAATAAGGGAGTCAAACTTAAAGACAAAACGGCAAGTCTTCTGGACTTTTGATGATATTTCAAAATAGTATTGATTATTTCAATTGTTATGCTAATTCAAAAATATAAAAAACGGGAGTAATTTTTCAACGTACTGAACACATAAGAGTTATTTATTTTCCTGATTGATGCATTGAAATGCATTGGAGTGATAGAGATCCACCAAATTAACGGAAAAACGAGGGCCAAATCAAGACTATTCCTCTCGTTCTACATTTAAATCTTTTCTCCTTTCCTTGGAATGCAAAACCACAAGCGCTGAACTATTCTAATACTAATATTCACCATAAAATAGAAGAATTATAACAGCAACTTTCCAAAACTCTCTTGTCTTTTGTTTAGAAACTCCAGTTGTCATCCAACGACATCTTCTGTCTGCTGACAATCTCGACACAATGCGAGATTCAATATCCTATCATGGAGTAGTACCTCTTAAATCACAGACGATCAAATCCAAAAAAAAAAAAAAAAAAAAAGCCCTTTAGTTAAATCTTCAATATAAGCATCCCATAGCAAGTTGAAATGAACACGATGGCCAACGACACGTAACTTCTCCTTTACTTACTTCCACAGTCCTCGAATAGTCTCTCCTTGTATTCGACATATAAGAGACGGAAACCTTTATGATTCGTACGTATCTTAGTAATCATTTTCAGCTCAAATAAAAGAATCGGGAATGTTCTGTTACCCAATTCTCGACCCTTGGTATTTCAACCAGATCTTCACACAACCGCTGCCACACGTACCGCGTTCATTTTGGATTAGATTAGCTTCAGATTTCTTTTGAAGCATGCTCCATGGGAGACCTTATCTCTGAAACAAACAATAACGGGATGAAGTCATCTGCAAACGGGCCTACGGGAGCACCGACAGTGTATGCACGGGGCATGTTAGTCAACAGATGAACTGTCCAAAGGAAAGTGATCGAGAATTTTATTCTATTTTTGCTGAGTTTTGTTTCGGCGAATTTCAAGTTTGGTCAACCAAAATCTTGCGACTATGTCGGTTCTCCTGGTTACGGGGAGGAGCTTTTAACGGGAGCTGCAGGGTCAAAGACCTGGTGTTTGTATATTTCTTTCGAGTAGAAGTGTCATCGGGATCTTTTGGCTCAACTTTATCCCAGTTTTACCCAGAGAGCAACCCCATTTTTTTTTATCTTGAATTGGTCAAAATATGCGGAATTATCAAATATATGGAGTTTCCTTTTGTATATTATATGGTGATCCAATTTACAAGACCATGATCGGGAATTTTTGGATCGTCTTTCTTCGAATAAGAGATGAGTCATGATTTTTATATGATGCTCACTTTAATGTTAAAAAATTTCAACGGATTACTAAAGTGCTACTTAAAACAAAATTTACAATAATTTAAGTGTCAATTCCAATTGGGAATGTTAGAAATGCGAAATGGTAATGCTTTATCATTTTCCTTAACCGATGTGGGTTGCCCGCATGCCCATCAACACTAATAGCCCCGAATAACGTCGGCTACATGTTTTGTCTTAAATATAAACTCTACTCAGCACAAGTCAGGCAATTTCCACAAATTCCTCAACCCCTAATTTGGAATACTAAAATTAAGAGCTGAAACTCGTAATGGAGAGCATGGGTGGCTCGAATTCGTTTCAACAAATCCAAGACAAAGGTGAACATCATCACGATTTAATATTTTCTTGTGTGGCCAAACCGAGAATGACCTTCGTTCGAGTTGCCCAACCCTAACTGATTTGAGCATGGCAAATTAGTTATCTGATATAAATCATCGATAGATTTTCCATAACTAATTTATTTAAATTAATTCGTTCTAATTTTCAATTTGACTAGTCTTGTAATGGCCCATTCCACGTGGCTATTCATTTAGTGAGGGTATCAAATGGGCATTCCTTTCTTCTCCACATAACGACGGAAGGGATGGGTAATTTTAGAGATGGAACGGGCGTCCCGTCCACGGCGATTCTCTTCTACGAAACGTGCCATTATAGTTTCTACGCGGTGATAACTCAAAAAAACCACAAGAAAGTCATTATCCAAGGACAATTTGCCCGCAATTCGTCCTCTCCAGCAGCTCAAAGGAGGTAATTCTACAACTTGGAATTAACTAACCCCCCGAGAAAAACAGAAGGTAGTCGACAAGCAGATCATCAAGTCTGTCTTAAGATCCTGGCCATGAGTATCTTGGCAAGCAAAATGAAATCGTTGGACCCTAGGTAGCTAGCGAGCTATTTGGGGAACTTGAACATGTCTGGATCACAACCCAAATAGTGGAAAGGGAACTTGTGGTGAGATGAAGCTCCGGCATCCGCCACGACTTGCACTTGGGAGGATGGATAGGCTTTAGGCAGCGACTGGCATGGATCAGCCTGCTGCAGGGGCAGGCACTGCTGCTGCTGCTGCTGCTGCTGCTGCTGAGACGTGGCTGCGAGAAGTTTGTCCAAGAAGGACCAATCTCCTCCGCCGCCGCTGGAACTGCTGCAAGTGGAAGCAGCGGTGAGCCTCAGCATCTCCTGCACATCACCAAAGGAGGAGGAGGCGACCTCTGGGCTCAACAGCTGCGGGAGGTGCATGGAGCACTCCATGTTGTAATTGTTGCACAGGAGGGATTGTAGTTGTAAGTGATGATGATGCTGATGATGGCGATGTTGCTTGGGCTCCACTTGTGATGTCATACAGAAACCCCCGCCACCACCTGACTTCATGCACTGACTGATGTGGTCATGTGACTCCTGATGATGATCTTGACGTTCTTGACCCATTTCTGCTTGGAACCCAACTCTATGGTTCTTTTTCTTGAACACCCTGCATACCACCCACCCATCTTCCTGCAAAGAGATCGATATTGAACATTTACTAGCTACTTTTTCAAGTCGTGCCACAGCAGTTCCTCAGTTCTCATCCATTTAATATCCTTTGTTATGTCAACACATAAATCCAACTCCACTATCTAGCTGCTGGACTCATATAGAAGCGAACTTGTATGTATGGATATATACCTGGAGGTCTGGGGCAGATTCTTCTTCAAGCCGATACTCATGCATGATCCAGTCAGTCTTCTGGCCATGAGGAGCTCGTCCAATGTAGAAGACTAGGGTCTTCCTCATCCCTATCCTCTTTGAGTTGCTTAGGTGGATGGCCTTGTCCCTCCCTGTTGCCTTCCAAAATCCGGCTGCCGTTGCCCGATTTGTTCGAGTTCCGGTTGGATATTTCTTGTCCTTGTGGCTGAAGAAGTACCACTCATTTTGAGGACCCGTTCCAATCTTGCACTTGTCTGCATTAGTTTACAACAGGAAGCCCTCATTAGATACATTGCTAATGTCGGTGTCAGTAATTGAAGTTTTGACTTGTACCACATCCATTCGTATGTATATTTTGTCAAAAGGCAAAAGATATAATGCCACACCAGCACATAATTAATAGGATCTGGTGCGTACTAAATTATGAATAATACCAGAGATACTGAGACTTATATACAAAATCGATTTACTAAGTGAATAAAGCAGAAAACTGTTGGGTGCTTAAATGTGACTGCTAATTTAAGTAACCACGTCTTTTGTTACATCACTTCGATGCAATATAGGTCTTCCATGGAGTCAAGCCAATTCATGTGTAAAAAAGTCGGGGATTTGTTTTTGTTTTTGTTATTGTTTTTTCTTTTTTGGGTGAGTTATGTAACTGAAACTTTTTTATACATGGACTAATGCAGGTTCAGTTCATTCTGTCTTTTCTGGAAACTAAAAAGATGGATCTCATTATGTTCCCAAGTGAGATTTATGTAATCTGCGAAAAGAAAAATCTCTATGGCCCCTCTTTGGTTCAAGTTGATGTGTTAGCAGATACTGTCAGTTTTCCTTACCTTGGTTCATAGATACTGAGTTATGCAAATATTAAAGAATGGAATGAAAAGTGCGGGGCACATGGAATTATAGAAGGAACGTATGAAGCAAGTGGGCACAATGACCTTTAAGATCCCAAGGTTCGAGCTTGTTGAGATCAATCTCTCTAATAACGTCGAGATCGATGGCTTCATAAGACACCTTCTTCCTCAGATAGTAATAGAGAAGCTCCTCATCTGTGGGATGAAATCGGAAGCCAGGTGGAACTGATGGTTGTCCATTGCTTGCCATCATCTTCTTTTTCTTCCTTAAGTGGGGAAAACAAAGAACAGAGAGAAATGAAGCAGGTTTTATTAGCTGATTCTACGACCAAATTAAGAAAAGGTAAAGGGGCTGGCTCCATACAACAAATGCTCTCCATAGTCATATTATATATTTCATGCGCTGAAGCAAACCCTAGCATGCATAAAATTTAACAGACTGCAAGCTTCAGAAAGACCTAAGAAAATTCAAAAGAGTGGATAAGAACAAAATCAAACAAAAACAAGGAAATATATTAGTGTGTCTGGCAAGCAATACTGCCTTCAAAATTCAAGTGATGGTTTTCATTCATATCTTCAAGGATAGAAGATACTTAGTAAGTCCACCGCAACAACCCTAGATGGACGTACACACTTCTGTCAAAACATTGCATCCTAAGTGACATCCGGTCAGAAGGGTAAGAAGAAAATTCAGGAGAAATATAGATGATGTCTTGGAACCCTCGGATGAAAAGGATGGATTTTTGTGAAGCTAGTCAACTATGGTAAATATATTGTGGGAGTAGCTCAAGTAGTGAAACTAAGCACGCGCTTTACGTGTGATCTACACTGCTCATCATGAAACGCAGAAGAGAGGATGCTGCTCTAAAAGTTAGCTGAAATGAGCATGCACACAACATCTGATGCATCCAATCTCTGTTGTATGACCTCCGATCCAAAGAAACAAAAATAAATAAATAAACGAGTGAATTGATCAGCTTCACCATTGCGAAGCATGCACTGAAAATGAAGAAGACAAACAAAAAATGAAAGATGAACTAACTGATCGACCCTGATCAACCCTGGAACTGGAAGTACGCAGTCAGACGTAGCCGTGGCTACCTTTTCAGCAGCACTAAACAGATATTAAGGAACATATCACAGAATTAAAAGAGAAAATAGGTCAGAGGAGAAGAAAAAGAGCAGACCTCTGATGTCAATAATTCTGTTTCGTTTTCGTTCTTTTTTCCCAATGACAAGAAGTGAACTTTTGAAGAGGGGCCAAACTTTTTATCCGGAAGAGATGAGGGGAGAGAAGCTGCTGATGAAGAAGAGATGTTAAAGGTGGGGCTAAAGAGAGAAAGCGAGAGAGAGAGAGAGAGCGAGAGAGAGAGAGAGAGAGAGGGAGAGAGAGGTTATTATTAAACAATTTTATAGAGGGACTCTCAAACAAGGAAGCAAGGGAATTTGAAAGAAAAGGAGAGATGATCAGGATAGTCTCTACTTTTTCAATAAATAATCCAATAATCTTGAATAGAGACGGTGACGAGAGGAAAGATGGGCTTGACCAGCCTCATTTTTGTCACGGGAGTGTGTATTACTATTGACTAAAAAGCAAAAATGAGGCAATGGGTGTCCGCCGAACGGGAAACCTTGTCCTGGCTATCGCCTCATTACAATGAAGAAATTCTGCGCTACTGTCATTTACCATCTCCACAGTTTGTCTGATAATCTTAGCTCTTCCTTCTTTGTTCACATTATGGACAGCTAACCATCTTCTGTTCATTTTTATAAGGGTCTCCCATAATTTGTCCCAACCGCCATGTTGAAAAACCCTACTGGTCTCAGTTTTCCATTTTTTCCGGTCAAAACTTTTGGAAATGACGACAAATAGTTTATCCCTTCTAATAAACACGGAGAATGCCTCCTTATTTCTTCTTCTCTCTTTATCGCAATATATAATATCACAAGACCCACTAAACATTACCACGCCTTTTAACATTATTTCTTGAAATAAAAGTTTTTCAAAAGTTTGAGGGTCCCAATAGCATGAGCAGACCGAAGCAGGTCTATTGTTTAGGAAATAGATAGAGAGGTTCATATTTCAAATGATCAATATTCAAGAACCTGAGAGACTCTGGTCTAGGTTTTATGTGTATATATACATAGTTTATAAGATCATGGGAACAAACTCGATCCTTGGATCCCGTCCGGAAGGGAATGGAAGAAGAATAGAAGGGACTAATCTGCATGTCCAGCATTAATTAACAGCTGGTCGTCGAATGAATAAAAGAAAAAGGGTACCATTATTGTATATCACCAATTCCAGGTCAAGCTTAAATGGCACCTCAAATTCAGTGCAAATTGAGGAGAGAGGGAGCTAGTTGTGCAGATGGGGAGGGTCACAGGGCGTTTTTACGCAAATGCCCATGGCACTGAATCGGTAGAGATGCAGGGACGTCGATCCGGATGCATCATGCCTCGACATTTTCATGGCTATCTTATGTCGGATTTGCCCTTTTTTCCACAAAAGAAAAGGCAAAAAGGTTGAGGGGAGATAGGCACGTGAGGAGGGGTACAAGGGTGAGAAAGCAAATCCCCTGAAAGTCCGTGGAATATACACGTGCTGATCCAACACAGACTACACAAACCAATGTCTCGGTTTGATTAATTTATGTGTAGTTTTGTGGCTGTTGTTGGGATTGGCTTCATTCATTCATCTCTTCGCTAGACTACCACCAAAGGGATTCCCACGCTACCTCTCTCTCTCTCTCTCTCTCTCTCTCTGCACCAATTCCCGGTCAATTACGGAGACCACCCCAGAATAAGGGCTGAACCTTTTGCCATTATTATGGTCATTACCCATCATTTCCCCATTTGATTAATCAAAGCACCGCAACTTCAACACCGTCGCCAGGCCACAAACTCTTTTAAACCTGCGTGACCGTGTGCCGTTGCCTTCACGAACACTGCATAACGCCATTAATAGTCTTAGCAGATGAGTTATCAATGGGAATCCTAGGGCCATCTACACTCATTTCACTTGCAAGCTTCGAATCTTAGGTGGTCGTACTGCTTCCCCGCTTACAATCCTACAATACCGGCATGTTACCTTTAATTGTTTCATTGGAACCGCCCGTGAAAATATATATATATATATATATATATATATATATATATATATATATATATATATATATATGTATGTATGTATATGTATGTATGTATGTATGGATAATTTAGCTACGGATCATGACGATTTAGAGCTTAACTGCTCGCCTATCTCTTCCAAGATCATGATCCATTTCATGGGCGAATTTTTGCACAGCTCATGCGCTCTATATTAAGTATCAACACGGTGAAAAAGCCCATTTCCTCTGTAGTCATAATTGTATCTAAACGTTTATTAGCACCCATGGAAGTTTATGCTAATTACCTTTTCTCATCCTTTCATTTACGAGGAAAAATGGTACTATCTCAAAAACAAAGTTTAATTTTGTTTCCTTTTTTTTCCCTTGCAGAGTTTGAGTGCTATCCAAATTTACAGAATTATAATGCTAACACCATACTCACACCGATTTATAAAAATGTTCAAAATGATGCAACAAATTGAAAGTAGGCATTCAAACAAATATATCCTTATTAACACTAAATAAGATTTTCCAGTCATTACTCTGTACATCTCTTTTATAAATCAGTTTTACTCTACATGGCGTTATTGGACATCACTTCAGTGCAGATGTTCACCTTCAATGGATTTAGTGCATTGCCAAATCCCAATGATCCGTGTGCGCTATTATGATCTAAAATGTTCAATCCTGGTAAAATATGGCACTTGATTGTAATTATTTGAATATGCTAGAAAATATTTAACAAGTGACAAATTTTTTAGCTAAATATGTCTATTTGATCACCAACGTAACAAAGTAAAGTTCAATTTCACTCGCTGGCATGAAAGTGGACCTGATTTATTATGCCTTTCAAACATTTGTACAGGGGTCGACGAACTGCGTGGGACAATTTGGCTTTGGTAGAAATAGTTTTGGAACGAACAAAAGTTTGCTTGACAGAGTAAATGTCAGATACACAATACTGGATGCGATTCCACCGGCCCCTTTACAATGCCCAAAATATGACCTCAGTAAGGTACCCAATCAGATAACCAGAATAATAGCAGCTAAGAAGCAAAACCAGCAGAATTCCAGTCTCTTGCCCCATGGAGCCGGCATATCATGTTGATCCATATGGCTATCCACTAGTCCTCCGTCGGTAAGGCCCTACTTGCAAAGAGCTAATCTAAATGGCTACTACATGTAGGAATTCCAGTGCCATTTAATACATATGGCTGACCACCTGATCCTCATTGATAAGGTCCTCCGTGTGCAAATTGAAATGGCTAAAAGCTGCAGTAGAAGTCCTTGCCCCTTTAACACAAATTTCCAATCATGCACATCTTATAATGCACGAATTGCCTTGTGCTCACACGCAGGCAAGCAGATGTCCCTGCAAATGTACAGCAGAATGCTGCTTGGGTCTCAATGGGGGCAATGAATAGTAAGAGACAATTGCTTCGAAGGAGTGACACGATATTGGATATTGCATTCGTCCAATCAAATTTCCACCTGGGAATCTCAGTGAGAGGGAACTTCTTTAGTTGTAAAGAAGCATGCAAGATATCTGTACTTATCAGTCAGTCAATCCAGGTAAGGATGTCCGAGTGTTAAAATAAATCCCATCAACAGCACTTTGCTCGTTGCCCAAAAATATATGGTGCACACCTGAAGAAAATGAAGCATGATTTCCATCTTGATTTTTTCTCCTCTGAAATAACAATCTTCAAGAAAAGAAGGCACCTTTCGACATTCTAGACTTGGTAGAGCTAATATTGTAGCTTTGACAAATGAGATGGAGAATTTTCATCAATGGATCCTAAGTGCCAGTTGCAAAGAGTACTATCAGCATCCATCTTTGATATATGGAGAACCGCATTATGGTGGTTGAATAGGGTTTGCCGATGACCAATGCTCACATATGTGATGCCAGCAGCTTTAATAAGCTGGTACAAATGAGCCTGGCAAAATAACAAAGAAAAACAAACTAGCATCAGAGGAACCACTCTCATGTTGATGCAAGCTCTCTCTCTCTCTCTCTCTCTCTCTCTCTCTCTCTTCCCTCCTCCCTCCCTCCCTCAAACACACACGTTTTCTCATCTAGCTGTAGAGAACAAAGCACCAGAACTGATATCTAAACACAGGTATGCAAACATCTGAAGGGCTCAGATATTGAACATGCTATACTTTTCAAACTTATTTGCTAAAAAATTGAGCCCTGGGGCAATAAAATTCGGAGATCAAGCAACTGACTATCACCTACAGCTTGTTGTGAAGAAACAGTAGCGTCCATGACATAAGTAAAAGAATTTTAAATGAACTATGATATAAGTACCTCATTGTCCTCATCCAAGGCACTTGTTGACTCGTCCAGTAAAGCCAACTTTGGTTTTGAAAGCAATAGACGAGCAAAAGCAAGGCGTTGCTGCTCGCCAAGGGAAAGAACACTTGACCATTCATATGTTAAGTCCAGACTGTTAAAACGAGCTAACAAATATTCCAGACGAACATCTTCCAAAACCTTTACCAGATCATCCGTTGTGGGCATCCTAGACCTTTTACTCCCATCTCCTGAAATCGGTTTCTGTACCAAGAATTGTGGCATTCCTGACAGGAAATCATAAAATCTCTAAGTCAATTAAAAGTTCAACACTTGTATTTTATGGTAGCTGATAACAATACATATTAGATGTCAGCAGAAGAAAAGTAAATCGGTTTGCCTTGACTCAAGTTGAGGATAGTGATTATACGCATCACATCTCTGAACAGATAATACAAAATACACAGAGAAAACTAAGTATTTGTTTTATTAGCTATCATTTGCAGATGAGAAAATTACAAACTCGACTGAAACAACATCGACAGAATCAAAGGAAACAGGTTTGGAAGTATTTTTCTAGGGAGAAGGAGAAATCTTCTACTTAATTAAGTAAAAACCGACATCTTGCCAAGCAGTGCTGAATTGCTCTGGACAGACCAGACAGTCAAGTCCGTTGCATTCCAAGATGTAAACAATATCTTTTGCCCACATGAGGATGCATTCCTTATGCTTAGAAAGAAAATTTGTTAATAAAGCAAGCTGGCCACATGATTGCATAATTTCTTTGTATCAGTACGTGATGATCACATATTACACCCCTTATCACCAGAACTTTCACTGAAGCTCCGCCTGAGTGTAGAAAAATAGGAAGATGAAAGAAAAAGGAAAAATACACTACACAAGAAAAGCACTGTGAACTCCTGAAGTGATGTACAGGAGTGAAGCCAATATGAGCCACTGCACTTGCCATCCACATAAAACTCGGTATAATCATACAGGCATCATATAAAACTAATGTATTCACTAATTCAGTAAATAGCCTACTTAAGGGACTTCTAAATTTTTTCATTTTACCATAAACTAACCTGAATGATTGTCTATCCATTCCTATTTCTTTCAACATTTATGAGTTCAAGTCACATAGAAGTTTCACTTTTAATGCAACACAAACTAATGTCAACTAAGATTTTTGAAATACTTCCAACAAAAATTGCATCTTCATTTGTTGGGTGCTCATGAAGAATTTGTTCTTGTGAAATTATGAGACGTAGTTGGAAAATGTATATTGGCAGAATCGGTTCATCAATGGCGATACCCATTCTTTCTCACCAGTACTTTCCAAAGAAACTAACAGAAACAAAGTACTTTGGTCATGATCAAGTTTTACACCCTGAAGGGGCTCATTATTAAGAAGAACCATTAATATTACGCCCTCACACTTATCTAACACAAACCACGAGGAGGTGCCAAATTCATGGGAAGGGTGTGCAGTAATTTTTAAGATGTAAAGATACAAGTACTTCACACTACATACCAGTTGATGAACTGCCACTTGAATCAGGAGTTGCTCCTTCAACCCATGTTGGATACAGCAACTGTTCACGTAACGTTCCCAGATTCATATATGGCCTCTGAGGGAGGAAAAATACGCCTCTAGGAATCTGACTAGGTGTCTCCTCAAGTTCCCTGAGATTTGAAATTGCTGTGTTTACTTCAGAGAAGTCACATCCTTTGAAATGAGTGACTGGGTAAATTCCACATCTTGAACATAGAATGTGATTGTTCCACTCCCGCTATTCCATAGGCCAGCTATAGCTCTTAAAAATGAAGTCTTGCCACAGCCACTAGGTCCTGTTACCTGGTTTTACCCATAGAATTTTAGTGCACCTGTATCATAACACAGGATATGAACTCAAATAATTAGATAAGAAAATGTGAACTTACCAACAAACTGTCGTTGCAGTTGATCTGTAACGATAACTCCTTGATTAGAGTTGTTTTACTAGTAGGTGTCTGCAGGGTCAAATTTTCAATGTGCAATAACTTTTGGAACTTGTCCATAGTTACAGGCCCGTTGCCCTCAAAACCAGGACATGCATTGCGACAAATGAGATGTATGTGCTGAGTGGAGTCATCAGGATATTTACTAGTACTTCTATCCAGGATATCATCAAATTCACCTATCACAGAAATTCACACCTCAGGATAACACTATCCAGAAAGCAACTAAGAAAATATATCCTGCAAAGAGTCTGATCTTTTCAATATAGTTGTTAAACATCAGGGCAGATGACTAGGAGTCTAGCCCAGAAAACAACAGAAGGAGCTTGTTTTCAGAACATGCCGCATTTTACATGAGATCATAATTTAGATATTCCCAAGGGAATACAAGAGAATCAGCAAAAATCAGGTTTTAACAAGAAACGTGAATAACAATACTTGGTCTGTATTAGAAGATGTGGGATACAAAGAGATTGCATCATTAGTCAAACCTGAAACTTGGTTTAAGAATGGCCCAGAGAAAGAGGAGCTTCACTAAATCATCGATGGTATAGACTGGTGAAGTGTGAATAGATGAGAATGATACTATTTTCTCAAAATGATCTGATATTCCAAAAATGACTTTGCGTTGTAATGGTCGGTCCTCAATGTTAATGGACCAAGACTTAGTATTTGAGATTCATTTGAAATTGTAAATCCATGACAAGGAAGTAGGCAGGAGAAAGTGCTAGTGGAGTACCTAGTCGGTCAATGACAGCTGAAAATGCACTAATAGCTTGAAATTGGTACACGATCAGAGAGAAATCTCCAAGGATATGATTAAAAGCAGATACAGACTGATTTATAACTCCAAACTCAATTTTCCCAGAGAAGTACATAGGAGCAACTACAGCAGCTGGAAGAATCTGGATGAGGTATCTGTAACCACTTGTAAAGAACTCCAGGTTACGAGATGATATCAACAATTGCTGCAAAAGGCAAAAAGGTAAAGGTTGGAAACAGGAAAATGATCCAGCAAATAATTCAAGCAGTTGTTCATATCACTACAGAAAAATGACCAAAACATTCTCTTATTGAAAATATGGACTTTCGAGGATGGTTTTTTCTTTTTTCTTTTTTCCAAATTTACTGATGTCAATCCTCGTTACAATTTAGGAGCTTTCAATTCTCATGTGGTATCTGACCAAAAAAAAAAAAAAAAAAAAATCCCATGTGGTAGCTGACAAATTGCCACAGCTTTGAGGTTTGGCAGTTCTTTTAGGACATCATCTTCCAATTTAATACATAAGCCCTATATATGATCTACAATGAGTCAAATACATCAACAACATATACGAAGACTAAAACTGCATGCTACCAGTCCACATTATCTCAGCTATTATGCTTGTACACTCACAACCTCTACCAGATCAGCAGATCATCTTAATGAGATTTCTCTCCTTTATCCTACGATACATACTCCACCTCATCCTGATACAGTCAATCGTCAGTCTTTCTTTTCAAGACTTAATAGTGATTGTTCAATGAAGCATCCTAATTCAGCCATATTTCACCTTATGCATTTTTTTTACCGCCTGATATGATTAAAAGAGATAATCCGGCCCAACAGCAATCAACTCTCGATCTTGTTCAATCTCACATAGCTATATCAGTCACTATCTGCTAATACATTTAACACATAAATGATTTTATAGAAGCTCAAGTAGTTAGATGATTCATTGTTAGAAACAGAGGAAGGGCAAAGTGGCAGAGAGTTCAAGAATTTGGTTGATGCAGTTTCATGAAAAGAGAAATGAGAGTCAATTGGAAGTCTCCATACAGTTAAATTCTCAAAAGCGCTACTGAAGCGCTGCAGCAGAAGGTGCAATTCATTTTCCTCACCACCATAGAAAGCAATGGATTCAGCATTTTCTCGAACTCGCACAAGCCCATAACGGAAATCGGCTTCTTTCTTCTCTTGCAGGAAATTTAGAGACACCAGACCCTATGTCAAACATTAAGAGAGCTATTATTTACAGAAACTTACACCATCTTCTATCATCTCTATAAATCACTTGAGAAAAGGAAATAGCCAGGAATCAGGAGGTTACCTTCCCGAGAAGCACACTGATGGCTGTTCCACCAATTGAATATACCAGAAGAACAACAAAGAGAGGAGGATAGATACCATACAGGATATTGCTGAATGATATTAAGTCAACTGCAGCATTGAAAAATGTCAAAGAGAAAGAAAGGGCTGTGCCTGTGAACGAACTTAGATCATCAACAATTCGCTGGTCTGGATTATCAATGATTGACTGGGATTGGATTTTGTAGAAGGTTCTGTCCTTCAGATAGCGCTCCATGTAGTATTTGGTCATCCAAGATCTCCATCTAAGAGCCAGAGTTTCTCTTGCATAATCTCTTAGCACAAAGAACTGCAAAAATGAGTAGGTAGGAGCAGTTATGTCCAGAAATTGGCGAAGTAGGAGCTTTTTCGTCTCTTAATTCAAGTCGATGGCAAAGGAAATACTACAGAAAGGAGATAGCGACCTCAATTCACTGGGTCCTAATATACTTGTTTAAAGAGAGAGGCCACTCGACTGAGTCGACTTTTTGGCCCAAGTGACAAAAGGGTAAGTAAGGAAGGAGGAGATACGGACAGAGGCCATTCAAAGATAACGAGTTGAAGCCAATCCTCCCCATCGGCTTATACAGGACTATAAACGCAGAGGGGAAGAAAGCTTATTAGTGCGGGGGCGACAAGAAGAGAGAGTGGTGCTATACTAAGCCTGAGAAATTTGTAAGATTGTAAGATTGAGAGCAATGCAAGATGGCGATGGTGCTCACCGGAATGCCAACAGCGAAAGCGCCGAGATAATAGAGGAGTTGCTTGGTGAACTGCTCGGCGTCCTTGTCTTGCATTTAGGTGGGGAAGAGGGAGGACAGAAGCAGATTCGAGATCAGCAAAATTAGCGATCGTCACATATTCAAAGTCAGTGCATTCAGACAAGAGAAGACAAGAGAAGAGAAGTAAGACGAGGCATGCGATGAATGGGTGGTGGGGGGCGTATGTCCCTACTGGCTAGAGCGTTGTAGAAGTCGCGGCCAAGAAAGCTGAAGCCGACGCTGATGCCAGTGGTGCCCAGAGTGAGTGCGAAAACAGCGGCCAGCTGAAGTCGGGCTTGGGTTCTGTCCTCGGACCGCCAATAGGGAGCGGCCACCTTCCAGACTCTCCTCCACAGCCTCCGGGGACCGAGTCCCTTGCTCTGTCCCTCCTACGAAGCCAAACCCCACACCCTGTTATAAACTTCGTATACGAGAAGAAGAAGAAGAAGAAGAAGAAGAAGGTAACCTGGTCATCATCTGATTGGGGCGTGGAGGGGGAGGAGGATGCTGCCACTGCTACTGGGGAAGATTTGGAGAGGGACTTGCTGTTGGAAGAGAAGGGTCGTGGTGGTGGGGTGGCATTGGTGTTGTTGGTGGCGGTTCTTCTTCTTCTTCTTGTTGGATATCCGATGGAGGCCATGGAGAGCGAATCACCGAGGAAGGCACTCGGGAAGCGAAGAATATGAAGGAGTGGGGTATCCTTATGGCCTCCTCCTCCTGCTCCTCCTCCTCTTCCATGATGACAACTCAAGTAGCGGCGCGTGCCCACGGTGGAGGATAGGGAGTGCGCTTGCATATTCCCCTCCTCACCAAATTACCAAGAAACGAATTTGCTGTCCAAACCCACCATCCCAATTCTCCCAAATCTCAGGGGGCATCCGAGTGGCGGCGACGGAGGATCTCTCGTTTGCCCACCCCCCACAAAAGCTCTCCCTCGCCAAAGCTCCACCCACGGTTGGAGTTGGGGACAACATTATCCGCTTGGCTTAGGCCGAGTCTCCCCACAAAATCTTCCGGTTGCCACCCACCACACCCAGTCGAGTCGCTATCGCCAAACATTTTTTTTTTTTTTGGTACGGCTTTTTTCATAATTTTACCATCGAGGGGCTTCCAAACCACCTTCTTCTTTTTTTTCCCTCTAACCAAATACCTTTTACTTCTTTAAATTCCTTGTCAAAATTATTCTGTGAAAACGCGGACTAGAAAGTGCCAATGTGGACATTAATATTACCGTGTTGTATGACCTCACAAAATAATGTCACGTCATGATTAAAATTTGTCTAAACCAACGATCTCTTTCTCCTCGTTATCCAATCATTTAATTATGTATGACGTGATTTTTCTTGAGCAAACAAGCAACATTAGCAATTCTGGTTAGATTTTATTGAATGATCTTCTCACCTCTGCAAAATTCTATGACACAACAAATTATTCAATGAACGTCTCACATAACTTTGCATTCTGTTTTCGAGTATACCGCCTGACCCCGAACGTTGTAGAGGCTTACATGCGTAGTTTGAGTCGGATTTTGACTTCGACTTCTTCACGAAAGTTGTATACAACATCTCAAAGTATAACATAATAAAATTTGAGACAAAATGGCTGATTTTTTAGGGGTGAAACCCTTCCTCTACGAAAATGCTAGATCTAAAACTGTTTTATCGACCTCTTGGTGGTTTTGTGTGTTGCATTTCACTTTTTACTGAGAATTTCACTTTAATTTCTTCACAAAAGTTATAGAGAACATCCTGAAGACTAACATACTCAAATTTGAAGTAAAACGAGCAAGTGTAGCCTAGTGAAACGATTTTCTTTTGAAGACGGCAGATCTGGAAGTATGGTACTGGACTCCCGAGACTTCGTGGACTATATAGTGACTATCCTTTGAGAATCTCACCTAGATCCCTTAATGAAAGTTGTATTGTATTTCTTGAGGCAAAACATATCAAAATTTCAGAGGAAATGATGGAAGATAAGTAGGTGAAACCTTGATTTTTCGGAGACAGCTAAACTAGACTGTTCGGTACTAGGAACAGGATCTTCGACCGTCCATAGTTAATTATCTAGAGCGAATCTGGCCTAGATGTATTCATAAAAAATCTACCTTAGGGTCTTAAAAATCACCTGGTAAAATTTCATAATTTTTGGAGGTCATTTGGGTATTTTAATCGAAATATTTCAAGAATTGCGCAATCTAATTTTATCCGAATTTTGCATGCTGTATTGGGTGAGCTATATCTTCTTGTGTGAAGCTCTTTTTGGCATGTGTTCTTCATGGAATTGCTATCTTTATGTCTTGTCTATCACATGCTCTGATTTTATGATTTTTGAAGATCATATGGATATTTAATTTACATGTTTTCCAAAATTGTGTAAGCTGGAATTTGGTAAATTTCAAAAAGTCATGATGTATGGATTATTCTAAGTTGTATGGACCCCATGGATTGTATTGTCATAACTTGAGCTAATCGTTCGAATAAAAAGAATTAGATACTTGATTATTAAAAGTGTTAAATATCAATAAAAACCCTAAATTGATACACCTTTATTATATCTAGCTCAAATTAATTTTTATATCACAAAGAATTTCAAAATAATACACCCATACCACATTTATGTCAAACTCATTTTTGTGTCACCAAATTGGTGCGTTCGTGCTAGTATACTAGTACCAAACTATTACCATTCTTATCCAAACCTGATCTCCATGTCAATAAAAATCATAATAGGCACATCGATGATGAATCTATTTTTTGTTAACTTCCGTCCAATATCTCATTACATCGCTGACATGAAAATACACATAGCAAGTAACTCAAATGATTAGCATTTAATGTAATTCTAATGTGAAAATTCAATATAAATAGGTCTCCAGCAGAAACCATACAATTGGCCTATGAATTTTGATCCAATGTGCAATGAGATCTTTGAACTTTTAATTTATTTAATGTGATTCTTGAAATTTACCCCGATATATAATGTGGTCCATGAGTATTTGATTTGTTCAATGTAGTCTATAGACTTTTACTACATAATTGACCAAATTGCACATGTACCAAAAGTCCATGGACTATATTGAATAAATTAAAATTTTGGGGATGACATTATATAGTAGGTTAAAGTTAATGGATTACATTAAATAATTAAAAGTTCATAGACCACATTGCATATTGAGTCAAATTCCAGAGATTATTTACGTCATTTTCAAATGACTCCAATAGGACATTTACCCTCTTTGTCCGACCATCAATTTGGGAGTGCAAACTAATGGAAAAGTTGAGATTGGATCCCGACAACTTGAAGAGTTCTATCAAAAACCTCCCCATGCAATGTGGATCATGATTACTCACGATCATCTGTGGTACGCTCCAATACTTGACAACGTGCTTCAAAATAGACAACGTGAATGTTGCATATTTAGGTAATTGATCCACCACAATCATGAAAGTCCAACACCCTTCAAACTTGGGAAAAAAACACAATAATAAAGTCCAATGAAACACTCTCTCAGAAGCGCTCCAGGATAAGAAGTGACTTGAGTAGCCTTATTGCCAATTGTTGCTTTAGCATGTCTTATTTGTTAGAGTTTTTTTTAATGTGGACTAAATTAATTGATATTGTAATTTACTGTTTTTACGGTTATCGTAAAACAGGGTTGGCTAAAGAGAGATAGAATGTTTCTTAATTAGTCTAATATGGGCTGGCTAGTGTGGGCCGAGTTGAGCCTGGCCCGTAATGAGGGAGACTGGCTGGAAACTCTATAAATAGTGCTCAAGTCTCTCCTCTAACCCTAATTCTCACATGTATCCTCACCTAAGGAGCGTTTACCTAACACTAAACGTGAGGGGGCCGCCTCATTGAGCCAGTGATACGGAGGGCAATAGAGGAGAAGGACTTGATGCGTGGATCACCTTGATATATGTGGGTAATCCTTTTTCTGCTTCCGCTTTATGTTCAATGGATCCCAAAACAGGTGCGTTAATCTTTCTACTCAATTATGCATGTTCTTGTTCTAGTTATGGAGATCTTGTGGTTGCGCAATTTGCGTCTAACATGTGGTATCAGAGCAACCATAACCCTAGAATTCGAACGCAATTGGCTTTGCCCTAATTTGTACGGATTTACTATAATTTGTACGGATTTACCCTAATTTGTATGGATTAGCCCTAATTGGTATTGATATTGCCATAATTTGTGATTTTCGAGACTTTTTGTTCAGTGAAAATTAAATTAAATCACAAATTTGGATTGGGGGAGACGATACGAGCAAGAGGGTCGGCGGTGCGTCACCGGGGGATGCCGCACGCGCCCCCACGCGTGGCCACGCGCCGTGCACTCAAGCGGCGCGTGCGGGCGAGTGGGGGCTTATTTTGGCGCATGGTTGGCGGCGTTGGACTCGTATGGCGATTTCCTATCTTGTGGTATATATATTTTATATGTTTGGTGGTTTTATTGATGTGAAATTGCATATGGGATCCTAAATACGTGTATTTTTAGTGTATTTTTACGTATTTTTCTTGTATTTTCTGTGATTTTGGAAATACATGTGATGAGTTACTAGTATGTTATCACATAATAAAAATGTGTGATTCATCAACAAAAATCAAACTTTATTGTGAACTAAAGCTAGCTTAATGCGATACAATTCATATGAGATTGTATTTGAGCTATGTATTGAGCTGATGAGAAACAATAAAGATTATGAAACTTTTGTTACTCAAGTATACTCCTTTACACACTGGTAATCTTTGAATGATAGACAACTTAAGGACTCGTGACCAAACTGATGTACTGATTAACACATCTACTGAATGTGGGTAATGCATGTCAATTAAGTTACTGCATATTGTACATGAACTCATCTGGTTACTTGTTAATGTCTATCAAGTTGAATATTTTTTAAAGTTAAGGAGTATGACAACATTTATGCAGAGCAATAGTATCTACTGTTAAATTTTATATATTTGGTTCTTTGGTTTGACTCAATTAATAGGCCACTGGTTGAAGTAATGATATTTGTTACATAAAATTGATTAATAAATCAGTTGTTCGCCTTGGAGTCATTTTTGCCTTATGAACTCATGAGTGATAATGGATCAACTGTCAAGCTTGTCGATTTGGTGTACCCTATATTACTATTGATGTTAATTTGTGAGAAATATTTTAGATCAACATTTTTTTATATTGTTCTGGTAATATGTAATTGGGGTGCATAAGAGATGTTTTATTATCTGTTATGAGAAGTTTCTTGTGTTAATGTGATTAATGATCTCATTGGAATCTGTCTAACAGGTTCACTGTATATATATTTATATATATGTATGATTAATTTTTATTAATGGATAAAGCAATGTAATTAGCATGATATATGATTTTAGTGATAACATGCCCCTATCACTAAAGTTAAAATCACATGTATATGATGAATGTGAGTAGTAAAGATTATATCCCTGGTATGAGAGAATTTCAAGAATTCAATTGAGTTGTGACCGCCAAAGTGGCACACTTAATTGGGTTTGAGAAAATTCGATCTCGTATATTTGATTGGGATGTCTCCTGATCTAATGCATAGTTATACTCCTAAAGGAGGTGATTGTGTATTAGTTCATGGAATGATACATGATAGTGTGGTGTATGAGTGACTGATCCTAATGGTTTATATGCCAAAATGTGATGAATTCATAAAGATTGGAATATATTCTCATAACCCTTATCATGTGGGGAGTGTACAATTGCATGTCATGTATTCTGCCCAAAGGTGATTATGTGATTTTGCATGTAACTCTCTGGATGTGTACTTGTACGTCAAGTTACACAATGCTCACATGATGCTAATTATATACTGCTTGTTTTTCAGTCACCTTTTCTGTAAATGGTAATTCCGTCATCATTGAGGTTTTTTACTGTTTCAAATTTTAAGTTGTGGACATATGATTTGTTGCTTGAAAAAAGAGCAATTGAATTTGCTTATTATCCATGAAGCGTTCCATTCTGGAACACTTGAAAAGAGGTTTGCCTGTGGACTGCACTGCTATAAGACGATGAAAGCCTTAGTTGCTTGAAATTATGTCTAGTCTGATATTGAAATTAGGACACATCTGCAAAAATTGTGTTTAAGTCCTAATGACATATACATCTCGTATATGATTAAAAGGTTGTCAGGTTTAACAATGGTAATGAGTATTTTGGCAAGTATGACAATGCGAAATAGCTTAAAGGGTCATTTGTCAAATACTTGGTAGATTAAAAGGTTGTCAGGTTTAACTATACCTGAAAATTCTGAAAAAAAGATTTGGGCGAAAGGCATAAATGCACCATATTGAACATGGTGATGAGTATGATTAGTAAGACTAATTTATCTGGTCTTTTGTGGGCTGATATTATAAAAGCAATTTTTTCATATACAAAAGAGGTATTGATTTTATGATCCTAAAGAAGGTACAAGAATTATGGAATCACATACTCTAAAATTTCTAAATATTGACGTAATTGTAGAGGATAGCTGCTTTCAGATTATTAAAGATACTAGTATGATGGAGGTTACTATGGTTTTGTCTTTACCTATACAGATAATTATGGAATCTCATGTACCATAGACTAAACTTGTTGAGGTTCAATGTACTATTCTTGATATAATTTATAATGAAATTTCTTAAACCTCTCAAGTGCAGAATGAAGTGGTTGCAGCTTTATTAAGGAGATTTGTTAAGGAAAGACGATCAGTTATACCATCAGACTATATAGTCTATTTGTGAGAGCATGATTACAATATCCACTATATGGTTGATGTAATGACATATTTATAAATGTCGTTTTTTATTCTCAATTAAGTATGTGATTAGATGCCATAAAAGGCGATATACAATCTGTGAAACATGTTTGGAAACTTATTGACTTGTCTAAAGATCACAAGTTTATTAGTTGCAAATTGGCGTACAAAACTAAAAGAATTTCAAACAAAGATTGTGTAATTTAAAGCCAAATTTGTAACTAAAATTTTAACTCTAAAAGATGGGTAGATTGTTTATAGTGAAGAAATAATTATTTCTTTAAATGTTCATTCAAAGTGAACATGGCATTAATAATTTATTTTGATATAAAGTTACGCCAAATAGATACAAAATCTATATTGTGCAACTGGATGATTTTGCAGCAGATTCAAGTAAACTTGTGTGTAGACTGAAAAATTCTAATTCATGGTCTTAAGCAAGTTTCCAGACAATATTATTAAAGTTTCATAGTGTTGTTATTTTGTTCAATTGGGAACAAAGTAATTCAATATACTTTAAGGTCAGTGGGAGGAAATTTATTTTTTCTCATACTTTATGTACATGATATTTTGCTTACAAGTTGTGACCTTGAGACAATACTAAGGTCTGTAAGAATTGTTTTTTCCATATTATATTAGATTTTCTCAGAGGACATTTGCTGATTGTATATTGGAAATATTCAATATACATCATTGCAAGCCAGGAATTGCTCCTGTTGTTAAGAGTGATGGACTAAATCTATCACATTGTCCTTATTTAGATATTGAGAAAATCTAATTAAATGGTCTACCTTGTGTCAGTGCACTTAAAAGTATAATGTATGCTCGAATTTGCACTATACTAAATGTTGTCTTTGTGACGGGACTTCTAGGCAGATATCGATCAAATCCAGGACATGATCACTGGGTTACTGTCAAGAAGGTTTTAAGGTACTTAAAGAAGACAAGAAATTATATGCTAATTTATAGACATGTTCAATTCTTGCAATTAGTAGAGTATTTAGATGTAAACTTTGCTGGCTGTTCTGATGACATGCAATCAATAACGGAATACAGATTTATATTAGTAGGAAGTGCAGTAAATAAAGTTCTTTGTTATCTTCTACTATGTATGCAGTATTAGTAACATTCTTTTAGGTTGTTACTTGGGCTATTAGGCTCCAAAACCTCATGACGGAATTGATCGTTTTAACTTGATGGATAGACCCCATACGGTTGTATTGAGATAACAAATTTGTAGTATTATTTATTTACTACAGAGATCTCAAGGGGTCTAAATATATGGTGGTCATATATTTTTGACTATAAAGAAACGGTACAGAAAGGTGACTTATGATATAACATATTTTCACAGATGATGTGGTTGCATATCCATAAACTAAAGGCCTACGCCCATGTATATTTTAGTAACATATCGTTAACATGGGTCTAGGAGTATCTTCGGATACTGTTGTTTAGTGGGAGCTATTTTGGCTTTATTCTGATAAAGTTCACATCTGTGGTTCGTTACACTTAGTAACGGTTTGATATGTATCAACTTTTGCATTCAATAAAATATTTTGAATGTGTTGTTATTATGTTGGATACATATTGTTAAAGTCTCAAGGGATTGTATAGACCTTGAGTGAAGGCTAAGGGCATCCGGTTATTAGCCTTGTGCATATGTCTTGTGATACATAAAGAAATGTTAACCATAAGGACAAGACATATGTGGGTTCATTGGAACCATAAAGCATTCTCTAGTGACACAAGTTTTTTTGTGACACTTAAGGTAAGAGAATGATGACTGACAAATGAGATCTCTCTATGAGAGATGTTATCCATTTGACACACTACCATATTGAATCCATATCAATAAAGTTGAGAACATTCGTGACCATGGAAGGCTCTGTGTGTATACATGCAGTTACCGCTATGATTCGGTGTTTAAGACTTTATGGGACATTATTGACTATTAAGAATTATCTCCGGACCAAATGTGCGCACATACAGTACGATTTCAATTAATATAGTCCAAGTGGGAGAATGTTAGAGTTTTTATAATGTGGACTAAATTAATTGATATTGTAATTTACTGTTTTTACGGTTATCGTAAAACATGGTTGATCTAAAGAGAGATAGAATGTTTCTTAATTAGTCTAATATGGGCTGGCTAGTGTGGGCTGAGTTGAGCCTCGCCCGTAATGAGGGGGACTGGCTGGAAACTCTATAAATAGTGCTCAAGTCTCTCCTCTAACCCTAATTCTCACATGTATCCTCACCTAAGGGGCGTTTACCTAACGTTAAACGTGAGGGGGTCGCCTCATTGAGCTAGTGATACGGAGGGCAATAGAGGAGAATGACTTGATGCGTGGATCCCCTTGATATATGTGGGTAATCATTTTTCTGCTTCCGCTTTATGTTCGATGGATCCCAAAACAGGTGCGTTAATCTTTATACTCAATTATGCATGTTCTTGTTCCGGTTATGGAGATCTTGGGGTTGCACAATTTGCATCTAACATTATTGACATATAAGACATGTCTTTGATAAGCTTCGATATCATTGCGTGGGTGAGGGAAAAAGTACTTGTCCTCCACAAGTGCCCATATGAAGAGATTAGATGCGCCAGCATCCATGAGTGTTATGACATCTAGAAATTCCTTCACTAGTGAATAAAATGTAGGAAATGGAGACTATAAATGGCACGAGTGAAAATTTCCTTTGGATTATTAATGTTGTGGCAAAGGATGGTCCAAATTGTATTCTCTTTGTTCATAGTTTTCGGAAAATGATTCCATTAATGGTAAAATTAATAAATATTTGCTCTTGGGTCAATTATTTAGTCTGCTGATGAAATATGCATTGCCACATTGGTTGTTAATAGAGACTATTATACTCCAAATTTACGTGTCGTATGGTTGGTAGATTAGAAACATATTAAGTAGTGATTCTTCTAAAGTCCAGTAACTTTTGTTGAACATCTTAATGGGTTCTAAATATTTTGTGGACGATAAGTATTTAGAATAGACATTGATTTTCTAGGTATGTACTGATTTTTTGGATATCTTGGCAGTTTATCAAAATATCTATTTTGGAATCATATAGTTAAACCAAATGCAGCTCCTTGATTTTTACACCTCTCTCTCATCCACCGCCAAGTATTTTTAACCCAAGTCATCGTTACCTTTAACCCTTGGTCATTTGTTCTTATCCGTTTGCACCTCATGTCAATTTCTAAATACATTTCCCTTGGTCACTTACTTCCATTCCCAAATACTTCAAGTCTTCAACTTTTCCAATCTTACGACTAGAAGTAAGGGTTTCACTCTTGTAGTGATTAAAGTTTCTGAATCGATATTTTAAGTGTGCAAAGGGTGATTTTGTAGGCTTTATTCTCATTCATTAAACTAATTTTGTTGCTTAAAAAGATTGAAAATTATTAACCCACATCCTTGATTATTTTACCTTGAATGTAATTAGAGCTTTGATTTTGTTCAAGCCTTTTTCGAGGAAAGTAAAACTCTAGGGATTAAGTTATTTGGTACTCTTGACTTGGTGCTAATGTTTGTTAATTCTGACTTGATTTTTTATGTTAAGTACGAGAGAATTATAATGATTGTGTGCCGAATCGTTAGACTCATCTAACTTGAATCGATGAGTCCCTACACACCAAACTTGACATTAATCGATTGCCATAGAATTTGGTAGTATGACAAGTGGAAATGGTGAAATTAATTTAGAAAGAGATAATTTTGCAATACGAACGAAATGTGGCTAACTCATTACATTGTGGATTTTAAAGTTGACATGCCGATCAAGCCCAAATTGTTGATGTAAAAGTTGTCAATTTACAAATTGCAGGCATTAAATTCATTGTTTTTTTTTTGTAAGGTAGGTAATATTAAGGGAATGTCAAAATGAACTGACAAACGGCTTCAAAAAACCGTCACTCAAAATGAACAGGCTCTTGATGAGTGAAAGGAAGCCAAAAAAAGGCCAATCAGCCGGCATTAAATTCATTGTTGACATAAACAAGATTATAAAATTTGTGCATTATCATGTGCACTATAATTGTTTGATTTTATATTTAAGTTATTATGCTATATTTTTAGGGAAAAGTACCAAAATAGTCATAAACATTTTGCATTGGTACCAATTCAGTCCTAAACTTTTTAATTGGACCAATTTAGTCCTAAAATTTTCACATTGGTACCAATTTAGTTCATCCAGCTAATTTAAGCCAGAAATTACTGACATGGCCACCGGCGGTCTTACGTGACGCCACGTGGACACATTTTATAATTTTTTATATTTTTTCAGATTTTTTTATTTATTTTTTTCCTTTTTTTTTCTCTTTTCTTATTTTTTTTCCTTTTTCCTTACCCTTGGTCGAGGGCAAGGGGCCACAAGCCGGCCGGGCAAGGGGCGCTGGCCACAAGCGAGGGTGATGGCCCTCGCCCAGATCCAGGCGAGGGCCACGGCAGCCTCGCCTGCACGACGCTATCGCCACACTTAATCCGGTGCGAGATCGCGAACTTCCCCACGCCGTTATCCCTCCAGAAGCTACCCGAGCTCGGGACGCTGACCACCTCCTTCAACCTCCGGGGGCCGCGAAGGCTCGGGTGACCATGTCGCGATCAGAGGTGACGGAGCTCCAGATGGGGCAGAAGCAGCTCGCCTGGATCTGGGCGAGGGCCACCGCACCCTCGCCCGCCACGAGCGAAGGCTGCCGCACACTCGCCAGTGGCCGACGAGGACAAAGAGGCCCACGCCGGCCAACGGGTGAGGGTTTCGGCCCTCGCCTGGATCTGGGCGGGGGCCGTCACCCTCGCTTGTGGCTAGCGAGGGCGTGGCGGCCCTCGCCAGTGGCCGGCGAGGGCACGGGGCCCCTCACCCCGACTAGATTGTGGCCGGCGACCTCGTCGGCCAAGGGTAAGGAAAAAAGAAAAAAAAGAAAAGAGAAAAAAAGGAAAAAAAATTTAAAAAATCTAAAAAATATATTATAAAATTATAAAATTTGTCCACGTGACACCACGTAAGATCGCCGGCGGCCACATCAGCAATTTTCGGCTTAAATTAGCCGGATGGACTGAATTGGTACCAATGTGAAAAAGTTTAGGACTAAATTAGTCCAATTAAAAAGTTTATAACTGAATTGGTACCGATACAAAAGATTTAAGACTATTTTGGTACTTTTCCCTATATTTTCATTGCCCACATATTAATTTCTCTTCATGTCAAGATGCTCTAGGAGTGTTCGGGATGCTTTAGAGTTGAGATGCCCTGTGTATTTGAATGGTCCAAGAGTGTTCAGAATGCCTCGAAATTGAGATGTCCCATATATCGAGATACTCGGGAGTCTTCAAGAAGTGTCCAAGTGGAGATGCCCTGTATGTTGGAATGCCCCATATGTCGAGACGTTTCTGAATTGAGATGCCCATTGTATCGAGATGTCTAAGGAGTATTTAGAATACCTTGGAATGGTGATGTCTCATGTGTCGAGATATCTCAAAGTTAAGATGTTCCATGTGTTGTGATGCCCAAAGAATGTTTGGAATGCCTTGGAGTGGAGATACTTCATGTGTCAAGTGCTATGGAATGTTCTGGATGAGATGACACCCTAGAAATGAATATGATATATGTAGTGTGTGTATAAGTGTATATGGTCACACGTGCCTAAACAAGCTTTTGGATGATAGCTATATGCCATTTACTTGTAACAAAGTGAATAATCTTATGTAGCATCGTGTAGCGATTTCCACTGGCCATTTGTGATAAGAAGAATAATGCATTTATTCTTTCAATTGTCTCCTATAGCCAATTCTTATTCATCTTGATTTAACATTGCTTTGTAGACATTTGGTTAAGTAGTGAGATGATCTCTTGCCTTTGACTTAAAGATTGTGTTTACTAAATTTGGGTTCACCCCTCCATTTTTCAAATTTGTATGATGGAATATCCTCCACAGTAGTTTGGATTTTCTATATATTTTGATCATGAATATCAAGACATGCTAGTACCTAAATCGATAGTAATTTATACAAAATGTAATTCGATTGTGTGGATTGACAAAGGATATTAGGGTAGATTCCTCATTGATTTGTTGCCTGGACCACATAGGGGTTTCAATGCTCTCCTTGATTTCGATGGTGATGACATGGACGGAGTTGTTAATCCATAATATAATAGTCACTTTGAGTAAGCAAGTTTTTTAGTATAGGAGTACGGAGCAGTATCGACAAGACCCGACCTCCTTCCTAGAAATGCTGCGTTGTAGGAGTATAGGGTCGTATCACAACATTAATTATGTTAAAAACTAAAAATTTTATACATGTAAAATTGATTGAATGGGGAATAATCATATTGTGATGAGGCCAAAACGAGAATTTTTCGTTACTTCTATTTTTCTGTAATTTTGATTTTTGAAATAGGTAAATTTATGCGGCCATGGGTGCCAATATTTAGGTTTTTCTGTATTCTTTTGCTTGGTCACGTATCAGTCTCATCCTTTCCTCTGTTTTTTTTTTTTGCTTGTCAATAATTATTTTACATCGTTGACCAAAACCTTCACTACTAAAAATTTAATTTTAATATTCAAACATGGAATAAAAGTTCTAAACGTAAGTTTGGTCAATTATTTGCTTATATGCAAAAGGCTTATTGTTTGACATATTGGACTGAGGAGAAGAAAAAAAACACCTCGGACGCCGTTGGCTATACAGTATACACGTAACACCTAATCTGTAACATAAATGTTCTTTCCATACGTAAACATTAAAAGTTATAACTTTAACTGAAAGGTCGATTTCATTATTAGCAAATTTTGAAATTGCAAAAATTTGTTAAATAATTAAAAACCAATTTATTAATAAAAAGAAACTGCTAACCATCAATAAATTTTGTTATTCAACCTTTTCCTTTTTATATTTGACTATGTTTAATTACCAATATCAATAAGTTAGTAGATAGATGTTATAGTACGTAACGTTATCTTTATTGAGAATAAAAATAAAAGCACATATTAAATTGTGAGAAAAACCAGCTCATTAATGTTTCTCTCCTCAAATGATGACCTTCATAAATGCATAATACAGAATTTGTTCCTTGTGTAGTCAAATCGTCAATACTCAAATATCTTAATTTAGTTTGCATAATTACTGGTTAATATAAGTAAATTAGAAGTGTTAAGTTGCTTATTCCAAAATTTGATTTCTTATTATAAGATCGACTATAACTTATTAATCTGAACATTCTTGAAATAAAAATATCTAAACAGGTATTATATGTTATTTTATATATTGCCGACGTTCCAATCACATTTTCTGTTATTTTAATTTATTTCTATTTTTCTTTTAGTTAATAAGAAAAAGAATTGGTTTGAGCTAGAGATGTACTCGAATCACTTTTTTCTTTATTTTTTTTTTTAAAAGCTTTTTGAGATGAAGAATGCTTTATACGTCATTTTCCTCATATACTTAATTTTTTAATTGTTTGGGGACGTGCTTTAAACCTCCGTTCCTCCATCCGGCGATTATGTAGCTTTTGAATTTGGATTGGATAGTAAAGTTGCAACATGGCCAACCTAGGGGAGGGACAAAAATTGATTCTTTTTAGGATCTACATTTTTAGTTTCTCTGCAGAGCACAATTTAGGCAGTGAGGTCGTGCTACTTGCACAAAATAATTTTTCCATTTATATATGTGCTTAGAAAAGTTTATTACTAATTTTTCATCACGAGTCAAAGTATATGTAACGATCTGTGGTTTTCTTCGAACAAGTTTGACTAATATCCGTTTCTTTATACGACCAATTTTTTTCCCTATCAAATCTACTAGCTAAGTCAACATGAAATTTATAACATACTGAATACTTCGCGAGTCATTTTCCTACATTTCAAATAAATTTTTGACAAAAGATATGTATACGTAATAGCAACCAGTCCCGTGTATCTACATCGGTTAGATTCTAGTGCACGACTAATGTGAATGTATGACATCAACAGCAAGTAATATAACATACCTAACACGATGGTCAACACGGGAAGGTATTCCTTGTCAAAGTAGAGAGGACAAGATCGCTAGCCTTTCACCAAAAAGCCGAGATCATCTTTCACTTGAAATCTCCAGCCGTCTATAGATGATAAAAATTCTGATAATTTGTTGTAAAAGAGCTCAACCTATGAGAAACCAATAAGGAGCAATTTGCATGTTTACTGCTAAACCATACACATTTGATACACAAATTAGCCTTGCTCTAGAAAGCTTATGAAAGTTAAAAGGAGATGCACAACAGCACGTATCTGGTCCCTCTGATGATATTCACGAGTGGGATGGGACCTCATCGCATCAGCAGTTGCTCAGCACCAGATTTCACTTCTCTTTTGCTTCCTCTCCCTCAGAAGCAGATTGTCCTTGTGTTGCCGCCATAGCTATGAGCTCACCAGGAGGTGGATGGTCAAACTTACAAGTAGCTCCATACTTGCATGTCCCAGTCTTCAAATAATATGGGCACACAGCAGCATCCTATCAAATGAAATGCATTTTAGCCATAGAACCTTATAATGTTTACATAGCTACATAAGTAACATGATTTTAAACGAAGGAAAGCCAGAACCCCTTGTATCATTTGACGCACTTGTTGACTCCAACAGTAAATGACTAGCATATAAGGTGTCTGTACACGGCCAACATCAGCAATGATGTCCTTACAATGCATGCATGTTAAGGCATTAGAGCTGCATGCATTGGGCATACATCTATCTGAGAGAATCCATGCTGAGACTTAGGACTCTAAAAGGACCTTCTTAGTTTAGAAAATAATACTCCAACCCCATCATAAACAAAAAAGGCATTAAAATAAGAGCAAGTAATGACAATATGGCAGCAGAAAAAAACTAAAGAACCAGAACTTTCTTGCATGTAGAAAGAGTTGAAGTTAGTTTATGGAAAAACTCAAGTGTTCCAGATAAATACGTAAAAGGAACAATGTGAAATAGGTTGAGAAGGACATTCCCCACAAATTCCATTGGCATGTATTAGGAGAGAAGGATTTCGAAAGCTTTTCACATTATAAATGTAATTACCAAGCCAAAGGATGCAACACCAAGAACAAAAAGGTACAATGCAGTAAGGCCCTTCAACGTGAAAGAGAGGGATTCGCAGTTCCAAAATCAAGATAAAAGGCAAGACTCAACCAGAGTGACAGGCAGCACACATCCACTTCCGTGACACCAAAAAAGGAGAGGTGCTGTTTGTTTTAGGAAATTCTCCACTTTCCATTCTCAGTCTCCAATGGAGAATATGGGAAATTCATTTAATAGCATTTTCAACAATTTTCTTTTCAGCGCAAAAAAAATTTGTCTAAATTTAAAGTTGAAACTGATACTCTTTTGAAAACAACAAATTGTCATTTTCAGAATTTTGAAATCAAGTGAGAGCATGTTATTGAGCAAAAGGGGGAAAAAGGCTTTGTTGTGTCCTCATAGTAGAGCGGATGGTTGGATGTTTCAGAGAAATCTCTCAATTTGACACGCAAAATAGAAAACCCGTCTCCAATCTCAAAATCTCACTCTTCAATCTCATTATTTGCACATTATTGACACCATAAAAGAATGTTGTGGATCGCTCTAGTGCAGAAACTGTATCTAGAGCTATGACCATAACCACTTGTGAGTTGATCTGGTTGAAAAATTTGCCGGAGGAATTGGGTATGAAAGTTGCACTGATGACATTGTTGTGTGATTTTCAGGAAGATATCGATTCAACCTAGCTTTTCATGAGATGATCTAACACATAGAGGTTGATTGTCACTTTGTTTGAGAAAAACTAGAGTCTTAGGAAATCAGGACTGCATTTGTAAGAACTAATGATCAGTTAACCAATGTATTCACTAAGGCTTTCAGCAGTCCGTAAATTAAGTGTATATGTAGCAAGCAGGGCATACATGATATTTATGCTCCAGCTTGAGGAAGAGTGTTAGGAATAGGGTTGAGCATGGTCCAGGTGGTCAGTTCCCACCCGAGAACCAAGAACCGCCCACTAAGGACTGGTTCTGAAAAATTGGAACCAGGAGCTGCCTCTTGATTCCATAGACCTGCAGTCCCATTTCCAAGTGGATCTGTGGAACTGGTCTCACCAAGTATATTTATAATTGCAACTATAGTCTCCACCATAACGTGATTCTTAAATCAAGATGAAAAAAGAAATACGAATGCCTAAAAGTGCAACGATCAAATCGCGTGAGGTTAAGCATTGAATAAAGTAAATATTGAACTTGTTTTCTTCTACGAATGTGTGCTAAGCTGTCATTCAATCATTTTATAGAATATGTCAAGTGCATTTCAACCAAGGTATTTATATGCTGAATTAAAGGGTTGATTCTTCTCGAATTATCATAGTCATCAATAATACAAAATCATATCATCAAAACAACCTCAATCGTAATCAAAATTTTCACATAAACAAAACTATCGCTCTCGGTTTTTGGTAGAAGCCAAGCAAAGCCAAGTGGGGTCTTCCTCTTCAAGAGGTCCAAGAATGAGAGAATTTCAAATTTAGGGGATTTAGAATTTTCATTTTTTAATATTTAAAATTAATATAATTATTTATTGTTAACAATTAATTTATCATTATAATACCAGTCTGGTTCAGTCCGGGTGGGCGGGTGGGCAGTTCTGCCATGGAACCAAGAACCAGACTAGTACCCACCGGTTCCAAGTTATTGGAAACAGGAACTGGACTGGTACTCTTAGGAATGGGAAATATTATCATAGTAGATGTGTATACTGAGTTTGCAATATGTTGTAATTTTGGGTTTCTATTCTGTAATATGTGAATATAGTATAAATACACGTGTGTTGTCTCCATGACATACACAGTTTTTCTCTCCAATCCTATCTCTAATTCTCAAATCTACAAGCGACTTATAAGTGAACCTAAGAAGGTCACGCAAGAGGGTCCAACACGATAAACTACAAACAAATCATCCAAAGACGACTATCTGAAAGAACGCAATCATTGTAATATAATTCCTCGGGTGTGATTTCCTAAAACTAAAGGGCAAGGTCCAATAATTGAGGAAGATCTGGCACATGTCCTCTTTTTGTCTTCACAAAGTAGTAGTGCAACTACATCAAAGAAAAAGTACCTTTCTTCAGGTAATGAATGTAAAATCACGAGCCAGAGAAAAAAAGCCCACCTTTTCATGCAGCCTTTTGACAGAATATAAGGTAGAGTAGATAAATTCAAATTTTGTCCTACTCCAACACCAGTTGTAAAATGTGAGATTGAACACAAAGGTCTGATGCAAAAAGAATCTATTTTGGGAACCGGGGCCTATACACAACTAAAAAGCTAGTGGAGGTGCTACCTTTTCAACTTTACAGGTTAAGGAATCAAATTAGGAAAGCTACCGCAATTACGAATTTTACTGGCTCAATCTGAAGCATTCACTACAAAGACTATATTCCACAAAAATATGTATCAGTGAGAGAAGCACAAAATTAGCTTCTTTCTTTAGTTGACATAAACTAAAAGCAAATTCAGATGATACATTCTATGCATACCTTTCTTCTGGGTAATCCTGCGAGTGTAAGCTCAACAGTCTGTTGACTTTGATTTGCCATTGCCTGTGTAGGAGCTGACCGATCGATGGGGTGATGGAATTTGCATCGTTCCCCAAACTTACATGCACCCGTCTTCATGTAATACTGCGAGATATGAAAGGGAAACTCATACTACCATTTATATTTAGCACAGGTGCACGCATTTTGACTGTCTCATATTGCATGAAACACTCACAAGCATATAGGTTCAATTACAAAATCTTTTAACCAAAATCCACCCAATATTGTAGCGCATGTTCATCAACCACCAAAAAGTAGTCACATATGCAAGGAGCTTTCCATATGGGGTAGGAAAATCATGATTGGGATAGCGCACCCAAGGCTATGGAACTTGGGTGTGGACCTTTCGCCAAAACTAATTGGCCTTCATTTCTTCCTTTTATTTATTATTTCTCATTAAGGCCTAAAAATGAAATATAATATACCCTGCCATTTTTTCTTTCACACCCTTAACTCTTCCTCAACCAAGCTTGGTCAAAATTGCAAAGTGAGTCAAAATTTTAGTAGCATAGCCAAAATGCGTTCCTTGTCGTTAATATGTTTGCTAGTGGTAATTGCGGCCTCTCTAAAGAAGATCTGTTATGATTCCAACACGCATCTTTTTTAGAAGGTCTATGGCCATTATGTGGGAAGCAGGTCATAATCATGTACGAAACTTAATAGTATATAACTTCTATGAATAGATCATCTTTATTGGTTTCTTTTACCCCTCCTAGCGTTTGCTATCGTTAATCATGCTAAGTCAATGATACAAATCTTCACTCCTCATTGCACCTTTCAAAAAGAATGAAATTGAAGTCATTTTTCCAGGATCTTGAATGAGAAACAATTCTTGTCCAAACAAGGGAGAAACAGTTCACCCTACTGCAAAAGGAAAGTTCAACAAAAGCTAGCAGAGAAGCAGAAAGACTCCTAAATAACAAATGCCGTTGTTCCTCCAGAAACAGAAAATATTGACAGATTACTGACAATTGTGTCCACTTAAAATGAACATAGATAAGGCATGGGGTTATAACACAGACAGTGATGCAGGAGCATAGGAAGGCAAAAGTAAGTCTGATTGAATATACTGATCCCTAAGATGAGTTAGCATTAAAAACCATTCTGCCACAAAATTGTCTACATATGTATTTGTCCAATGTAAACTCACATCACATTCAATCTGCCCAGGACGCTGAGGATATATAGTTGGACCAGCTCCCAGCTGCAATAGGGGATAAAACATTTCATAAATGGCAACACTAAAAGAACATAATAAACTGACACATGGTGAAAGAAAATGACATTAAAAGCATAAACATCCACCGCAGCTAATTTAATAATAAAGGAACTGAAGCATTGACATAAGATTTGGGCTTCAAAGAACCTTTATGCACATAGGAGTAGCTGATCGGCTGGACTGAAAAAAAAATCCCTCAAAAGAAAATGAATCTCTCACTTACCATCAATTGTGACAATATGGGATCGACAGCTTGATAGATAGAGGCTGCTGAGCCAGCGGTAAAATTTGGGTTTCTGGCTGGTGAAGCTCCAAGAATTGGAACAATGCCAACATGGAGATCAATAGCTGCACAAACACATCAGCTTTAAAACTAATAACTCACTTCGGACAACAAATATTTCAATTGATTCACTTGAACTTGTACCACATGTAACAAATAACAAATGTACCATTTCTCTCAGGGTGGTTGTAGCGGCAAGTGGCACCATATTTGCAGCTATTTGAAAACAAGTACATTAGTCAGAATTAAAGAAACACTTCTCATCCCTGGAGCAAGAAAGTAGCGTAGTGACCTGCCAGTTTTAAGGTAGAAAGGACAGTCCACTTCACCCTATTAAAAGAAAAGGATGGAAACCAACCTTAGACATAATGAGTTATCAATAAGTATGAAACAAAATCAACACAACCAACAGTTATAACCAAGAGACAATTTCCAACAGTCAGCAGTAGTACATACAAAGTGATAATCTCTGGAAGACACTCGAGAAAGAAGGCCTGTACATCTCAACAGAAATGGCAGAAAGTTGGTTTAAGGATATTTTGACCCTGAGAGTAGACATACTACAAATTATGCAATTGATTGTGTCTATATCTTAGGGCTCAAAAAGAAATTGAGTGACCCAGAATGAGTTCAGGTTGGTCGATTTTTTTGCTTTGTTAGGAGTTGGATCAGTGAACAAGCAGAATAAATGGGTAGGGGCCAGTTTTCATTTAAAACCCCATCCGACCCAGTACCCATTTATTGGAAAAAGTAAAACCAGAAAGGATAACACGGACGAAATAGTGACTCTCTTGCTGCCACCATCAGTGATAGTTGCCACAATGCTGGGGAGTGATAGTACACCAATGCATTGGGATTGGCGAAGCACTGACCACCAACAGAAAGACTTTGAAGAAGAGATCACCATCAGCAATGAAAGAGAGATCTGACCAAGGAGAGTGTGTGTGCATACGTGCGAGAGAGAGAGAGAGAGAGAGAGCACACAAGTGGATGCTACCAATGAGACCAAAGGTAGCCAATAACATATCTGGTGAGATAAGACTTTATCTCACCTCATTGTCTCATCAAAAACTAAAGCTGATTGTTCTGCTCAATGTTCAACAGCTATTCCAATGTTCATTTTATTTCTTTTGAGTTTTTATCCCAGGCTTCCAGCAGATTACTTGAGAATCACTTTAAAAAGTTGGAAGTCAGAAATCCCAACTGAACGGAACCAACCCAACTAGTTTCCTCATAATGGTTCAGGCCAAACTATCTGGGATGGTTCATCCAAACTAACCCATTGACACCCCAATCTTCAACATCTATTCATCCTTAAAGATAAAAGAATCTTACAGCTCGCCAGCATTCTGATGATGAGAAATTAGAAAAGGACATGGAACCTTAACATTACCGGTCTTATAGGAAGTCCCTTTGTATTATGTGATGAAGCAGGAGAAAGAGAGATGAGAGGCTTGACAAGCTTCACTTCTCTGACCATTCTGTCATTCTCTGCTACTGAATCCCTCAACTCTCCAGCAACGGTATCTTGTAGTACCTGGGCCACCTTAATATCCTTTGGGTGGTGAAATTTGCAGGTTGCTCCAAACTTACAGTTCCCAGTCTTCAGGTAAAACTATACAAAGTTTTGCATGTTGCAGAAGGACCAATCAGTGAATAAAAGTAAATTACAGCAGTTATGAGACGACTGAACATGTGCAGGTGAGCAAGAGAAATAGAGAGATCATACCGCACATGGAGGCTCAGTCGGTCTTTCTGGTAAGTTCAAAGTATCATCTAAAGTACCCTGAGAACATTTAGTTTCTTTGTTCACAGCTTTACAATAAAAGCTTAAGTTGCCAAAAATAAACATGCACAAACCCATGTAACAATAAACATATTTTGCCAACCTTATACAATCATCACCTACCAAAGGAATAATTTTATCTCGCGGATGATTAAACTTGCACCTCAAACCAAATTTACATGTTTGGGTTTTGAGGAAGAACTGCAACAATCAAAATGAAGTATTTATCATAGTTGAAAAAAATGGAGTTAAATGACCCTAGAATCTGGGTTAGGATACGACTTACAGGACAATCTGGCTCTCCTGCTCTCTGCGGAAGGGATTCAACTGTTGTCACAAGTGGTGCCTAAACAAGATTCACATGAAAAGTTTGAGACCATCCACCCTAATCGTACTGACAAATGACCATAGATGATAACTGTGTATAGTGCAAATGTACTCTGATTCATCCATACGATAATGATTTTCCATGTGTCACACATAAGCTGACAATTTTTTTTTATCTAATATTCTATTGGGAAAGGGCCATTTGATTTGCAGATGTGAGTAGCACTTAATGAGAACTAGTCCGGATTACCTGAAGAGCATAAGAAACGATATAAGCATCAAACATTAAAAAAAAAAAAAACAAAAAAAAACAAAAAAACAAAAGGACTCCAAGATTAGAAATTGGAACTTTATTTGAAGGAGTGAAACATGTAGTGCTGGTTTGTGGATTGCTACTTTTCAATTAATCAAGCAAAAAAGAAGAAGAATCAAGATGGAAATTCACTGACTTTTTCATTAAGAAAGGAGCTAACTTAGCCAAAAAAGAGCAGATGGAAAATGAGCAATCTGTATATATTCATAAAAGGTTGGGTTGAAAGATGGAAATATCTTAGATCCGTTCAGGTAGTGTAAGTAATAGCATAAAGGCTCCTCTATGAAGAGCTGGGGACCACTACTACTCATCCAGGCCAACACCTTATAATCCAGGAGCTGCATCCAATAAAGATCAATTGCCACAAGTACAATACTCAAAACGATCTTGCTTTAACCACTGACATTGCTTCAAACCATCTCACAGATGGTGCAATCATAAGAATCGTGTCCAATAAATAAAAAAAGTGACATTAAGATGCAACAAGAACTTGATCCTACCCTTAGAAGAAGCTCAAAAACTACTCATTCAGAAAGATGTAATGTGACTGTTATTGAGTCAACAAAGAAAGACTTGCATAGTCTACTCAAAATTCAACAATAAGTAAAGAGGACCAGTGAAAGACAAAAGCGCAAGATCATCCACAAGGAAAAACTGCTAAAGTGGCATAAAGAGCAGGTAATATAGGATTGCAGAGAAATGTCAATCAAAGATTCAACTTGCCATACCACACGAGTATAAGATGGACCGTAACATAGTACGATTCTAAGATGAAATGTCATTTTCATATACCAAGATTTAAAAAAACTTCTACTGGAAACTTTTACAACTATACCAGCAAAAGCATGGTCCTGCTAAGACTATACCATTGGTTTGATCCGCCCAACAGTCTAAAGCACAAATCCATGAGAATGAATAGGAAGCTGCAGACTACTCAACCACATTACTAATTTCATGAATGATACCACGACTAGAGACATTAAAGATGGTAGTAAATCATCACCTCTTTCCAATCTGGGATTCCACCCTCAGGAACCCAAATAGGATGGTCAAACTTGCAGTTAAGTCCAAATTTACAAGTTCTGGTAAGCATATAATGAGCACAATCCTTCTCTCCTGGCCTCTGTGGATAAATAGGCAAATTGCTTGCACTCTCCAATCTAGGACGCTTGGATAACGAGTTGGTGGAATACCACGCTTCACTTTGCCCAATCGCTCTTTGGGCATCCAAAACATTCTGATGGTAGAGCGCTATGATAAATAATAGATAAGTATATACACGAAAGCGAAGAATATATATATGTTATTTGATAATTATATAATAGTTTTAAGAAATTATATCATATATCTTCCCGTATAGGTATGACAGTGAGAATAACAGCTGGGTAGCAAAAGCATGCTTGTATAAGATGCTCTATTGTCCATAGAAGGAGTGACATGCACTAAGCTGCCAACTTCCTGAAAGAGAAATGCACTAGTATTGGATATCTTAAGTAGAACTAACTGAGCTCTGAACCCTGAGTAGAAGTATGAAGCATACACGGTGTAGATAAAGTGGATGCGTTTATAAAGCTGGGTGAATTTCAACCACATAACTTTTGCCAGAATCAGTTTGTTTAAACAGTTGGAAGTCATCGAGGCCTCCCTAAGCCAGTAAAGACGTTGCTTATTCATCCCGCCTGCGAAGAAGGCGAAATATGGAAGAAGCAATAGCAATTATGGTGTGGGTTTTACATTTCAGTTGGCAATGGCAACGAGTCCGCGAAAGACTCCAATGCAGGTTGGATCAAAGTCATAACCTGGAGAAGACTACCAGTCTAGAGAAGCACAAAGCATGAACGGAAGAATGAAGGAATTAGCAATTAGGGCAACCTCACCTTGAGAGGGGCGCTTGGTGCCGGAAAGGAGCGGACTCACATCATCGGGGTAGTGAAGGTGAGAGTGAGACCAGGAGGAGCGTGCACCCAAGCCGCCGGCGTAGGAAGAGTAACCGACGACGTCCGCGGGAGAATAAGGGAGGGCATCGGCACTGCTCTGGGACCGAGGGCGTCCTCCGAATGCGGATGATGCAAGAAAGGACGCGTCGGGGTCCGAACCCATTTCCATGCGCTTGCGGAGAAGAAGGCTTGTCGAGGGCGAGGTGGAGAGGCCTGCCAGATTGAATTTGGCCGCCGCCCCGGGAGGCGGTGCCGTCCCGTACAGCTGATGATTGGCCATCGACGGCTACGGCTACGGGAGGAATGCTTCTTCGCAGCGGCGGTTCATCTGATCGAATTTGGCTTCTTCCCATTTTTTTCTAAGCTTCACACACTACCTTCTTATTTTAGATTTTGTTGGGGGTAGTTAATTCCGATTCTCTCCCCAACTGCACGCTGTCCTTAAAAATTTACAGCCTTTAATCCTGCGGTTGAGTAACGTCATGGTTTCTGAATTCTTTACCGAGATTTTTGGTCAAATACAATGCAGATGACTTATTAGGTCTCTTAGAGTGAAAATAAAGAAAAACAAGTTAATCAACATAATAAAATATTACAAACGAGATATTTTAGAATTTGATTGAATATATTGACGGAACCAATATGATACCTCCAGAAAAACAAATACAATTAAATAAAAAGGGAAAATGCCTTACTGACAAAAAGTTCAAATAACAAAAAGATGGATATTTGATAAGTTTTTTAAGAACGCTAGCATAATTTGAGTTGTAAACCTCCAGCTACACCACGTCAAAAAAATAAAAATAAATAAACCTCTAGCTACAAAGTATATAATCAATTATTTCATTAAATAGTACGGTCAGATTTAACACTCCAGCTGCTGGGATTGCATGTAAGTGTAATTTTGCTTTTTCTTCCCCCTCTTCCATAATCTGTTCCACCTCCAAGAGTTGGACAGTAAAGCCCATTCTCCCTATCTAAGCCTAAAAGTACCTCTGTTCTTTTTCAGTTCAAAGAATGTAAATCCAACTTTGAGAAAAAGATGATCTTTGGTGTTTCATTTTGCGGTTGTGTGGAAGTTGTTGAGGAAAGATTAATTTTTAAGTGTTAGGATTTAGATTCTTATACAATAATAAGCGCTGAGCAAGACTAATAGCATATCGAGATCTTGGGTAGAGAGAGAGAAGCACCGCGAAGTAGCCATTTTGTTCGTGAAAATAAGGAGGAACCTAGATTTATGGCATGTTCAGTAACCGGCTAATTCTTGAGTACTTTTTATATTTTCTATTTCTCATAACAAAAAAATAAGAGAAATCTGTTTGTTAACATTAATTAATTTTTCTATTCTCATGAGTAGATCTGTTATCGGGAATAGATTTGGAACAAAGTTAGTAAGTACAAAAATTTTACTCCGTTATTTCCGAAAACAATTCAAGAATCAATACATTTTCTTCTTCTTTTTCCCTTTCTTTTCTTCTTCATCCTCCTCTAATTGTTACCTCTTCGAAGCCTCACAAAGGCTAGCAAGGTTGAATCTCGTTGGTGGTTGGGTGAGGCTCTTGCAAGGCCAACGAGGTATCCGGCTCTCATTTCGCCAATTGCCACCCATGACTAAAGCCAATGACCACCTAGAGGATGAAGAAGAAGAGAATGAAAAAAGACAAAAGAAAAAAAATCTTATAAAATTATTTAAAATTAAACTAAGTCAAAAAAAAAAAAAAAGAGTGTCGTAGTGCAATTCTATTTTATGAATAGATTTTATACAATTACCAAAATGTCTTCGAATACTCAAAAACTTATCCACGAATAAAATAAAATAAAAACTATTTCTGAGTAGACATTATTCCCGAAAATAAAATAGTTACTAAACAGGCCCTCACACTAATTGCGCTTGGGTTCAAGGCTTTTGGTCAAATTATCACACCTCCGAAAGGCATTCAAGCGATACAAATAAAGAAAGCTGAATTGCTTTTATAAACACGTGATTTCCTTGAAAATTCTATTATTACTAAGTCATTACGAAACATAACAACCTTCCTTTCCTTGTGGAAGAAATTATTAAAGAAAAGTACCAAATGCATAAATTGCTAATCTATCATCATTTTTGTTGGTAAGAATGTTGTCATACTTGGCTCCATTTGTAATTAATTTCAAAGAAAACATTTTTGAGATTTTTCGGCATTCGTTTAATAGAAAATGAAATACTTAAAAAAAATATTTTCAACTAACTGGAAAAACACATTCAAAAGTAGGGAAAATGTTTTTCACTTTTCAGAAAACAGAAAACATTTTTCATAGCTTTTTCTGCCTCACTTTCTTTAACTGAACATATTTTTCTTTTATTTTTAGGTTTTCTTTTATTTTTTAAATCGAGTTTTTAATCTTTTCTTCTTCCTTGATCGATCATTGCCACAATGATGGTCGGCAACTAGCCACAAGTTACCTTGAGTCATGCCATAGGCAGGCGAGGTTGGAGCTCACCATATTGTAGTGAGGTCAAGCCTTGTTTGATTTGGCAAAGCTAAGCTCATTCAAGGCCAGTGAGCTCGGGCCTTGCCAAATCCGGCCAGTTGGATGGGCCTCAAGCCTCGCTTGGGGTCACCAAAGGTCTAAGCCTCGCGTAACTCACCACGAGCCTTTGGTGACCTCGGGCAAGGCTTGAGCCTCACCTAGCTCACCGAATTTGGCAAGGCTTGAGCTTGCCAATGCATGGTCCTTAGCCATCGCCATTTATTGACAACTGGCCAAGGCCAAGGCAAAAGAAGAAAAGCAAAAAAAAAAAAAAAGGAAAGAAGAAAAAATTGAAATATTGAGTTTCAAAAAAAAATTATTGAAAATAAGTGCATGCATGAAAATATTTTCTTACCAACAATGTGAAATACGATTATTTTTCCGAAAAATAACATCCTAGAAATCAATTTGTGGAAACACTACATTTTCCGCGAAACGAACAAAGCTTTCATGCAAAAATATCTATTAATCCACACTAGTTAACAAAATAAATTGCATAATAATACATATGGTATTTGAAATTTCTTCTCATAGTTGTAAGAACCTACCGTTATTTTAGCAAAAGAAAAACCTACAGTTAATATCACATTGGAAAGGAAATGACACCATGTTCTTTTGCTTGATCAATGACACGCACATAGAGACATTTTATTCACACAGCTAAAACCTTTAGTTGAGCTTACCAACAATGTGCTTTGACTGCATGCTTTATCAATCACCAAAATAGGATGCTATTACTGTTGAATAACAGGATACTACTGACAATTAAAAGAGTAAAAAACAAAGTATACATATCCACCAAGTGATTTCAATTTCCAAATGTAAGCACAATTTTTATGACTTAAAATGAGTTGTCATCTCACGTTCAGTGGGATAATGGCACTTGCTTTATGAAAAAACCAAATCTTGGCTACCAAAATTTGCAAGAAAGCAAGGGACTACAAATGGAGACTCCTTATCCACAATGCACTAAATTCAATCCAACAGTAATCATAGAATTGGAAATAAGAGTCAAGCCATCTGAAGGAGCAAGCTTTTTGTGACATAAGTGAATGAATCAAAACTAGATCTTCATTCAAAGAATTAATGAAAACATTGGCACAAATCTCCAATACAGAATCAAAAGAAGTTGAAGAAGCGCTAATACAACAAAATTGGGTTGAAGCAATGAAAAACGAATTATAACTTCTTAAGGTACATGCAGTCTAGAAGCTTGCACCGAGACCTAAAAATCAACAAGTAATTGGAATGAATTGGGCTTTTCCAAATAGGCTAAAGAGCAAATGTAAAGAGGTACTAAGTTGATTAGGCTTAGGGTTTATTAACACCTAAATTTTACTTTTTTTATTTAGGACTTAATCACATCGAATATCATAGATTGGTCTCTAAGGGAAAAATAAGGTGAAGTAAATATTTTCATTAAAGTGCATTGCACGACATTTGCATTATTAGTATTAATTTTTTTTAAAAATTAATTAAACTTTCTTAAACAAATAATTTAAAATAAAAAAAAAGGGAGCGCCCCTTCTTCTTCCCCTTCCTTTTCTCTGCCTCCTCGCGGGCCAACAATCTCATCTTCCGGCTCATCCCTTCCCCCCTCTCCTCGTCCTTCACGCTGCTACAGTAAGGACGCAAGTACAGTGGCAGATGAAATAGCGCGGGACGTTCGACGGGAGTGGGTGGTCGGGTGCAGACCGGCAACGACAGCTGGCGCGTCGGTAGCCATTAAAAGGGAAGAGAGGTAGAAAGAGAAAGGGGGATTTTCTCGGCTCGCTCGGCGGGGGTTTCCTTCGCTGGTTTTTCTCTTCTTCAGAGAGCTAGAGATCAAAGCTGGGGTTTAGAGGCCGAGAGGGAGAGAAATCCAAGAGGTTGAGAGGTCCAAGCGACTGAGGGAAAGCGGAAGAGCTTCAGCCGACGCTACGGTCACGCGTAGGCTGCTGGTTTTTGCCGAGAGAGAGAGAGAGCTTGAGAAGGTGGCTGGCCGTCGGAGGAGGGCCGTCCACTAGCCCCCGTCCGCCGCGGCCATTCCCTGAAGCAGGTAGGTCTCCCCCCCACCCCGCTTTCCTTTCCGCGGGGGCGGCGGGGAGCGTAGGTGCCCTGTTTTCTTTGGTGGGCGTCAGGCCGGAGCTCGCAATCGACCAAGCTTGCGCGAGTTTCGATCCCGTCAGCCTGGCGACTCCTTAATGGAGACGTGAGAGGTAAGAAAAAGAGCCCACTCCGTCAGCGTAATGAGCTCCGGTGTCTATCTCCAAAGTCCACGAAAGCAAATGAGTGCTTGGTCGTCCTCATGGTTGTCCTCACTCGTTTGGTTGTCCTCACTCGGTTGTCCTCACTCTGTGGCTAACCATGCCGGTCGCGAGTGTGATTTCCACTTTCTTATTCCACTTTGACCGGGCCGGCTCGGCGTGCTACAATCTTTAAATTATCGCTTCCTTTCAATGGCCATGTGGTCAGCATGACCGAGTAATAAAGCAGAATTGTTAAACTTCCAGTATCTCTCATGACAGCGTTGTCCTCGTCACCCTTTGTATGTTATAACCGAGCCTTGCTAGCATCTGGCAACAGCATCACAACCCCCCAATCCATCAGACCAAAACCCATTAGCATCCTCCCAATCGGTGCTGTGACCTCCGGAGTGACGTTCCCATTAGGACTAGATAGGATCATCAGCAATGGAATATCTGCAGTACTCGAACGCAAAGGCACTGATATCCATTGCCGTGGTGGGCGTAATAGGAGTGTTGCTGAGGCTGTACAACGCGCTGGTGGTGAAACCGGAAAAGTTGAGGTCCTTGCTGAGGAAACAAGGCATCAATGGACCGCCCCCCGCCTTCCTGCTCGGCAACATCATGGAGATAAAAAAGGCGAGATCCTCCTCTTCCTCCTCCTCCTCCTCCGTTCCCATGACTCCGCCCGGCCGGCCCCCTGCCCGCCATGATTGCGCTGCTGTCCTCTTCCCCTTCTTTGACAAGTGGAGAAAACAATACGGTAGTTCACCCCCTGGCTGCAACTGGAAATTTCATCTCTGTTCCGCAATTAATCAAATAATATTCAAGTGTTTTGATTTTCCATGCTCCAAACTACATAAATTAGACGCAAGATTTTTGTACAATCATAAGAGAGTTTATGAAACTTAGAGATCGGTGCTACTTAAATTTCCTAGTTAGATCTAGATGATCACGTGCATCACCTTGATGTATGTTTTCTCTACTTGAAGGCTAAAGTTGAAGCCTATCATGTCGGTTGACACATCGCATGAGGGCAAAAGTACGCTTCAAGTACTAAAAGTTAGCATAAGGGGAGCTAAAAGTTATGAAAGTAATGTTTAAGTATTAAAATTGGAGAGAAATTGATTAATTTGACGTGTGCAATTTGCTGCAAAGTAAGTGTAAAACGACATATTTTTGTACGTTGATGTGGCCGACAATACAAAAACGATGTTGTTTTAGTGGTAACATGATAAAAAATTAATAAAATTTAATTTAAAACTAAATTTATTTAAAATATTTGAAAATACAAATACAAATTTAATAGCCGCCTCCCCATTTTTTTTTAATTTTTCAATTTTTATAGCCGTGTCCCCTCTTTTTTTTTTTAAAAAAATTATTTTTAATATTTGTATATATATTTTTAAATGTTTTAAATAAATTTAGTTTTAAATTAAATCAAATTAATTTTTATCTTATTTTTTTTATCACGTAACCACCAAAACGATGCCGTTTTATATTTACTTAGCCAGAAAATTGACACGTTAGCTTTTTGGTTGGATTTTGGTCGGATTGATAAATTTTACTCCGATTTTGATATTTAAGTCTCTTTGTGCCAACTTTTAGCACTCCAAAAGTCCGGATGTCAATTAGCGGCAAAGGGCGGTAGACGTTGAAGATTCCTCGCTGCCCATTTCCATTTTTTAACACTTGCCGCCCCTACCAAAGTCTACTCTTACTTTTTGGGATTATTGTTAGTTCTTCGATAATGACTGATGCGGGCGCTGTGTAGCTCCTCTGGAGCTGGATCAGGATTGGACTCAACCAAAATGACTCCAGCTCCCCGAAATCACTTCTCACATTCACGCTAAATATCATTTGACACGTTCTCACTCATTAATAAAACAGGAGTAATTCACTACTCGTGAATCAGATCATTTCTCCTTCCCCCTCTCTTAAATGAATTGGATTGGTCGTTTGTGGTTGGGACATGGACAATCAGATCAGGCTGATGTCATGCGCTGATGTCTCATGATTTTTACAGGAGATACATTTGCGTTCTCCCTGGGGAACACACAGATAATCTATGTGAACCGACCAGACGTGGTGAGGGAGATTACCACCTGCACATCCTTGGACTTGGGTAAGCCCTCATACCAGTTCAAGGAGAGGGGTCCCTTGATGGGTCAAGGCATCTTAACTTCCAACGGCCCCCACTGGGCTCATCAGCGCAAGATCCTCTCTCCTGAGCTCTATATGGAGAAGGTCAAGGTATGTTATCTCAAATGATGTCTTTCAATATCACCATTTCCACCACCAATTTTTTTTTCCTCAAATTGACATTTCTGAGTTTACCCGCCTGCAGGGAATGATAAACCTAATAAACGAGTCCACAGAGACACTGTTGAAGTCCTGGAAGAACAAAGTGGATGCAGCCGGTGGAGTAGCCAGCATTAACATCGACCAGCACATGAGAAGTTTCTCCGGAGATGTCATCTCCAGGGCCTGCTTTGGCAGCAATTTTGCCAAAGGAGAGGAGATCTTCCACAAGTTGAGGGCTCTCCAAGAGGCCATGTCCAAGAAAGTTCTTTCCACTGGGATTCCTGGCATGAGGTGCGAAGTTAAATCTCTCTTTCTTCCGAAAAATTTCCAATTAAGCCTCCCCTTCCATACCACCCCCTTGAAAAGAAAGGGAAAAAGGTAAATCCACTGTCGCTCAGCTGCTTTAATCAATTCTGTTTATGCAATGACGCAGATATCTCCCCACCAAGAGTAACAGAGAAGCCTGGGCACTGGAGAAGGAGGTCCGCAGTTTGATACTGCAGGTGGTGAAGGAGAGGATGGAAGCTGCATATGAGAAGGACCTTCTGCAGATGGTTCTCGAGGGTGCCAAAAACAGCGACTTGAGCCAGGAGGCCATGTACCGCTTCATTGTCGACAACTGCAAAAACATTTTCTTGGCTGGGTACGAGACGACTGCCGTCTCTGCGACATGGTGCCTCATGCTGTTGGCTTCCAGTCAAGAGTGGCAAAATCGTGTGCGTGCCGAGGTTCTTGAAGTTTGTGGGGACCGTCTTCCTGATGCCGGTATGATCCATAAGATGAAACTGGTGCGCCTTCCCCATACCTTTAAGACAGAGTGCACATAATATAACGTTTTGATTTCATGATCATCGGCATGTGTAAACCTTTCTGTCCTGGGTGCAGCTCACAATGGTGATAAATGAGTCGCTGCGGCTATACTCCCCCGTGCCGGTGGTGTCGAGGGAGGCCTTAACGGATATGAAGTTTGGGGACCTGAAAGTGCCGAAGGGGGTTAACGTGTGGACGATGGTGTTGACATTGCACACGGACCCTGAGATATGGGGACCGGACTCTTACTCCTTCAACCCGGGCAGATTCGCCAACGGGATCACGGGAGCTTGCAACCTGCCGCACTTGTACATGCCCTTCGGGGTGGGACCTCGCGTGTGCCTCGGGCAGAACCTGGCTATGGTGGAGCTCAAGATTCTCATTGCCCAGCTTCTCTCCAACTTCTCCTTCACCCTCTCTCCCGACTACGTCCACTCCCCTGCTCTTAGGTTGGTTATTGAACCTGAGCACGGTGTCGAACTCTCCGTCACCAAATTATCTCGAGATTGATTCCTTCAAGAGCAGTTTTTCCTTTTTTCTCACCCCGCTTTTTCTTAAGCCCACTGTACGTTTTCTTGCTGTGTCCAAAACCAACTTTTCCTTTCCTTTTTGTCACTCTTGTATCGGTTTATGACAAAGTTCATTCTTTTTTCATTATACGTGTTACAACTAATGCGGAAGGTGAATCAACGAAACAATTCAAGCAAGGAATAAGTTACAGAAATAAAACATAAACGTTCACGAGGTTGTTCAACTATAATCGGTATCCTTATTTTCAACTATCTGGGCAAGCGGCTCTCAAAAGCTCTCTAAGCATTTCATAAATTTCTGGAAATTTCTGATCTTAAATAGCCTTTGAAAATAAGGTTTTTTAACAAGCCCGAATCCTAGCTGCTTCGGGCCGAGCGCCTGCCAAAATAGGCCTGCCAGCAACTATGCTGGAAAACATAACATTTATTGCGCGCAGTCCGAGAGCCCTGCCTGCTTTATCTGGTAGCCGGGGCTCGGTGCTTGCCTGGTGGCCAGGTTGGTCTAGGGCGGGCCTTTCCTCTCATATCCAATCGCCCGAAAGAAATCCTTTTTGTTCAATAGCGCAAGAGTTACTGATCATCGCCTTGGTAAGCTATTGCCTCACCAACTAGCTAATCAGACTTGAGCCCCTCCTCGAGCGGATTCCTCCTTTTGCTCCTCAGCCTACGGGGTATTAACAATCATTTTAGTTGTTGTTCCCCTCCCAAGGGCAAATTCTTAGGCGTTACTCATCCGTCTGCCACTAGAAACATCACTTCCCGTCCGACTTGCATGTGTTAAGCATGCCGCCAGCGTTCATCTTGAGCCAGGATCGAACTCTCCATGAGATTCATAGTTGCATTACTTATAGCTTACTTGTTCGTAGACAAAACTAATTCGGAATTGTCTTTCATTCCAAAACATAACTTGTATCCATGCGTTTCATATTCTCCTGGAGTTCGCTCCCAGAAATATAGCCATCCCTACCCCCTCACGTCATGTCCTCGCTCGCAAACACCCCGAGTGTCTCCATTTATGAGCTTGTGCATAATTCCAAATCAATTTGAATTAATTTTGAGTTGTAATTAACAAATCTCCACTTTGGCAAGAAGTCCAACTTCATGGTCATTGACCACCGTCTCTCCCATTCTCCTTTAGGCTCCTCCCTTGCTGTAGACGGTGATCATGTAATATTTGAGTTAGTGGTGGGACTCGCAAGAGAAAAAGTGGACTTCAACTTATACAAAAGGAAGAGCAGCGAACGCACGAACGGAGAAAAAGTGATAGAAGAATATAGAAAGAAGAGAAGAAGAAATGAAGGAGAGAGAGAAGAGGGGTTTTGCGCCTACATGACATGAAGGCTTCGTCATGTCAAATGAAGTATGTATCACAACACCTGACAACGAATTATGCCATTTATTCGTCTAATCGAAGTATTTTTCGAAATTAAAGTTCGAAATCAAAATTGTGTGAAATTGGAAATATGAAGACTGATTAAGCTGTAGAATTTTATGAAAATTATGAATTATGGCATTTTAGAGCTGTGGGGTTTGAGAAGCGTTGATTTGAAGAAAATGTTTGGTTAGAGCGAAATTCTAAAGTTTCGCGCTCGAACTTTGCGTTGCGAATAGCTTTAAATAATCATTTTAGGCGAGTAATTTGTTGACGTGTGAAATTTATTTTGTTAGCGTTTAAACTTAATTTAGCTAAATCATAGTTGAGATAATGATTTAATTGGTTTGATGTTATTTCTCACTTATATGATCGGATTGCAAGTTCATTGATTTGAGCTATGTAGCACGGACACTCTCCGGAAGCCTTCGTGTCGTGTCCGACACTCCGACACGTGTCCGACACGCTCCGACACGTCTCGACACGCTCCGACACGCGGTCAACGAGTGTCGAAAAATCCGACACGTGGTCAACTCTTTCCGACACGCTCCGACACGCGAGTCCAGAATTTCGACACGCGATTCCGACACGCACGGGGTCAATTTTAAAAATTTATAATACTTGAGGGGTCAAAATATAAATATACACAAAAGAAGTAATAAAAGAAGTAATAAAATTGCTATAAATATTCACACGGGGTCATTTTTTTTTTTTCAGTTTTATTTTTTTAGAATTTTTTTATTTTTTTAAAAGTCTTTTACTCTGAAAGAAGTAATAAAAAATGCTATATATGATAAATAAATAAATTTAAAAATATCATTTCAGCATTTTTCTTTAAACAATGTTTTTTTCCTCTAAGTTTTGTGTATTATTGTAACAAATTAAAATAATGAATGATATTATTTAATATTTTTTGTGTAAATTAATTCTAGGCTATTTTTATTATTATTTATTCATGTATTATATATAAAAATATATCTTATATATAACGTGTCGGAACGTATCGAAATTCTCTATTTTTAAGAAATAACGTGTCGACGTGTCGTGTCGTGTCGTGTCACGTGTCACGTGTCCGTGTTGGTGCTACATAGGATTTGAGTGAGCTTTTTGTTTAAAATAATTTAGACATCTGCAAAGTCAATTCTTGTTGCAGCAACTTGCAGTGCGGAGAAAAAGTAGGCGCTTCTTTTGAAATATAGGCTCGCGACTTTTCTCAAGTAAAGAGTTTTGGTAGTTGAAAAAGCTCAAGAGGCAACCGACTGGATCGAGCAACATGGAAGGATCACTGATGCTCTTAGGGGCCATCTGATACCAGAAACTAGTGCCTGGAGAAATCTAAGTATTCTGGGATAAGCTTTGTCCCTTTCATCAGCAGTCCTGGGGCTGGGGTTCCACTTACTGTTGTTCCAGACCTGACATAAGTACAACGCACTAGCAGAGAATTTTTCCTCTAAATTACCTCATGGCCAGCATGCTATATCACTGGGCGCACATTTTGCGTCTGATGTCATTTCCAATTCCCAAAGTCAGGCTGCTTAATTGATATCTAAGCTACAAAGTGATTCTCGTGATTCGGTCAAACATACTCGTGACAACCTGTTTCTAAAAGTCGGTAAGCATGCCTTTGAGATAGGGAAAGTTGAAGATGAGTGTTCTGAGATAGTGAACGCTGGTGACTCTGAGGTTGAATCTAAAGCTAGAACTGTCGTCTCTCTAGCTTCATTAAAGGCATGCAATGTTTCATCATAGAAAAGAAAGATGATTTAAAATCACTGTTTTATCCTGGTCAATCTAAATATGCGGACACAAACAAGGCGAGGTGTCACAGTCAATTAACACAGGAAAAAGAGAAGGCCTTTTTTTTTTTTTTTTTTTTTTTTTTTTTTTTTTTTTTCTGTAAAACTTAATTGTCTCTATTAATAATGAGTGAAAAACGGGATTGTTGACATGGCTGTTGTCAGTGGGAAAGGGAATGGCAACAGGTCTCGGATGATTCCTCATCTTTGTTAAGTTAACTCGAAGAGCTACTAGAGGAATGCTAGATCGTTAGTGAATCTGTGAATGATCTACGGCAATATGCTGACTGGGATGTTCCTTGCAGTGACCCGAGCATGGAAAGTCGGGGGACTTTTTTCTGAAGAAAACTGGGCATCCTTTTTCAAAAGCAATGTTGTTTACTATTGATGGATTTATTAAATGGGCTTAAGGCCCATCCGCTCAAATTGGGCCTAAAAGGCCCGGCCCACGGGAATAGGGCCCGTGGATGGGGGAAGGTATAAAAGGAAGGAGAGAGAGAGAGAGAGAAGACACCTCTTGGCATAACGAACATAACGTACGTTCCTTTCTCTCTCTTTTTCTCCCAAACGCTCAAGGCGACGCCGTATCCTTTTCAAGGCGAATTGACATCATCGGGGCCAGAATTTCTTCCTCTTCTTCAGCGTTGGTGTTTAATCTGTGGCTAATAAGGTACGCTCGAATCCGTGGTGTGCTTTACGATTGGTGATGCGTGTTTTCCCGGGCTTCGTCTTCCGCATTGATTTAGGGGTTCGATTCCGTGTCGAATCCGGTTTTCGGGGATCCGTTATTCCCAACATTGGTATCAGAGCCCTATTTCACGTTTTTCCCGATCAATTCTGATGTTTTTGATTGATTTTTCGCGAAATTACTTCGGCCGTACGGAATCGGGCGAAAATCCTGACACCCGAGCGCTTTTTGCCCTTTTTTTTTTTTTTTTTTTTTTTTTTTTTTTGAGTTTTCGTAAGTCGAAATCAAATTCCGAAGGCATTGGGAGAAGCGCGACGTCGAGACGAGTCCGGCGATGTGTCGTCCGCCGCCGGGTTCCGCTGCACGCACCCACACGTGTGGCTGGAAGGCGCTGCGCGTGGGTGCGACGCGCCTGGAAGCGCCGGCTTCGCCAGCGCATGCGCCACACGCGCTGGTGGCGAACTGGCACGTGCGCGCTGGCGGCCGACGAACCGGCACGCGCCGGTCCGCGGACCGACGTGTGTTTACGTCAAGTGATGACGTCATCGTGATGTCATCCACGGTCGGTAACCGTACGGATGACGTCACCGATGATGTCATTGCTGACGACGTTTCGCCGGACGGTCACCGACCGGCGACCCGACCCGACTCGCGGACGAGGCACGCGCTTGGCACGTGCCGGATGACGTCTGTGTGACGTCATCCCCCGCACGCGCGAGGCACGTGCGGTCGGTCCGCGCGAGCGGTCCGACCGGCCTGTCCAGTCCAACCGGTTCGACCGTCACGACCGGTCCGACCCGCGCGCCCGTTGACCCAACCCGTTGACCAGTTGACCGACGACCGTTGACCGACGACCGACGACCGTTGACCGACGACCGACGACCATTGACCGTTGACTTTGACCATTGACCCGAAAAAAAAGGAATTTGTTTTTTTTTTTTTTTTTTTTTTTTCAGTAATGCCTATGTGGATTATAAGTAATCAATTTTTAATTCTGCATTTGTTACATGAATTATGGAAAATTATGTATTTTCTCTTATATTAATTATGGATTATAAGTGATCCATTTTTAATTCTCGCATTTGTTGCGGGAACTATAATGCGTTATGCAAGGATACCGCAATCCCGAGAACGGATGAGGGAAATGCAAGACTTAAGAGGCTGATAACGAGTTAGGCGATTATCGGTGGCATGACGGTGATTTAGTATCACATGTGGTCAGGGTCAATCAGATGATGCAGGAAATCATCTGGAATAGTTATCTTATGCCGGATTTTCAGAAGGTGCCGGCTTTGATGAACACTCTTCCACCTGAATGGCAAGCAGTGTTGGATCGGCTATGGGAGGTCAACGTGGTCCCGGGTTATAGGAGCCTGGTGGAATCTTTTGTGAGAGAGCATTATAGGATTGAGTTGGCCAAAACTTCAACCCTTAGATTGAGCGCAACATGGCGCCGAGTGAATGCGCCTTGGAGGCGACATGAAAGCTCTCCAAAAGTTTTTCCATGGTTGGCAAATGTGCCTTCAATTTTCTCAGATGATTTGACTGATAGATTAGAAGGGACATTCCCTATTTATTTCTTTGATTAATTATGTAATGTTTACTAACTGATTGTTGTAGATGTAGCAACCGATATATTAGTTATATCATGTGAAAGCATTGTTATTTTATTAGATGTTAAATTTTTATTTGCTTTCTGCTATTGCTGGTTGCTGTGGGTAATTAATTATGTGGGTAGTAATAGAAGTTTTTGTAACTTCATAGAATTTATTTGCATAAGATAATTATATTAATAATAATTTTAAGTTAGGATTTTTAGAGGATGATTGGAAACATAGTGACCTTTTGATTATGAAGCCTTACTTGAAATTATTTATTAATATGATGGGTCTATGCAAATAGGGATGCATAAATGATATGCATTAATTATTCGTGCATGTATGTCTGATGTGTTCAGAAGATAGTTCAGCAACTAAGAATGTAATTGCTGATATGAACGGCAATAATTGTGAAATATTGAATATGAATATTCAATATGTGCTAGAAAAGCAAGAAGCACTAGAAGCTCTTGACCACATTATGGAAGATATTGAGGGTGTTGTGCACCACCTTGAGCTAGTAGAGGACCGCCTAACGGTATTTGAGCCGAAAATAGACATTTGCTATGCTGGTTCTAGCTCAGAAAGGGCTTTGTGCTCTAAGTGCAAGCGTATTGATTCATTCAATATGTGGGAATGCAAAGGATCAAGTCCTTATTGCAAGAAATCAAGAGTTAACCAACACAAGAGAGGAAAACGTCCTCAAGTGAAGAAAATGTCAAGAGTGATGTGTTACAATTGTGACAAGAGAAGTCACTATGCTCGCGACTGTCGTGAGCCAAAGAAGGAACGCACCTCTTGTACATTTGAGAACTTTGCTTATATGTCAAGTTCTACATTATAGGCTGAATCCAATCCTTTGTGGAATGTAGATTCATGAGCGACAGACCATGTAGCAAAGGATTGAGGATCATTTGTGGAATTCCGACGAGTACCAACTGGAACTGAGTGGAACCATATCGGAAACAACTCTAGAGCTGATGTAAAAGAATTGGCACCGACCAATAGAACATGAGTGGTTGACGCACCTTGATGTTCTATATGCTCTAGAGATTCGTCGAAATTTAAGTGTCTGTCTTAGTGTTAGTTAAGCTTGGTTTTGGTATGAACTTCCATAATAAATGTGTAGATTTGTGTTTGGATACAAACTACTATGGTTGTGGTCACTTTCTAGATGGTTTTATTGTACTAAATGTTGACTGTGGTGATGTCAATATGTTATTCCCTTGTTTCACGTCTTCTACCTTATATAATAATGACGTGAATATGGTGGCATGCTAGACTTGGTCATATGGGCCAACAACATATGAATAGATTAGCCAAAGAGGGCTTGTTGGACAATATTGAAAAAGTCGATTTGTCCATAAGTGAGCATTGCCTAGTAGGGAAAATGACAAGGAAACCATTTGAAAAGGTAAAAGAGCTGAATTACCTCTGCATTTAATCTATACTGATGTCTGTGGTTCAATGAATATGAGAGGAAGGCAATGGGCTATTTGTTTCATCACTTTTATAGATGATTCTACTTGATTCGGATATGTCTAATTGATTTCTCATAAATCTGAAGCATAAGTTGTTTCAAAATGTTTATGAACCTATCGTAAAAATCAATTAGACAGGAAAATAAAGGTATTTAGATCCGATCAAGGTTGAGAATATTTATCGATAAGTTCAGAAAATTATGTGATGAAAAAGGAATAGAAAGATAGTTGTCTATTCCATATACTCCTCAACAAAATGGTGTTGCGGAGAAGAAATAGAACCCTACTGGAATGGTTAGGTCCATGATGGCGCATGCTAACTTACCTATCACCTTTTGGAGTGATGTGTTGTTAACTCCTGCTAATATACTTAACCGGATGCCTTCCAAATAAGTTATTTTCACTTCATATGAGTTATGGACAGTTAGAAAACCGGACTTAAGTTTTCTTAAGCCATGGGGTTGTGCTGCCTATATTCATGAGTCCTCTCACAAGTTTGGGAAATTGGGTCCCAAAGAAAATAAGAGTATTTTCATGAGATACTGCGAACACTCAAAAAGGTATGTGTTCATAGGTGAGCAGGAAAGTGGGAGTATAACTGAATTTGAATCACGGGATGTCACATCCTTAGTGGATGAATTTTCTAAGAGGGGCGAAATAAGGGAAAATAACTCCTTATTTGAGATCTTGGATCAAGATAATGATGTTAATGGAGTTCGTTCAAGTGGGAGTAATATGAGATGTAATGAATTGAATTCAACTCATTCTCAATTGCAACTACCTGATGTGACGACATCATCATTACCTAATCCAAGTGGGAGCATGATGGGGAATGATGTGCTAAGTGTACAATCTCCCATACGGTGAACAAGTCGCCAAAGTATTCCTCGTAGATGTTTTTGACATTGAAAGGGAAACTTTTATGGTTGCTCCACAAGATGAGGATGAGTCAAGAAATATTAATGAGGCTTTGAATTGCCCTAATAAGGAAAAATGTATTCATGCAATGAAAGAGGAAATGGAGTCAATGAAATCAAACCAAGTCTGAGAACTGGTTGATCTTCTAAAAGGACGCAGAGCTATTGGAACAAGTAGGTTCTCTAAATAAAGCGAAAGGCTGATGGCTCAATAGAAAGGCATAAGGCTCGCCTTGTGGCGAAGGGGTATAATCAACATGAAGAAATTGATTATGAAAATACATTTTCTCCTGTAGTGAGACTTACCCTGATTCGCATTATTCTGGCAATAGTGACTAGTATGGATCTTGAGTTACATTAAATGGATGTAAAGACTGCTTTCCTCAATGGAGAATTAGAGGAAGGAACATATATAGAACAACATGTTGGTTTCATAGTGAAAGGCCAAGAAGAAAATGTATGTCGACTTTGGGGGTCGATATATGGCCTTAAGTAGTCGTCAAGCCAATGATATATACGTTTTCATAATGCCATAATGGCATATGACTTTACAATGATAGATGATGATCATTGTGTATATATCAATAGATCCAATGATCAATTTGTGATCATATCATTATATGTTGATGATATACTAATTGCCGGAAGCAATATGGAGTTGGTTAATACTGTCAAGAGATAGTTGTCTTCTAACTTTGAGATGAAAGATATGGGTGAGGCTGCATACATTCTTGGAGTTAAGACTTCAAGAGATCGTTTTGAAGAGATCGTTGTCTCTTTCGCAAGAAACCTATATAAATAAGGTTCTTGAATGATTTCATATGCAAGACTATAAATCCATAGACACTCCTATTGCAAAAAGGTGAAGGATTGAGCCATAGTCTGTGTCCAAGGACTCCACAAGAGAAGGAACAAATGAAACATGTTCCTTATGCTAGTGTTGTTGGGAGCTTGATGTATGCTATGATGTGTACAACACCCGACATATGCTTTGCAGTCGGAATGGTGAGCAGATACCAATTCAATCCAGGTTAAGTACATTGGAAAGCCGTTAAGAGAATACTGAGGTATCTAAAGGGGACTGCTGATTATACGTTGAGTTATTAAGGAAAGGATCTGCAACTCAAAGGCTATTTTAATATTGATTGGAGAGGAGATTTAAATGAAAGGAAATCTACCTCTGGGTCTGTTTTCTTACCGAATAATAGCACCATATGTTGGAGCAGTAAGAAACAGAAGCGTATAGCCTTGTCCACGATGTAAGTTGAGTTCGTGGTATTATCGATGCGATATAAGAAGATGTTTGGCTTAAGAGATTTTTGGATCATTTAGGTGTTATTAGAAGTGCTGCAGATTTATTATTGGTTAACTGTGGTAGCCAAGCAGCAAAAGTATACACCAAAGATCCAAAATATCATGGCAAGACCGAACATATAGATACCAAGTATAATCTTGTCAATGATATGGTTGCGCGAAAATATGTGAACTTAGAATACATACTACGCATGGAATGGTAGCAGATCCTATGACAAAGCCAATACCTAGAGATGTGTTTTGTGGCCATATGAAATCTCTAGGATTGCGTAGAGACTGATGTACTGAATATTGCATTTCCCCTAAGTGTTCACAATTTGATGAATTTGTGTTTTCATCATTAATGCCTATGAATCTTTGTTTAATCCTTATGCATCTTAATGCTTAGTGCATTACTTTACGTTGAGAAGTATGTCGGACAGATATAAGATTAGCCCACTCACACGGGTAATCGCCTCTGTTTACTGTGTGATAAATAGATATGAGATTGTTTTAAGCTTATTATCTAGGTGATAATCGAGAGCTCAAGCTTAAAACACGTATGTCGCCTTAACTGGGTGTTAAGATGAGGACATAATACTTACTATGTCCGAAAGTAAGATACCCCACATGTTTTACTTTATCTGTCTAAGATGCCAGATGTGAGTTCTGATGAATTTTGTGAATGAGTAGATACATGAACTCAAGTTAGACATTGGGTATGTCTGAACTATCATCTGTACGGTATTGAAAAGTGTAGACATACGCTCCATGGGAAAGGAGTTAATACCGTAATACGTATTTCATACTACGTATGCATGAGACGACTAATAAGAGTGGCAAAAGTTTGATCTCAACTTTTATGTCGTGTGAGACTTTTGAGGAAGAGAGTTCCTCAATTTTCTTAGTCCCCTCAGGACTCTTACTTATTCTCAAGATTTCTATTTAGTGTTTGCTATCTTAGGGTGTTGCCAATGGTCATGTGATGATTCGATTTAATGGGGCATTTCTAGAAAAGCAAGTTGGACTGAAATTGAGAGTTTGAAGGAAAGAGGAAGATCGATTTTGGAGAATCACATTATAGTTTTGTATTCACCGATTAACCAATTATGACTGTCTTTGTGATAATCATAATTGTGAATACAATATATATATCATTGTTTAAAAGAGATCAAGAGAGATGTAAAATGTGATCGATCGATCTAGGGTACTGCATACTAAATCTACTCAGGATGTGATGCCCATTATGAGCTGCTATATATTCCTAACAGATGTATGGCAACGAGCTCTCAAAGTATGCTGGTCGCACGGATTATTCACCGGTATGAATGTTGAAGAGAGGAAAAGAGGATTATGTTCGGCCCACCATGTTAAGTGAGAGTCTATGCTGGATTTTTCTCTGATGGGACTGAGTAGGGCCTGTCTGCCCATGTTGTTTTTGCACCACCATGTGCGAGTGGGATATCAATGTTGGGAATAACGGATCCCCGAAAACCGGATTCGACACGGAATCGAACCCCTAAATCAATGCGGAAGACGAAGCCCGGGAAAACACGCATCACCAATCGTAAAGCACACCACGGATTCGAGCATACCTTGTTAGCCACAGATTAAACACCAACGCTGAAGAAGAGGAAGAAATTCTGGCCCCAATGATGTCAATTCGCCTTGAAAGGGATACGGCGTCGCCTTGAGCGTTTGGGAGAAAAAGAGAGAGAAAGGAACGTACGTTATGTTCGTTATGCCAAGAGGTGTCTTCTCTCTCTCTCTCTCTCCTTCCTTTTATACCTTCCCCCATCCACGGGCCCTATTCCCGTGGGCCGAGCCTTTTGGGCCCAACTTGAGCGGATGAGCCTTAAGCCCATTTAATAAATCCATCACCTATAAAAGCTTGGTTAATCAATTTTCTGATGTTGTTTAAGCTGATGTAACCAGGATTGTCTTACATCCAATTCAGAGTTGGCAGATTTACTTGGATTTATCTCACAACTTCGTGGCACTATTGACATTGCACTCGAGCAGCTATTGGAAGTTGAAAAAGAGCAGGGAACTATCATTGAACTTGAACCGAATTACTTTGTGTAGCCCTCATCACTGAGCGGCAGTTGGCTGTTGAAGGAGCGTCTCTTAAGTGGAGGGATCATCTCTCTTGGGAAGAGGTTAAAGAATTAGGGTGCGTTTGGGAATTGCTTTTGGGAAAAGGTTTTAAGGAAATGCAAAGGCCTTTGGTGAAATGCAAAAACTGTTTGATAAACTATCATTGAAAAGCGCATTGAAAAGCAACTTTGAGAAAATACTATTTGGTAACACATATTTGTTGGAAGTCCTTTAATGCGATTAATTTAAGCTTTTATTTTTTAAAATTGAAAACAAAAATAGTGAATTTTTTATTTTATATTTTTGCATTAAGATGTATATATAAAAGAGATATATTAACAAATGCAATGACTATTTTTTTTTAAAAATATTTTTGCATTGAGATGTATATATAAAAGAAATTGTTGACACCTAAATTTGGCCACCCATTTAATATTTTATCGCATTAAAAAATTAGGGGTTAATTTTATCCTTGAAAAAATATAAATTGCATAGCATATAGATATATGTGTATTTATTTTTAATTTACATGTTTTGCATTTATTTATTGGACTAGTGACAGGTATATTTGAATTAATGGTTCTAAACTTTAAATTAACAGGCCGGACTAAGTTCATGAAGCGAGTAAATCGGCCCAAACTTTTTTTAAGTAATAAAAATTTGAAATTTTCCAGGATATGATGAATTTTTTGGATAAGGCATATGTGAAAAGTGAATATTACATTTGGAAGAAAAAGAATCTTCATGGATATCAATCTAGAAAAAATTAAAACTGAAGCTTATAAATAGATTAGTCGTATAGGATTTTCGGGAGACCACGCAATGGAGATATTCGGCCACATTGGGAAAAAAAAATTCCAGAGAGAAAACGTGAGAGAGGGTTTTCCTTCGGTTCTTTGAGGGTCAAGAGAAAAACATCAAAAAAAAGTACAAGCAAGGAAAAAGCAAAAGGCAGCAGAGGACTTTCTTCTGCTCCAGCAGAGAGCGCAGAGAGAACGGGGACAGAGGGAGGAGACGTTTGACCAGTAGACGTGCATGTAAGAGTTTTTCCTAATATGGACTAAATTAATTGATATTGTAATTTACTATTTTTACGGTTACCGTAAAACAGGGTTGGTCTAAGGTGAGATAGAATGTTTCTTAATTAGTCTAATATGGGCTGGCTAGTGTGGGCCGAGTTGAGCCTGGCCCGTAATGAGAGGGACTGGTTGGAAACTCTATAAATAGTGCTCAAGTCTCTCCTCTAACCCTAATTCTCACCTGTATCCTCACCTAAGGGGTGTTTACCTAACGCTGCACGTGAGGGTACCGCCTCATTGAGCCAGTGATACGGAGGGCAATAGAGGAGAAGGACTTGCGCGTGGAACATTGTGTTTCCGCTTCCGCTTCAAGAATAATGGATCCCAAAACAGGTGCGTCAATTCTTTCTACTCAATCATGCATGTTCTTGTTCTAGTTATGGAGATCTTGGGGTTTGCATAATTTGCGTCCAACATGTGGTATCAGAGCAACCATAACTCTAGAACTTGAATGCATAAAGGTTTTGCCATAATTTGTGATTTTCAAGATTTTTTGTTGAATAAAAATAAAATTAAATCACAAATTCGGATTGGGCTTGACGAGACGAGCAAGACGGTCGGCGGCGCGTCACCGGAGGGGGCCGCACGTGCCCCCACGCGTGGCCACGCGCCGCCTGGGCATCGAACGCCCGCCACGCATGAGATCCACGCGCCGCGTACTCAGGCGGCGTGTGTGGGCGCGTGGAGGTTCCGATTGGCGCGTGGCTGGCGGCGTTGGACTCGTATGGTGATTTCCTATCTTGTGGTATATTTATTTTATATGTTTGATGGTTTTATTGATGTGAAATTGCATATGAAATCCTAAATACGTGTATTTTTAGTGTATTTTTGTGTATTTTTCTTGTATTTCCTGTGATTTTGGATATACAGGTGATGGGTTACTAGTATGTTATCACATAATAAAAGGTGTGATTCATCAATAAAAATCAAACTTTATTGTGAACTGAAGCTGGCTTAATGTGATACAATTTGTATGAGATTGTATTTGAGCGATGTATTGAGCTGATGAGAAACAATAAAGATTATGGAATTTTTGTTACTCAAGTATACTCCTTTACACACTGGTAGTCTTTGAATGATAGACGACTTAAGAACTCGTGACTAAACTGATGTACTAATTAACATATTTGCTGAATGTGGGTAATGCATGTCAATTAAGTTACTGCATATTGTACATGAACTCATCTGGTCACTTGTTAATGTTTATCAAGTTGAATATCTTTTATGGTTAAGGAGTATGACAACATTTATGCAGAGTAATAGTATCTACTGTTAAATTTTAGATATTTGGTTCTCTGGTTTGACTCAATTAATAGGTCACTGGTTGAAGTAATGATATTTGTTACCTAAAATTGATTAATAAATCAATTGTTGGCCTTGGAGTCATGTTTTGCCGTATGAAACTCATGAGCAATAGTTGATTAGTTATCAAGCTTATCAATTTGGAGTACCCTGCATTACTATTGATATTAATTTGTGAGAAATATTTTAGATCAACATTATTTTTATGTTGTTCTGGTAATATATAATTGGGGTGCATAAGAGATGTTTTATTCTCTGTTATGATAAGTTTCTTGTGTTACTGTGATCAATGATCTCATTGGAATCTGTCTTTCAGGTTCGCTGAATATATATTTATATATATGTATGATTAATTTTTTAGTAATGAATAAAACAATGTAATTAGCATGATATGTGATTTTGGTGATATGATGCCCCTATCATTAAAGTTAAAATCACATATATATATGGTGTATGTGAGGAGTAAAGCTTATATCCCTAATATGAGAGAATTTCAATGATTCAATTGAGTAGTGACTGCCAAAGTGGCACGCTTAATTAGGTTTGAGAAATTTCGGTCTTGTATGATGATTGGGATGTCTCCTGGTCTAATGCGTAATCATACTCCCAAAGGAGGTGATTGTGTATTAGTTCATGGAGAGATACATGATAGTGTGGTGGAGGAGTGACTGATTCTAGTGATTCATATGCCCAAAGGTGATGAATTCACGAAGAATTGGTACATATTCTCATAACCCTTATCATGTGGGGAGTGTACAATTGCATGTCATGTATTCTGCCCAAAGGTGATTATGTGATTTTGCATGTAACTCTCTGGATGTGTACTTGTATGTCAAGTTACACAATGCTCACATGATGCTAATTATATACTGCTTGTTTTTCAGTCACATTTTCTGTAAATGGTAATTCCGTCATCATTGAGGTTTTTACTGCTTCAAATTTTAAGTTGTGGACATATGATTTGTTGCTTGAGAAAAGAGCAATTGAATTTACTTACTGTCCATGAAGCGTTCCATTTTGGAACACTTGAAAAGAGGTTTGCCTACGGACTGCACTGCTATAAGATGACGGAAGCCTTAGTTGCTTGAAATTATGTCTTGTCTGATATTGAAATTAGGACACATATGCAAAAATTGTGTTTAAGTCCTAATGACATATACATCTCGTATATGATTAAAAAGTTGTCAGGTTTAACAGTGGCAATGAGTATTTTGGCAAGTATGACAATGCGAAATAGCTTAAAGGGTCATTTGTCAAATACTTGGTAGATTCTGGGGTGGTAATTTAATTATTATACCTGAAAATTCTGACAAAAAGATTTGGTCGAAAGGCATAAATGCACCATATTGAACATGGTGATGAGTATGATTAGTAAGACTAATTTATATGGTCTTTTGTGGGCTGATATTATGAAAGTAATTTTTCATATACAAAAGGGGTATTGATTTTATGACCTTAAAGAAGGTACATGAATTATGGAATCACATACTCTAAAGTTTTTAAATATTGACATAATTGTAGAGGATAGCTGCTCTCAGATTATTAAAGATAATAGTATGATGGAGGTTACTATGTTTTTGTCTTTACCTATATAGATAATTATGGAATCTCCTGTATCATAGACTAAACTTGTTGAGGTTCAAGGTACTATTCTTGATACAGTTTATAATGAAATTTCTTAAACCTCTCAAGTGCAGAATGAAGTGGTTGCGGTTTTATTAAGGAGATTTGTTAAGGAAAGATGATCAGTTATACCATCAGACTATATAGTTTATTTGTGAGAGCATGATTACAATATCCACTATATGGTTGATGTAATGACATATTTATAAATGTCGTTTTTTATTCTCAATCAAGTATGTGATTAGATGCCATAAAAGGCGATATATAATCTATGAAACATCATAGTGTTTGGAAACTAACTTACTTGCCTAAAGATTACAAGTTCATTAGTTGCAAATTGGCATACAAAACTAAAAGAATTTCAAACAAAGATTGTGGAATTTAAAGCCAAATTTGTAACTAGCGTTTTAACTCTGAAAGAGGGGTGGATTGATTATAGTAAAGAAATAATTATTTCTTTAAATGTTCTTTCAGAGTGAACGTGGCATTAATAATTTATTTTGATATAAAGTTACGCAAAATAGATACAAAATCTATATTGTGCAACTGGATGATTTTGTAGCAAATTCAAGTAAACTTGTGTGTAGACTGAAAAGTTCTAATTCATGTTCTTAAGCAAGTTTCCAGACAATATTATTAAAGTTTCATAGTATTGTTATTTTGTTCAATTGTGAACAAAGTAATTCAATATACTACAAGGTCAGTGGGAGGAAATTTATTTTTTCTCATAGTTTATGTACATGATATTTTGCTTACAAGTTGTGACCTTGAGACAATACTGAGGTTTGTAAGGATTGTTTTTGCCATATTATATTAGATTTTCTCGGAGGATATTTGCTGATTGTATATTGGAAATATTCAATATACATCATTGCAATCCAGGAATTGCTCCTGTTATTAAGGGTGATGGACTAAATCTATCACAATGTCCTTATTTAGATATTGAGAAAATCTAATTAAATGGTGTACCTTGTGTCAGTGCACTTAAAAGTATAATATATGCTCGAATTTGCACTAGACTAAATGTTGTCTTTGTGACGGGACTTCTAGGCAGATATCAGTCAAATCCAGGACATGATCACTGGGTTGCTGTCAAGAAAGTTTTAAGGTATTTAAAGAAGACAAGAGATTATAGACATGTTCAATTCTTGCAGTTAGCAGAGTATTTAGATGTAAACTTTGCTGGTTGTTCTGATGACATGCAATCAATAACAGAATACAGATTTATGTTAGTAGGAAGTGCAGTAAATAAAGTTCTTTGTTATCTTCTACTATGTATGCAGTGTTAGTAACATTATTTTAGGTTGTTACTTGGGCTATTAGGCTCCAAAACCTCATGACGGAATTGATCGTTTTAACTTGATGGATAGACCCATACGGTTGTATTGAGATAACAAATTTGTAGTATTATTTATTTACTACAAAGGTCTAAAGGGGTCTAAATATATGGTGGTCAAATATTTTTGACCATAAAGAAACGGTACAGAAATGTGACTTATAATATAACATATTTTCACAGATAACGTGATTGTAGATCCACTAACTAAAAGCCTACGCCCATGTGTATTTAAGTGACATGTCATTAGCATGGGCCTAGGAGTATCTTCGGATACTATTGTATAGTGGGAGCTATTTTGGCTTTACTCTGATAAAGTTCACATCTGTGGTTCGTTACACTTTGTAACGGTTTGATATGTATCAACTTTTGCATTCAATAAAATATTTTTGAATGTATTATTATTATGTTGAATACATATTGATAAAGTCTCAAGGGATTGTATAAACCTTGAGTGAAGGCTAGGGGTATTCGCGCATCCGGTTATTAGCCTTGTGCATATGTCTTGTGATACATAAATAAAGGTTAACCATAAGGACAAGACATATGTGGGTTCATTGGAACCATAAAGCATTCTCTAGTGGCACAAGTTTTTGTGACGCCTAAAGTTAAGAGAATGGTGACTGACAAATGGGATCTCTCTATGAGAGATGTTATTCATTTGCCACACTACCACATTGAATCCATATCAATAAAGTTGAGAACATTCGTGAGCATGGAAGGCTCTGTGTGTATACATGCAGTTACCGCCATGATTCGGTGTTTAAGACTTTATGGGATATGATTGACTATTAAGAATTATCTCTAGACCAAATGTGCGCACATACAGTACGATTTCAATTAATATAGTCCAAGTGAGAGAATGTAAGAGTTTTTCATAATGTGGACTAAATTAATTGATATTGTAATTTACTGTTTTTACGGTTACCGTAAAACATGGTTGGTCTAAGGTGAGATAGAATGTTTCTTAATTAGTCTAATATGGGCTGGCTAGTGTGGGCCGAGTTGAGCCTGGCCCGTAATGAGAGGGACTGGTTGGAAACTCTATAAATAGTCCTCAAGTCTCTCCTCTAACCCTAATTCTCACCTGTATCCTCACCTAAGGGACGTTTACCTAACGCTGCACGTGAGGGGACCGCCTCATTGAGCCAGTGATACGGAGGGCAACAGAGGAGAAGGACTTGCGCGTGGAACATTGTGTTTCCGCTTCCGCTTCAAGAACAATGGATCCCAAAACAGGTGCGTCAATTCTTTCTACTCAATCATGCATGTTCTTGTTCTAGTTATGGAGATCTTGGGGTTTGCGTAATTTGCGTCCAACAGTGCGCAGAAGAAAAAGGGAAAAGAAAAGGAGAAACAACCATTCGTCTTCTTTCGAGAATTCTTTCGCCGGCATCCCTTGCTACTCGATCCCTTCGCCGGCCACGTCCGTCACCGACGCCAGCAGACTGCCCCCACAATGCCGCCGCATCCCGCGAACGCCCCCCGTCGCTCGTGCCGCCGGTCTCGCAGCAGCTCGCCCTCTGCCGGTCACTGCTCCCGCACTTGAGTGACCGACGCCAGTCACCGTCGCTGCTGACTGCTACTCCGCTCAGCGCCTAACGCAGCTCCTGCCTTTGTCGGAGATTTGCTCCTACTCAGTCCAGTGCCCAACATTGCCTGTCGCATCATCGCCGCTCGACCACCCTTGCTGCAGCACCCTTCGCCGTCGACCTTGTAGAACCGAGCTCGAGTCGGTCACCGTACCTCTGAGACCCGCGATCTGCAGATCCCGAGTCGCCGATCGCTTCTGCCTCGCATTGGTCACCGCCCTCCTGGCACTGTCGCCGCACCACTGAGATGCTTGCAGCCCGAAGTTCCGCCCCGCGTCCACCACCACTCCTGCTGGCTTGCGACGCCAGATCCGGTTGCTTCTCCGAGTGAACCAGTCATAGCAGCGACAACCCAGAACCAGCGCTTGCTGTAGCCACAGCCCGATGCCGCTCCTCTCTTGGCGACCCGATGCACGCCCGAGCGATGAACCAACTGCGGCTTGCTCCTAAATATCGGACAGCAGCCCCCTGCCCACTGGTCAATGTTGTTGCCGTCGGTCCGCCCACCACCCTTGCCGGAGCTCCGAATGGCAACCCATCTATCCGCTGGCTAAACCTAGTTTAGGAGGTCAAAACCCTAATTAGGTAGATTTCCTGTTTTATTTTATTTTTATTTATTTTTCATTTTGTTTCTTTATATGATGATGAGATGTTCGATATGAAATAATATGTAAAATTTGTGATTGTCGGTCCGATTTTCGCACCCAAAATCCAACTTGCAATCACTTTTTAAATTGCCAATCCGATCTCCCCGCGAGATTCAATTCGCGATTTATGTAAAATTGGCCAACTCGATCTCATGCGCGAGATATGGTTCGCCAATTTGGATATCTTGCTTTGATTTGTTATCTTGCTATTCCAAAAATGTAGGCTAGAATTAGTGTGACATCCCAAACTTTCAACCCCGTCTTTCTACTCGAATAAATCGGGCATTTCATTGACGCGTCTATAGGGTTATTGTCAGAGCCGATCACTCTCGAGATAACTAGACTATCTGGGAAATGATTAAGGAATTTTAAAGCAATAGACTTGAGAACTCGATCGTGAATCGACTTCTTGACCGTGTCCATCTTTAGAGGTCACTACGGCACGCTTAAAAATCGATTTGAAATCGAGAGATGACGATCGATGGAGATATGTGGCTAATCGTGGGTGACACCACTGAATTAGAAAATTCTCGTCGGCCGACACTAGATCGATTTTCTTATTGTTTTGGTACCTTGTGTCCGTAATTGAATTCTGGAGAGTTTCACGACAATCGAGAGTCGCCAATGAGTCGAGTGGGTTTATAGTGGCTCGAAGAAAATCGACCACGGTCATTTGCCTTAAAAGTTCCAAAACTACCCGATAGTCTAGTCACGCTAAAAACGCGCCGAATGAAAATTAACCGCCAATTCGAAAATCGATTTCAGAAATTGATGTTTTGGTATGCACAATAAATTTTAGAAAGATCGACTCGACCTCCGTAAGATTTTTCGGAGATTCGGGAAATTTTACGGAAATTAGGTTCGGACGTCATGAAAATTGGCAAAAGTCCAGACGGGCAAATTGATAGAAAATTGACTTAGACCGGCCGTTAGATTGTGTGTCGAGGATTTATAGAAAATCATTTGGGATTTTTCTACACCAAAATTATGTCGAATTTGGGAAATTAAGTGATGAAGTTAAAGAACAAAATGTGAAATTCGGATTGGAAAGTGGCAGCAATTTTAGGCTTCAAATTTGATTGGTTTATAAATATTTTTACAAGAAAGTATTAGAGACCAACCAAGATAAGGATAAAGAAAAAGGAGGGGGGACAAGCAATTAAGGGAATAGCTTAGGTGTGTGATTTTGGGTCCCTCCCGTCGCTATCTCCATCATCACCGCCTCTGCCTTCTCCTCCATTCCTATCCATATCCGTGAACTACTTCTCTCTCTCCCTTCTCACTTTCCTTCGTGCGACAACCTCCCTTTTTGCTTTCCATTACCGCTGCTTGAAGATCGAGAGACCAGCTGCACTGAAGACCGAAGCCGCGTCCTCCACTGGGATTTGTTGGCAACAAATCAATTCCCATCTTCACCGGTCAATCTCCAGGGAAACTGCCCCTCATCCGCGCCATCTGCCCGCTCCTCCTTCTGCTTCGGTCAGCAACGGACCACCGAAGCCCTGGTTGACTGACTTCCACGAAGCCCGAGTCCACCGAATTCTCCACCGCTTCTTGTCTTCAGCCAGCCCACGCTCGGTCATCAACGAAACCAGAAGAAGCTCCACCGGGTGCAGACGTCTTCAGCCACGCGTCTCCACCGAAGCAAACTCACGCGGTCAACCGTTGAAGACCACAGCAAGCACCGAAACCATTTTGTTGACTGAAGCTACCTGCCACGATTTCTTCTTGAAGTTGCTGCCTTTACCGAGCAAACCAGCGGATCTGTCGCCAGCAAAGCTTGAAGATCAACGAAGCAGCTTCTTCGATGCTGCTTTTCCCTCCATCGTCCACGCCAGCATGCCCCATCTTGGTCAAATTCCCACCCAACGAAGGCTTCGTTGACCAGCAGCATCCACCGAAACTCCAGTGGTCACGGATTACAGCGTCTTCGTCCATCCATGGCGTGTCTTCAATTCACGCTCGAGTGGCCCTTGCTGCTTCTATCCGGCCCACCAGCCCACGCAAACCAGTGAGCCCAGCAGCAGTTCCAGCGAACTGGAAGCCCATCTCATCTGAAGCCCACTTAAATTGCAGCTCAGCCACTTCAGTTCAGAGTGCAGCCCAGTTGTCTTCAAGCCCAGTTGAAATTCATCAGCTGTAGCCCAATTCCAAGCCCGCACCAATTAAAGCCCAACAGTGGGCCCAATTCCAGTAAATCAAATTGAAGCCCAATTCAGCTTGGGTCCAACCCAAAATCAAGAACAAATCTCATTTGGGCTGAGATTTGTTAGGCTAAGTCCAAGGCCCGGTCCAAGCCCGTGGGAGTCGTCGCGAGCCCGATTTCGGCCGCCGTCGCGTCGCCGTTGCGGTGATTCGATCCCCGTTTTTAATCAAGTGAGTTTTACTCACTAAAGCTTTATTAGTTTGCTAATATGCTTAGGGTTGGTTAGATTTAATTAAATGCAATTAGGTGGTTAGATTAGGTTAGAACAATTAAATTAGTGACTTGAGGATGCATGTTAGGTGGTTAGCTATAGCCATTAGGGAGTAGAAATGCTCTATTATTTATTGAATGTATCTCGGGATTTTCCCGACCCGTTTCGGCTCCAATAAGGCAATATGGGCCTAAATTGGATTTTTAATGTTTATTTATTTATTTTTCGAAATTAATTATTTAATTAATTATTTTTCCGGAAATTCAACCGGGATGGCCGGTGACCGGAATTTCGTGCCGATTGTCGTGGTGCAGACCGTTTATTTATTTGAGCTCTACGTTGTGTGGAATTGAATTTATTGTGGAATTTTAGGAATTTCCCTAAATTGTTTGTTATTGAATATTTGATTGGTTGTTGGCCGAATATGGGTATATAGCGCCAGTGCGTTGATGGGCTATATAGTAGGAGAACGGTGAGAGCTAACGAGAATGTTATTGGCGAGACCAATCGTACGATGTTATTGGACATACGTGGTTCGGTGATTGGAAGTATCGGCTGGCGAAACGTGCCTTAAAGAACGCACGTAAATGACTTATAGACAAACGTGGTTCGGTGATTATGGAAATATCACTGGTGAAAACAACGCCTTAAAGAACTCACGATGTTGTCTATAGCCGATGTCACCTTGGCGAAAACGGCGCCCTAGAAAGGACACGTGGTTCGGTGATCGAGATATCATCGGTGAAAACGGGCGCTTTAAAGAACGCACGGTGTCGGTGATCGGTATGTCATTGGCGAAAACGACGCCCGAGAAACACATGTGATTTGGTGAAAGAGTACACCACTGGGAAATCGTGGTATGAGTGGGAATGACCGAGAGAGGGTCTGATTGACATGTAATCGACTTAGTCAATTGACCAGTGCTTGATCGGAGATCGCAAATTGTTTGAATATCTGTATTTAACCTTGAATTGCAGGTTGGAACGGAGGCCAAGGTAAGTCTTCTGACTAGTGTTGTGCTTAGGCAACCGTTTGGTATATTAGTTTACTAATCGAGTCGTAGGGGGTAGGACTCGCTGAGACGTGGTCTCATTGGTTATTGAATAACCATTTCAGGAACCTGAGGAGAAGCTAAGGAAGAGGAACCTGAAGGGGAGGAAGACTTTTGAAGTAAAAGATGATCCAGAGAGGGATCTTGAGTACAACCTAGATGCAGATTGAGATCCCATCCCTTTTGTGAACCCTGTCTTAGTGTAGATAGGTGCTGAGACTTTTATGATGTAAATAGTATTGTAAATATACTATGAGTTGTGCTGTTAATGAAAGTGTGGTTGTGAATTTCAATATGAAAAATATGGCCTGCTTTCCTATCCCATTGTTTTATTGTCTGAGGATTTATAACTGCTTCCGCATGCGTAATAAAAAGAAAGGGTCGGCGATAATTAGTCCTGGGATATCGCACTTTAATAATCGACCAAAACTGAAGGATGGGCGCGTCCCCGAGGATCGGGGCGTGACAATTAGTTTTATTTCTTGTTCTAGGGTTTGCATATTTAGAATAGAAATTTTATTTCGTAAATATAAAAATTAAAAAATCAGAAATCAAATCAATCAATTTAGGCTGCTAGATTTTTAACTTGGATTGCATGTGTTAATTATTTGGCAATTATTAATTCCGAAATTAATAAAAAATAAAAAACAAAAAAATCATCATGCATATGTCATATAGAATTAGGGCATCATTTGTACATCATTGCATATTATGGTAGAATTGCACTTAGTTTAATTCTAGATATTTTTTTATTTTATTATAATTTTAGACATTTTCTTAGATATATTGCATTTTAGGATTATTTAGGTTAAGATAATATTTTAGTTTAGATTAAGATTTGGCTTAACCTTAATTCCTAATGTAAATTGAATAGGATCTTATTCTAGCTAGATAATTTTCACATTTTACCCAATTTTGAATTTCATGAAAAATACAAAAAAAATGCCATAGATTGACTTAGTTCTATTTTCTAGGATAGATTGCATTCTTTTAGGAAAAAGAAAGAAAAGAAAAAAAAAATAAAAATGTCACATGTACGTCATTAGGATTAGATTCATTGAAATGCATGTCATGTGGTAGTTGTTGCTAGGTCCATCCAATTAGAAATTACATGTCATTAGAGTTATGTCATTTAGTTAATATTGCATCGCATAAGGCATGATTCTCACAAAATAAGTGAAAACTAAACAAAAAAGAAAAAAAATTGCGTGTTAATTAGAAATCATATCTAGGGTTATTGATGTGAATTCTGATCTAACATTACAGATGCTTTTATTGCCATGAGGTAAGTTCTGCAATTTATTCATTATTTATTTGGGTGTTAAATTGGTGGATTATGCGTTCGCATGATCACCTTACATGTTAGGAAAATAAATTTAAAATCAATCTAAACTACTTCCCAAACATTTAAAAAAAAAATGTACCTAAAGGGCGTTAGAGAAATCTAGCGTAATCAAGTCCCCGAACTCATAAATCGCTGGTTTGTAGGAGTAAAGTAAAACTCATGTTACTTTACTTAGGTTTTTAATCGACCCACAAAAAAATAGATTAGTGGTGATTCCTAGATAAAATCAATTGCATGTTAAAAAATTGAACTTAAGTTGCGAATTGGTATGAGTTTGGGAGAAACCGAGTTAAGTTTATGCTTAACAATCCATTAGTCAAACCCTAGATGGTTTACACTCGAAAATTTGGTTATATTAAGAAATTCAATGATTTTTTTTAAATATATTTTGTAGTGAGATGTATATATATAAAGTATATATTAACAAATTCAATGACTTTTTTATTTTTTATTTATTTTTGCACCGAGATGTATATATAAAAGAGATATATAAACAAAAAGAAATAGTAATTTCATTATAATAAACATGATTACATATGCATCAAAGAAAGAAATAGGTCTTTATTGAAAATTACAAACATCCTCCTCAAGTATTTATTAAACTCATTGTTATTTGATCATGTAAACGCCTCATGTTAGAAAATAAATTGTCATTTGAAGTACCGACCCCCTCATTTGTATTATGAAGGTCAACTGAATATCCATAATTGAGATCCAAATCTGCTCTTGCAAAATGTCTATCATTGGCGGCGTTTCGTCGTATGTAATTTTGCAAAGTCATTGTTGCTATAACAATTTTTACTTGCTTTTTAAAGGGGAAATTTGGCATATACTTTAGGATCTTCCACTTCTTCTTCAACACACCAAAAGCTCGCTCGATTTCCAATCGCAGCAAGGAATGAGCACAATTGAATACCTCTTGATAGCCTGTAGGGATGATACTTTGTTGAAATTCTAGCAAATGACATCTAACTTTTTTGTATGGTCCCAAATAATCCGTCGAATTTGAATATCCAGCATCTACTAAATAATATTTACCTGCATAAATATAATATAAATTTGATCAACATATACAATATTTATACATATTAATGTACAAAAAACTATTAATTAACAAACTTGGAGGAGGATGAGGAAATTGCATATCATGTCTCCCTAAAGTTTCGTAGAAAATATGAGTATCATGAGTTTGGCCCTCCTAACTAGCCCAAACATAAGTGAATTCCATATTAAAATTACACACCTCTAAGACATTTTGAGTCATTGTACATTTTCGATCAATAAAACGAATCTGATCTTTTACAGGTATCACAGCTGGGATATGAGTGTCATCAATAGCTCCAATACAATCCTAAAACAAAAACACAAATATTATTATATAATCAAAATTTGCATTTAGTTCTTTCTTTTTATTGAATAATCAAAATATACCTTAAAATATGGATAAAATCTTCGATTATTTTTTATCTTCTTCAGAACATCCCTAAATTGCCGATCAGCTGGTTGGATCAAATCTTTTCCCATTTCATATACTTTGTCTAATACTAAGTTAAAGTACCTGCTTATAGTTTCCCCAGAGCATTGAAAACGTTCTTGTGTTAACCTGTTACCTATACCATGTCCTAAAATATGAAAAAATATTCCAAACATTTCTTTAACATCAATATTCTTAGTTCTTTCAAGACCATAGCGTGTTATTAAATCATGTATTATATTATTAAATACAATCTTATCCATCCTAAACATTTGATAATACTTTATCGGATTAGCATATTCGCCAATCAATTCTTCTAACCATGCATATCCCGTATATGATGATGTCTTACAAGATTTTTTCTGATTATATATTGCTTGATAAGCGATTGTGGCTTGAGTAATTTCCACAAGTTTATTGAATTCCTCATTCTCTTTCTCATGTATTTCTCTTTCAGGAGAATCGTCCATATTTGTTTAAAGTAAAAAAACAATAAGAAAAGTAATGAATAATCATCCATCAATGGAACAATTATTTTCCATAATATATATGCAAATTCCACCAAATCAAAATAACATAAACTGAAAACACATCTCTCACATTAAAACATAATCATGAGAAGAGTTCACAAGTAGTGTAAATTAGCAATCGAAAATAAATCTCCCATTACAACATATATTAATATGAAAGAGTTCAAAGAAATAACTAGTATCCTAATGGCGACTATCATGCTCTTTCAACTTATACTTTAGCCACTCAATTTTTTCTTCATATTCATCTAAGTTCATAAAAATCTGCCTATTATCTTTCTTTTCAGCAAAATGAGAGAGTGCAAAAAAGAATAGCTTTCTATCTTACTTAATCTCAGGTATGGTTTTCAATGTTTGCACAATTTCTTTATAAGGATCAAACTCCCTTGCAATCGATGTTGCATTGCTCTTACTCTCAACAGCTGAATAAAGTCCGTCAATTTGTGATGCTAATTTATCAGGTCTGATCAATTTTTTTCCTCTCTTTTCTCGAGCTTGCTTCGTTGAACTTTCTACCGTCCTTTTATTGCTTTTACTTTGACTTGGTTGAGCATTTGTTTCACCTACATCACCCTCTAAAGTATCATCAGTAGATCCTGCACAATCACTAATATCAGCTTGTGTGGTCTCAACATTCTCATTATTGCATAAACCTTGTGCATGATTCTAAGTAACACTTCCAGAGTAGCAACTATACCCTAGAACATTTGATCCAACAAAACTTCAATATTTGGATGTATGCCTTTCGTTCGAAAGGCTCTAAACTTACGATCAACATGTTATAATAAAATATTTTTAGAAGTTATATTATAAAAGTTGAACTTACAAAACAAAAAGTAATAAAAGATTAGATAAATACCTGAATTTTTCTCTTCCACTATTCGTCACTCGCGTCAATGGTTTTCTTCCTTAGATCCCATCCTAGTCTTGTTTCCTTTTGAACCAATTGCTTCCATTTTTTCCATTCTTCCTTTAAATTATCCTACTTACTCTTTATTTTATTTTTATCATACCTATTTCCCCTCAGCTCCTCAAACTTGTTAATTATATTTGTCCATCCATCCCTTTTGTTGCTCGCAGGATGATTGCCTTTTTAAATTTGTTCAATGCATAATCGACAAAAAATTTCTATATCTTCAGGGCTCTAATATGCTTTTTCCTTTGATGAACTTGCCATCTTTCAATAAAATGAATACAGACATATTTGAAAAATGAAAAGAGATGATGTTAACTATGAACATAAAGCAAGGGAAACTACAAATAAATTAAAATGCAATTCATATAAACCCATGAAAGAGCACACCAAGCTGGATATGTAAGTGGAGAAAAAGAACAAAAACATAAGAAATAGAAGTGAAAGGACTTGGATTCAAAGTGGGACAATCGACACATTTTTAGCGAATACAGAAGGGAGCACTTCAGTGAAAGAATATGAACAAGGAGTATATATCTTGCTGTGGAAATTGAAACATACAAAAAAAAATCAGAATAAAATATGTTCCTAACTCAGTAGCTGAAACAGTTAAGTATGTCAACGTCAATCATGTTCACCTGTTACACTAAAATAAACCCGGCCCATACAAAAACCTCTTTTCTTTCAAAACTGTTCATAGCCAGCTTAGAAAATACCTAAAATAAATCAAACCCAGCTCAACTTCAACACTCAAGCCTACTCGCATTAAACCTATGGTTTATTAAGCCCATAACTCACCACTCTAGCTATCTCAACATGGTCTTTCACACCCTAATGCACGCCCACATCCTTTTTCCCCGGTAAATTGAGGACCTCCAAAAACTTGCACACTTAGCACATTCAAGCTTCAAATTAAAAGTAACCCGTGCACAACCACAAGCTATATGCGGCCACCATGGACCACCATCCACAGACAATGCCATTAACCATCTCTTCCGAGCACCGCTATGAGCCATCAAACATCTTTTTTTTTTTTTAAAACAAAAATTAGGCATAACAAATACGCACAAGAGCTATAAAGTGTCCATGACCAGCAACAGTTTTAGCTTCATCATAGCATGAGCTTTACCTAGTTGTAAGACCCTAAACTTTGAAAGGCCAAAAAAGAAAAGAAATTTTTTTGCTTCATTAGGATTTGTCATCACCAATTGGGGTTGTTGCAACTACACCCTAGAGGAAGAGAGCTCCGAAACAGAGTTTCGAAATAGAGTTTATTATGTTGGAGAAATCTTTCCAGTATATTTTGAAGCTGTCAAAACGTTTCTTTCAGTCTAAGTCTGGATGTTCGGAGACTGTCAGTTTAAAGTCTGAAGACTTTGTACTCTCGAGACTCAAGACTCAAGACTCAAGACTCAAGACTTAAGACTCAAGACTCAAGACTTAAGTCTATTCTCACTGACAGTCTTTCTAATCCAGTGACGAAGAAAATCTAAAGCCGAGGTATATGGTTGAGGATTCGATCCATTCCTCTGGAATAGATTCTTTGGTTGGATAATCATTTCGGATTCTTTAATTCTTATCTAAGATCGATTGAAGATCCGATGGTCGACGAAATAATCTTGGAATGTTCTATTCATGGAAACCAAGATCCTGATTGTATGGGCGAACAGGATTGATGGGCTATCATCGGATTCCTTAAATAGCTTGGATGATCTTCTTGATTGATTCCATCCAACGGGTAGATTGGAGGAATTCCTTTGGTAAGTGCCAACGGCTATGATGGCATAAAGGAGTATAAAAGGAAGACGTTCTAGTTGTTTTAAGTGTGTGATCGATAGAGAAATTCCAGAGTCTGAAGAACCTTGATTGTTAGTTGAGACTGTTCGAGCGAAATTGTATACTCAGAGAGTGTTTATATTTGGTGACACCTTGAGCGAGTGTGGTAGATCATCTACACCTAGAATTCAAGGAAGATCAACACTGTAACAGCTCTTTGATTATAGTGGAATCCAGCCAATCGGCTGTTAGTGCAGAAGAGTGGACGTAGGCTTGGATCAAGCCGAACCACTATAAACCGCGTGTTTAATTCTCTCTTTCCTTGCTCGCTTACATTGATTATTACTCTTTGCAAATCCTTCAACCGTCTAAGTATTGCGCAAGTATACAGAAATTATCAAGAAAAAATCTTTGTATACCTATTCACCCCCTCTAGGTACTCATACTAGTAATATCAATTGGTATCGAGCCCGTGTTCTTACTTTGTTTGAAGTGTTTTACTTGAGTAAAAGATCCATGGCTAGTATGCTAGCACCGGGCTGATGGAAGGGCAAAGCAATACCAGACCACCCTACTTTGACGGAAAGGATTACAACATCTCGGAAGAACAAGATGAAAGCTTTCCTACGATCCAAGGATCCTCCGGAATGGGATGTTGTGGAAAGAGGAATCACTCCCGCTGTTGCATCGGTCTACGAAAGAGGGAAAGAAACTGTTGAAGTCAGCGGAATGCCTCAGGAAGAAATAAACAAGAGACAAGCACTCGATGCAAAAGCAATTTACTCTTTATATTGTGCTTTATCTCCAACTGAATATAACAAAATATCTTCTTGTGTTACAGCAAAAGAAGTATGGGATAGATTACATATCACCTATGAAGGAACAGATCGAGTGAAGGAGACTAGAATCAATATTCTCCTCGGTCAATATGAAGCCTTCAAAATGAAACCAGGAGAATCAGAATCGACATGTTTAGTCGTTTTACGTATATTGTCAATGGTCTTGAGAACCAAGGACAAAAATTTCTGATCCCATGAAGGTGAACAAGCTTCGCGTGGACTCTCCAAGGATTGGAATCATATAAAGACTTCAATAAGAGAGACGCAAAGAATCATGCCATTATCTGTAGACGAGCTAATTGGAACTCTTCAGTCTTACGAAGTGGAACGAATTAATGAAGACGAAGATCCAAGAGGTAAGAAATCTATTGCACTAAAATCAAATGATGATTATGATGATGCAGATTCTGAAGATGATATGGATGATGAGGAGCTCGCCCTTATGATAAGAAGATTCAAGAAACTGAATAGAAAAGGCGAAGGTTCAATCCAAAGAAACAAAGTTTTCGAGACAATGACCAAGTCTCGTTGATGATGAGGAACCAAACAGAGATGTAGTTTGCTTCGAATGTAAGAAGAAGGGACACATCGACCCAACTGTCCTCTTCGAAAAAGAAAAGAGGAAAAGCCGAGAAGTTTCGAAAGGCTCTCAAAGCCGAAACCCGGGAGTGATACGAGAATGTGAAGAAAGTGATAATGAATATGCCAACATATGTTTGATGGCACAATCGGACTCGTGACTCGGATTCGGATCGACTCGAGACAGTGAATTTGAGGTCTCCGTCAAGAAAAAGATAAAATGGTATCTTGACAAAGACGGATGCTCAAGACACATGACAGAGACTCAAAGTGCTTCGTAAAGCTTGTTCAAGTAAACGGTGGAAATGTTTCATTTGGAGGAAACGGCAAAGGAAGCATCGTGGGATTTGGAACTGTGAAAATTGGAAATCTCACAATAAGCAATGTTTCTCTAGTAGAAGGACTCAACTATAACCTTCTCAAAGCATTAGCCAACTCGTGTGATACTGGTTTCAAGATCTCCTTTCAAGAAGGAATTTGCTATGGAATTAGTAAAGACTCTACGAGTCTTTCATGGGTCGAAGACATGGAAACATCTATCTCTTAGACATGAAGTTGAATGAATCACAATGTCTAATTTCAATCCAAGATGAAGCAAGCTTATGGCACGAAAGCTTGGCCATGTCAATATGAAGCAATTAGCCAAAATCTCATCAAAGCAGCTTGTTCGAGGTCTACCCAAATTACCATATCAAAAGTCCGATCCATGCACTCCCCGTGTTCGGGAAAACAGGTAAGAAATTCATTTAAGCCAATAAATCATATCTCTACTAATCATGTACTACGCTTGCTGCATATGGATCTCTTCGGACCAACCGGGAACTCGAGTATTGGAGGTAAGAAATATTGCCTAGTAATTGTGGATGATTTCTCTCGCTTTACTTGGGTATATTTTCTTGCAAATAAGTCGAAACCTTTTCATACTTTGAGAAGTTTGCTAAAAAGGTTCAAAATGAAAAAGGATGTGCTATTTCAAGTATAAGAACAGATCATGGAGGAGAATTTGAAAATCAAGATTTCACAAAATTGTGTGATGAATCTGGTTTTAATCATGTATTCTCTTCTCCATACACTCCTCAAAGAAAATGGAGTTGTGGAAAGAAAGAATAGATCTCTTCAAGAAATGGCTAGAACTCTTTTAATTGAAAGCAAAATTTCTTCACGGTTTTGGGCTGAAAGTGTTTCAACAAAGATGCTATATCATCAATAGAGTCTTTCTAAGACCTATTCTTGAGAAAACCCCGTATGAATTATTCAAAGGTAAGAAGCCTATTGTTTCATACTTTCATGTATTTGGTTGCAAATGCTTTATTTTGAAAAATGCAAGTGATCGAGTTGGTAAGTTTGAAGAAAGATCGATGAAGGCATCTTCCTTGGATATTCTACATCAAGCAAAGCCTACGAGTCTATAACAAGAAAAGCCGATCTGTGGAAGAATCAATGAATGTCAAATTCCAAGACTCAGCGCAAGATGAATCCAGCCGTACTCAATATGAAGAGTCTCGAACTCACTCTAGACCTTCCAAAGTCTTCAACTCAAGAAGCATCTCGGACTGAAGTCCAACATCAAGAAGCTCATGAAGATTCAAATAAAGAAAGAGATCATCAACCAAGCAAATCAACCAAGAATCGGAAACACAAATCCAATCATCCTAAAGATCTCATTATCGGCGAAATTAATGAAGGAATTCGCACCAGATCCAAAAGACGTGAAGAGTCTAGTGCTTTATTGCTCTCATCTCTCGAAATTGAACCCAAAAGTATAGAAGAAGCTTTATCGATGAAAGCTGGATCGAAGCTATGCAAGAAGAGCTCGATAGTTCAACATTAACGATGTCCGGGATTTGACATCTAAACCAAAAGGTAAAACTGTTATTGGAGCCAAATGGGTATTCGGGATCAAGATGAACGAAGAAGGAAAAGTCGTACGAAATAAAGCAAGACTCGTGGCCAAAGGATATACGCAAGAAGAAGGAATAGACTATGACGAGACTTACGCACCAAGAGCAAGGTTAGAAGCTATTCGTCTATTACTTGCATTTGCTTGTTACAAAAATTTCAGGTTATTCCAAATGGACGTCAAAAGTGCTTTCCTAAATGGATTTATCCAAGAGGAAGTTTATGTGGAACAACCGCCTGGATTTGAAGACCCAAAGAAGCCAGACTCAGTCTTCAGACTGAAAAAGGCTTTGTATGGTCTAAAGCAAGCTCCTCGAGCTTGGTACGACAGACTAAGTAAGTTCTTATTACGTAACCGATTTGTCAAAGGTAAAGTAGATACTACTGTTCATCAAAAAGGAAAACAAAAGTTTCTTACTCGTTCAAATATATGTTGATGACATTATTTTTGGATCATCTAATGAAAGTCTTTGCAAGAAATTTTCTAAGTCTATGCGGATGAGTTTGAAATGAGTATGATGGGAGAATTAACATTCTTTCTTGGCCTTCAAATAAAGCAATTGAAGGAAGGAACTTTTATCTTCCAAGAAAAATATGCTAATGATCTTGTCAAAAGATTTGGATTGGAAAATTGCAAGAAGACTGACATACCAATGTCAAGTTCCTTGAAGATAGACAAAGATGAAGAAGGGAAGAAAGTTGATCAAAAGCTGTATAGAAGCATGATCGGTTCACTTCTTTATCTTACTGCTTCTAGACCTGATATTTTGTTGAGTGTTTGCATCTGTGCTAGGTTTCAATCAGATCCTAGAGAATCACATCTCATTGCCGTGAAACGTATTATCAAATACGTTGCCTCATCTTCAAGCATCGGTCTTTGGTATCCAAAGAGGGGAGACTTTAATCTTCTAGGATACTCGGATGCGATCTGGCGGTTGCGTAGTCGATAGAAAGAGCACTTCGGAACTTGTCAACTCGCTTGGAAACAGGACGTTGTCTTGGTTTTCAAGAAAGCAAAGCACCGTAGCTCTCTCAACGACGTATGCGAGTATGTAGCTCTTGGAAGCTGCTGTTCGCAAATTCTATGGATAAAACAACAGCTACAAGACTTTGGCATTGAAGACTCATGCACAGAAATCAGATGTGACAACACCAGCGTGATCAATCTCACCAAAAATCCAATCCTTCATTCAAGAGCAAAGCATATTGAGATTCGACATCACTTCATTAGAGATCATATTCAAAATGGAGAAATCTCGATTCAATTTGTTGATTCAAAGAGTCAACTAGCGGATATTTTCACAAAGCCTTTGGAGAAAAATCAATTCGACGTTATCCGTACAAGACTCAACATTTTGAAGCTTGAAGAAGTTAAAGTCTAGAGACTCACCAACTCTAAGACTCGATCTCTCGACTTTAAATCATGAGACTCAAACATTCATGGCTAAAGACTGTAAGTTATTATTTCATCTAAAAGGTACGAATTCTTGTTTAGTTATTTTATCTAAATTTGAAAAGGTACGATCTTTCGTTCGATTATAATCCGTGTGAAATTCGAAATCTTGTCTTTTAAAAAAAAAGGATTAATTTTAGGAGTTATTGATTTTGAAAAGAAGTGTTCGTACACTTTCCTTGTACCGATTGAACTTCCTTTTCAAAAGCCGAGTTATATATATACAGTTTCTCTTCGCCCAATCTTCAAAACCCTAAAAGGCACTCTCCTCCCGATACTGTTTTTCTACTTCTTGTTCGTCGTCGAGAAAGTGGTCATTTTTCTTGGGAAAAGCAAGTGAAGGAATCTTCCAATAGACAAAGAAAGATGTCGTCTTCGAGGAAATCATCAAGAATCGCAAGCAGGGGACCACAAAGAATGGAGAAGGGACCAACTCACTTCGATCTTACTGAGGAAGAAGACTTATCAAGTCACGACAAAGTCCGATTCGCTCTCCTCCACGTCATTCAACACCTCCCCGCCCCACAAGGTGGAAGTCAATATCTCGGAAGAAGAGTTAATTGAGGAAGCCGACCCAGAAGAGTCCAAAGACCCTCCTTTATCTATAAGCTTTATCGTGCGTTGAAAAGCTCTGGTTCTTCATTAAAATATATAGATGACTTCCTTAAGGACAAAAATTATGGGAATGAGTATCTTTTTCTGCGGAAAATGGAAGAATTGGGAGTTGCTCCTAAAGGAAGGGCAGAGGAGGCTCTTGCAAACATTCCCAGTGACCCTCGTTTGCCAGGACAAAATCTGATTGACGGGAACGATGATGACAAAATGTTCCTTGAATTTAAACCTAGAATGGGTGTGGCAGAAAAGGTGAAAGGAAATCGGATGGATTTGTTTAAATCCAAGGATCAAGAAAAAGTGTATTTCAGGCTGTTGAAAAGAGGGGTGATAAACCCTAGAAGTGTTGATTTTGACTTCCTGGACACCATCAACATGAACGTAAGAGAGAAGTTGAATTTGCTTCAACTTGAGACTTTTTGCTCTGACTCTACGGACGGGTATGCTCAACTGACCGCTTATTTCTATTCAAATCTGAGCTTTTTGGATGCGAATAGAATTTCATTCAGTGTTCGAGACAAAGTCTACGTGGTAGATGTGAATATGTTGGCGGACATAGTTGGAGTTGAACGGGGACGTTATCTCCCAATCAAAGTCTCACCTGCTCGTACTACTCTGGATCTTGTCAAAGATATGGATGCAGAGAAGAAAATTACCTACTCGAGGATGAAGGCCATCAACATCGTGCTTCATAAGATTGTGATCAACTGTCTCAGACCGAAGTCTACATCAAAGACTTCTGTGTCTCTTTCTGAAGCAAAGTTGATGTACGCGATCAACTCAGGACGGAAGTTTTCTCCCCGCACACTATTCTCTTCCATATGTACGAGCAATGTCAAAAGACAAAGGACAATTGCCTTATCCTCGGTCTCGGTGACCAAGATCTTCGACACATGAACATTGAACCGCCACATACATTTTGTGTTCAACCGTGTGATAAGATGGTGGTAGGGTTGAAAATGTTAATGAAGATGCGTCTGCAAGAACTCTCCAAGGCAATGGAGAAATTCAAAGTGAAAACTCTAGTTCAGTCTGCCTCAAAGAGAAAAGGAAAGGAGGCCATTGGTGCTCCATCGAAAAAGAAGAAAAGAACTCTCATCCTGGAGGATGAAGATGAAGATGAAAATGATGAAGATCCCTCTATCCATCCACTGACAAGAACCAGACGTTCTGTGTCTCAATCAACAGAACTTCAGCAGAGCAGAGAAGAAGAAGAGCAAAACAGAGAAGAAGAAGAACAGAGAGAGAAGGAGAGAGAAGTTGAAGAAGAAGGAGAAAAAGAAAAGTCTGCGGATGAATCTGGAGAGAAGGGAAATCAAGAGAATGATCATCACTCTTCCTCTTTCGATGTCCTAGAGACAGGGGGAGTTAGCGAGCAAGAGAGGTCTACACGTCATGCTGCTGTCAGTGAAGATCTAAGACAATCTCCGAAGACCCGGAAGAAGTTCGGGTCTCTCAATTGCCCGAAGAAGGTCACGATACGTCGAACCAAATCTGCAAGACTTAACGTGCGCCATCGCCGCATACACAACTTCGAGAAAGCTAATGCTAGTACACGACGGAAGATTCTGCAGATTTTCGTCGTATCATGGATATTCTTCGGAAATGCGTGGCCGATATATGCTCGGGATCGTGAAATCCAAGCCTTGAAGAATGCTTTGGACAAGCATCTTCAGTCTCTCTGGAGGATAAATTCAAAGACCTCGCTCTGCAACTTCAAGCCAATGCTAAGGGAGAAGAGGTAGCTCAACTGAGGGAAGACCTGAAGAAGCTCGAAGGAGTAGTCCACCATTGGGGATTTCCGATCGTGCGCATTCCCAGCGGACATGACTCCTTTCTCACCCTTTTTAATGCTGACAAAAAGGGGGAGAACCAATTTGAACCAACAATTTTTTTTTTTTTTTTTTGTGATTATGTTCATTTTTGAGTATGACTTGAGAACTTGAACTTGGGTGTGAATTTGACTGAATTGACTGTGGATTGTGATGCTTGACTGGTTGCATTTATTCAAGTGTTGTTATATGATGTTTCTCATGAAAGACTAACCAATTTTCTGTGGATGCGTAGTCTGGTTGTTTTATTAATCTTTATGAGTTAGCCATATTGTTTGAGAAATGTTTTTGCAGGTCAAAGTTGTTCAAATCTACAAGAAAGTTTTGTCACCATCAAAAAGGGGGAGATTGTTGGAGAAATCTTTCCAAAGATATTTTGAAGTCACAAAACGTTTCTTTCGATCCTAAGTCTGGATGTTCGGAGACCGTCAGTTTAAAGTCTGAAGACTTTGTACTCTCGAGACTCAAGACTCAAGACCCAAGACTCAAGACTCAAGACTCAAGACTTAAGACTCAAGACTCAAGACTTAAGTCTATTCTCACTGAAAGTCTTTCTAATCCAGTGACGAAGAAAATCTAAAGCCGAGGTATATGGTTGAGGATTCGATCCATTCCTTTGGAATAGATTCTTTGGTTGGATAATCATTTCGGATTCTTTAATTCTTATCTAAGATCGATTGAAGATCCGATGGTCGACGAAATAATCTTGGAATGTTCTATTCATGGAAACCAAGATCCTGATTGTATGGGCGAACAGGATTGATGGGCCATCATCAGATTCCTTAAATAGCTCGGATGATCTTCTTGATTGATTCCGTCCAACGGGTAGATTGGATGAATTCCTTTGGTAAGTGCCAACGGCTATGATGGCATAAAGGAGTATAAAAGGAAGACGTTCTAGTTGTTTTAAGTGTGTGATCGATAGAGAAATTCCAGAGTCTGAAGAACCTTGATTGTTAGTTGAGACTGTTCGAGCGAAATTGTATACTCAGAGAGTGTTTATATTTGGTGACACCTTGAGCGAGTGTGGTAGATCATCTACACCTAGAATTCAAGGAAGATCAACACTGTAACAGCTCTTTGATTATAGTGGAATCCAGCCAATCGGTTGTCAGTGCAGAAGAGTGGACGTAGGCTTGGATCAAGCCGAACCACTATAAACCGCGTGTTTAATTCTCTCTTTCCTTGCTCAGTCTTACATTGATTATTACTCTTTGCAAATCCTTCAACTGTCTAAGTATTGCGCAAGTATACAGAAATTATCAAGAAAAAATCTTTGTATACCTATTCACCCCCCTCTAGGTACTCATACTAGTAATATCATATTATTGCTATCAGTTATAAGGAGCATGTCAGAATGATTAAACCTTTTTTCGATTTTGTAAAAATTGGCAGGAGTACAGATAAAACTGCCTTTCATTTCTGTGCTATTGTTCTAGGATATCATGTAACGTTTTAGTGAAATCAGAACATGACAGCTGTGATTACTTTGTCGAAGCAATTTAATCATTGACATTTGAGCAAGAGCAAAATATCAAGACTTGATCACCAACTTAAGAATGTCCACAATTCGAAGAAATATTGCCTTCTATTGATCAACTGCCCAACGCATAATCTAAAAGAAATAATGCTAAATACAAGAGCAGCTGTGTGAGAAAGAAAACTGAGCACGCTTCCGTCAATTAATGCTCAAGAAAAGTAGCTTGAGCTTGACAACAAGCAATCTAAGGTGCAAAAGAAGAATCCATTAGCCGATCAGCTTATTTGCACGAAAACTCCTTTGCAAAACAAGCGAAACAAAACCCTTAGGGAAAGATCCGGTCAAAACTCAAACTAGCGTAGCTCATTAGCTCCCGTCCCACCAAAAACAGCTTGTTCGCACGTCAAATTGTGCACAGATCTAATCATGAGCACCGAACACGCACACAACACTTTGAAGAAAGAAGAAAGAAAATGGGTAATCCTTCAACTGCGACTAACAACTAATAAGCAGAGAGCACGCCAAAAACCCAAAACCCAACTTCAAAATGTCAACGCCAGAAACCCAAAATCGAAATTCAACTAGGCATGAAAGAAAATGGAATCGAGAACTCATCGAGGCAAAAAGAGAGTCCGGCGTTGGGTGGCTGGCGACGGTGGTGGCCAGGGCTCCAACGGCGACGATGGTGGCCGGGCTTTAATGGAGACGGTGGTGGCTGGTTCTAACGGTGACGGTTGGGGTTAGCGGTCGTGAAGTTGAAAAGGAGCGGTGGAGAAGATCGGGGAGAGTGAAGGCCTTCGGACGAGAGGCCTTCAGACGAGAGAACGTCGCTTCGACGACGACGATGGTGGCTAGGCTTCGATGGAGACAGTGGTGGTTGGTTCCGACGGTGACGGTTGGGGTTGGCGGTCGTGCAGTTGAAAAGGAGCGGTGGAGAAGATCGGGGAGAGAAGAAGGCCTTTAGACGAGAGAAGCGAGATGGCAAGCACGATGAAGATTAGGGTTTTCAAAAGGGTCAAAGTTGGAATTTAATAAATTTGTGAGGGCAACAAAGGCAAAACAAAACTTTCCTTTAATGAACCTTCAGCATGCTGAAAATGCTGAAAAACCTAAGGCAGCCCCCAACTTGCCTTGGGCTTTCAGCATAAAAAATGCTAGCTTTCAGCCCAAGTCCTTTCAAAAGTTTTTTGCCAAACACCTTTTTTTTTGCCCAAAGGGCTTTGGACCCCCAAATAGCTTTGGGAAGTGGTTCTCAAATGCACCCTTAGCACCTCGAGAAGATCTTGTAGGGCACAACTTGACCAACTTGAGTTCTTGCCAACATTATTTTCAGTCCTTAATGAATGTTAAGGGTAAATATATTGGCATGCTTTAAGAGGCAAAGCACTCTTGTCCACATTAATCAAACCTTCCATTGAATTAGAATCACTAGACAAAGCTGTGTCTTCAATTTGTGCTTCTACCTTGCATGCAGGCATCAGGGCTCCTAATTTAGCAGATTGTATAAGTTTTGGGCAAGAAGGTCTAAAAGTTTGGTGGTTAGTGGGGAAAAAAAGGTTTTTTTTTTTTTGAAATTATGTGTTCTGGATTCGTTTCTTGATGTATGTGTCACGGGCCAACAATTTCCTTGGCGGTGGAATGACCCGTGCGGCGCCTGGTGAGCGGAATTTGCCAGGCCAGCCTTCTTTCTATAACTGTTCCAATGAATAATACGATGAATGTTTCTTCGTACGAGATCCTACCACGCCTAGCGTCGCTCAGGCGTTTAGTCCATCGAGTGAGACAACATATCTCTTTAGGCTCAACAACTAGTTTCGACCTACCATGGCCTCGTTAGGAGAGTAGCATCAACTCTCAATCAGTTTAAGCATGGGAGGCTAACTCTGCCTTTAAAGCTCCTAAGTGATATAATCTTTATATCCTAGGACTCCTAGCATCAACCGTCCTAACGCCACTCTCACGGACTAGTTGTGTTCATCCCCTCTACATCCTCACTTTTCACTCGATAACCTGAAGCACCGCTCACAAGTGTCACGAGTACAGCAGGATTCACGGACTGTGACATTCTCCCTCACTCAAATTCGCAACGCCCTCGTTGCGATCTATTTTGTTGCTTCCTTGTGTCCCTTAACCATTGATGCGCCATTTTTGGGATTTCACATCGAATAGAGGTTTTGCTCCATTGGTAGCCTCTTTTAATCCCAGTTGCTCAGCCATTCTCGGTCACTTGAGCTTTCTTTGGCAAGTGTGGCACTTTTCCCCAACCGCATCTTTTGACGGCACCATTTTTGTCTTCTCAGCTTCTTTGGCCCTAGAAAACCAAATGGAGGTTCTTTCCTTGTTGAAAACGTGGCAGTAGACCTATTCTTCAAATTCACTGATTGATTCAGGAACGTTATCCCTATTTAGCGAGGATTTGGTTCTTCTTAGATTCCCTATCAGCTTGGCGAGAAACCGACTCGTCCTAGCACCCATTGTCATCCTAGAAGCTTGTTTGAGAGTTGCACCTTTTTGCCCCGGCGATTCACTCTCTGCCCTCATAGGACCGGTACCACTAGTACTTATCAATTCGATCCACACTGGAGCGAGAAGTCCGATTCTTCGACTCACCCACTTACTAGAGGGATTCCTACTCTGATACCATTTGTCACGGGCCAGTAGTTTCCTTGGTAGCATAACGACCCGTGTGACACTTGGTGAGCGGAATTCGCCAGACCAACCTTCCTTCTATAGTTGTTCTAGCAAACAATAAGGTGAATGCTTCTTCGTATGAGATCCTACCACGCCCAGCGTCGCTCGGGCGTCTAGGCCATCGATTGAGACAGCAGATCTCTTTAGGCTCAATAATTGGTTTTGGCTTACCATGGCCTCGTCAAGAGAGCGATATCAGTTCCTGACGAGTTTGTGCACGGGAGGCCAACCCTGCCTTCAGAGCTCCTAAGTGATATAATCTTTTTTATCCTAGAACTCCTAGCATCAACCGTCCTAATGCCACTCCCATGGATTAATTGTGTTTGTCCCCTTTGCATCCTTACTCTTCACTCGATAACCCTAAGCATCGCTCACAAGTGTTACGAGTACAGGAAGATTCATGGACCGTGACATATGCAAACATGAGGTGGCTTTGCCTATGGACCAAAAGTTAGGTTTTGACTAGCTTGTCAATGTTGTGAGGAAACATATTGGTCATTACCTGAAGGATTGTAAGTTGCCTATATATGGCATTGTCACATAAATGAATTACCATTCAAAGCAATTGAATGCTTCAAGGAAGGAATTAGTCTTTGAGTAGTTGCACAAAGACCTTCAGGCCGTTAAAAATTTCCAGCTTATGCTTGAAGAATACTGCAATGCACATGAAATTGCTTGCTGCTGCAAGGTCGGCAACATCCCTAATGAAAAGGCAGGTAAATGAGTTCAAAGAGAATGTAAAGGAGGAGTGCTTAGAGATTGTTTAGATGGAATGGATGCATGACGCTCTATCGACACCTTCACATAATAGGCAGATGACATTGCATAAATTGCTATTTAGTGGAGATAACCTGCAATAAATTATTCTAAATCTCAACAGACCGAATGTGGAAGTAAAGCAATCTGCTGCAACTGGAATAGCTCGGCCAATTGAGGGCTCGTGAGCTGTTGAAAGAACATCTGGTCTTGCTGGAACTGGTTCCAGGATAATGTCAAAAATTCCTCCTAAGTTCCATAGGCATTTAACTAGGAGACAGCAATTGCTCGGCCCCTAAAACCTGCAAGACAGCTTGCACATGCTTAATATGGTCATCAGGGCTTCGGCTATATATCAAGATGTCATCGAAATAGATAACCACAAATCGACCAATAAAAAGCATGCAAAACATGATTCATAAGTCGCATAAATGTGCTCGGTGCATTAGTTAATCCAAATGGCATGAATGACCACTCATATAATCCATACTTAGTCTTAAATGCAGTTTCCATTCATCACCTTCTTTCTTAATGAAAATGTAAGAACCATGCAACTCATTCAACATGTCATCTAACCTAGGAATAGGATGTCGATACTTTACTGTAATGTTATTGATTACTCGACAATCGACACACATTTGCCAAGTTCCATCCTTCTTTGGCACCAACAAAACAAGGATCGTACACGGGCTAAGACTCTCTCTCACATACCCCAGTTCCAATAGTTCGCTAACTTGCTGTTGAAATTCTTTTGTCTCAAGATTGCTTCGATATGCAGGTCGGTTAGGCAATGGCACACCGAGAATCAAGTTAATTTGATGTTCTATGCCTTGAATTGGTGGTATCCCTCCAGGAAGTTCATTAGGAAAGACATCTTCAAATGCAAGCATTGATTGGTCTAGAACTAAAGCTCTTCTAACCTCACTCGATTTTGCATAAAAATTCTTTTGCCTATTTTCTTTCCTCTCTTCTTTTCCCTCGGTTTTTACCATAATCCTACTCTTGGCCTCTCATTTTCCTTGCGTCTCAGACACACCACGCAAGCCCTCAAATTTCTCACATTTTTTTCTCTCTCTCTCGGCTTCTCTTCGTAACTTTAACTGATCTTGATACACCTCACTAGGTGTCATTAGTACTAAGGTATAAGTCTTTTGATTCATCACCAATGAATAACGATTAGTATACCCATTATGATGTACCTTTCGATCATATTGCCATGGTCTTTCAAGTAGGATATGACCCGCTTGCATAGGTACAACATCACACTCTACCTCATCCTTATATCTCCCTATCTTAAATGGGATTCGAACTTGCTTTGACACTTTCACTTCTCCATTATCATTTAATCATTGAAGTTTATAAGGCTTAGGGTGCTTTATCATCTTTAAACCCAACTTATCCACCATAATACAACTTGCCACATTTGCACAACTATCTCCATCAATTATCAAACTATAGATCTTACCATTCACCACACATCTTGTATGAACACAAGTTATCTCTTTGTTGGTGATGCTCCTCCTCCTTTACTTGCACACTCAGAGAATGCCTAACCACCAATAAGTCTCATTTTGTAGCTATTTCTCCATCACTACAATCCTCCAACGGTGGCATCTTATCATCCTCTTCTTCCCTTTCACTTTCGAACTCAATAACACCATATCCAGTCATGATTATCATCCTTCTATTAGGGCATTGATTCGCCATATGACCCCTTCCCAAACACTTAAAATATTTAATCTCACGAGTTCTAGTGTTAGGGTTTTCGATTTTACCTGAAGCCGAATTTATTCCAACTTTACCGTCCCTTTCCTTCTCCTTTGAGGTTTCGATTTTGGTGTTGTTCCTCTCCAATTTGGCTTCTCATCTCTCTTCCAATCGGATCTCCAATTTTGATTTGAACCTCCTCCACTCTTGTGATTGTGGTCTAACTTCAATTGCCACTCAACTTTGATGGCTTTGTCCACCAATCCATCCAATTCAACATAGTGCTGCAGCTCCACCACCCTTACTATGTCTCGGTTCAAACCACTCAAAAATCTTGACATTGTGGCCTCACGATCCTCCACCACATTAGCACGGATCATGGCAATCTCCATCTCCTTGTAATACTCTTCCATGCTCTTATTGCCTTGTGTGAGATTTTGTAACTTTTGAAACAAATCTCGATGGTAATGACTTGGTATAAATGCCTCCTCATCACCACTTTCATCTCATCCCACGTCTTTATTGGTCTTTCACCATTGCGTCTCCTACTAGCCACAAGTTGATCTCACCAAATTATAGTATAATCAGTAAATTCAACAGTTGCGATTTTTACATTTTTAAGCACA
>CM029462.1:61347508-61371113 GCA_017140185.1 Eucalyptus polyanthemos subsp. polyanthemos
GGGTTTAGGGTTTAGGGTTTAGGGTTTAGGGTTTAGGGTTTAGGGTTTAGGGTTTAGGGTTTAGGGTTTAGGGTTTAGGGTTTTGACTATTTATCAATTTAGTCCTCCCGACCAAATTTTGATAGGAAATGACTGTGAATGTTAGTCATCGCGTAGCACAATTGATATTAACATGGGAAGTTGTCGGCCACATAGTTAGAAAAAAAAGCTTGAAAAAGGAATGAAAAGAAAATTTAAATTAAAAAAAGTAAAAATTTTGGAAAAGTTATAAAAGTTGTCCACAGTCATAGTCTAAAAGAGAAAGTGAGGGAGGAAGGTTGAGAAATGGGTGCCGTAACTAGTGGTGGCGATGGAGTGGCACCGCGATGGCGAGTGACAATAACGGCCACATGGAATACGAGAAGCTAACCCTTTTAATTGCGTCAATTTAGTACCGAACATTTTGATAATTTATCAATTTAGTCCTCTTGACCAAATTTTGATAGGAAATGATTGACGTGAATGTCACCATCCTCAAAATGCAGACTGATAACATGGGGCAAGTATTACATAGTTAGAAAAAAAACTCAAAAAAGGCGAAAAAGAAAAATTAAAATTTAAAAAATTAAAAATTTTGGAAAAGTTATCGAAGTTGTGCACAGTCAAGACCAAAAGAAAGCGAGGGAGGAAGGTTGAGAAATGGGTGCCGTAACTGGTGGTGGCGATGGAGTGGCATCGCGATGGCGAGTGACAATAACGACCACATGGAATACAATAAGCTACTCAAAGGAAGTAGAAAGAATGAAGAAGAAATGAAAAATGAAAATTCAACGAGGGAAACGCGTTTCAACCATTAAAGTTTAACACGTCAATGTATTGACATTGATATTGTTGATATGTCCTCCTCTAAAGTATAAGGTTTTAAGACGTAAATTCTATCCCTTAAATTCAAAGAATGCCAATCTACGTCAGAATATCAAACGTAGGCTTTTCTTTTTTTTTGGTCAAAAGACTTTTTTTTTTTGGTCGATTTTGGTCAAAAGACTTAGGCTTTAGAAATATCCAAAAAGTAACAGGATCCACTTACATATTTTCTAACATATACAAACAGCTAATCACCAATCTCGATTCCTTATATATATATATATATATATATATATATATATATATATATATATATATATTTATATTTATATTTATATCCTTCCATATTTAAGTTATGCTCAACAACTCTCCTCTTAGCTTTCTTCTTGGTCATTCTCCATGGTGGCAATGGAGTGGCATCGCGATGGTGAGTGACAACAACGGCCACATGGAATACATGAAGCTACTCAAAGGAAATAGAAAGAAGAAAGAAGAAAAGAAAATTGAAAATTCAACTAGGAAAACGCGTTTCAACCATTAAAATTTAACACGTTGATGTATCGTTGATATTGTTGATATGTCCTCCTCTAAAGTATAAGGTTTTGAGACGTAAGTTCTATCCTTAAATTTAAAAAATACCAATCTACATTAGAATATTAGACTTAAGCTTTAGAAATATAAAAAAAGTAAGGATCCACTTACATATTTTCTAACATATACAAACAGCTAATCACCAATCTCGATTCCCTATATTTTTATATCCTTCCACTTGAGCCATGTTATGCTCACTAAGCTCTTCTCTTAGCTTTCTTCTTGGTCATTCTCCATGGTGGCAATGGAGTGGCATCGCGATGGCGAGTGACAACAACGGCCACATGGAATACGAGAAGCTACTCAAAGGAAGTAGAAAGAAGAAAGAAGAAAAGAAAAATGAAAATTCAACTAGGAAAACGCGTTTTAACCATTAAAATTTAACACGTTGATGTATCGACATTGATATTGTTGATATGTCCTCCTCTAAAGTATAAGGTTTTAAAACGTAAGTTCTATCCTTAAATTTAAAGAATACCGATCTACATTAGAATATCAGACTTAGGCTTTAGAAATATCAAAAAAGTAACAGGATCCACTTACATATTTTCTAACATATACAAACAGCTAATCACCAATCTTGATGCCCTATATTTTTCTATATCCTTCCACTTGCGCCATGTTATGCTCGACTAAGCTCTTCTCTTATAGCTTTCTTCTTGGTCATTCTTCATGTTGGTTGGCCCCCACCAAAATTATAAAATAAAATAAAATAAAAACCCTAGAAAAGAAAATAAAAAAAAAAAGAAAATATCGAATTTCTTATTTCGCCAGAGAGAAAATCTCCAAGTTGGTCATGCGAATTTGGTTAAGAAAGATTGACACGGAAGAGGATGCATGCATGTCGTGAAAAATGGCATGATGGGGTTGGCCGTGACAAAGAGAAAAAGTATATAGTTCGATGCATGCACTTTACCAAATGAATCGAGATAAAGCTAAAGGAGAACATGCACATACATACATAACGAGAGCGAGGGTAGGAAAGGAGAATTTAGGAGGTTGAATTTTATACGGAGGTCGTGCCTACCATGCGGATTGTCTAGCTGAATCGAGACCTTTCTCATCACGGCATGTAAAATCTTGCCCTAAGTGGGATGTTTCCAAAGCAAGAGATGGATGAACGATGCACGAAACCCTAGGATGGGAAACTGGGTTTTGAATAATGATAGCTAAGTAGACACTGGCCTTCTTTGACCGGGGCACAGGCATTTTAAAATTGGTTAGGTTCCTATTCATCATACAGTCCATCGAACTTGGACAGGTCCTTTCGTACTTTCCCCAGTTTAGAATGGAATTTTCATTTTGGAATCCGGATTACGAAAGGAATGACGCAATCGGATCGATTCCAATCCCCATTTATGGTAGTTTATGATAGGCGCAAAACATAATTTATGTGTAAGTACTAGACAGATCACGTCCGGAGATTGGCGCGGATCTCATCTTCCTAATTAAAAGATAATTACAAGCGGGTGCTTATTTTAATGCTCATACGTGTGATTCTTACCGATTCATATCGCGATAAGATTCTTAATTCCTAACTTTTGTTCGACTCATTACTGTCGTGATGTTTCAGTGAAGATATAAAATGTGTTCAAGCACCACCCTCTAGTAGCTTGCTTTTCGAATTGGGTTTTTTAATATGGTATTTGAATCGAGGTCTTGCAATCTCCATTCCTCATATTTATGCCACATACGTGTGACTCTCGGTTCTTCTATTTCATATGCCTTTCTTCGAATAGTTTCGATCCAGTTTGCATCTATTGTCTTAAATTTTTGGAATAAATCGCTACTCACTCAACTTCAAACATTCAGAGTTTGAGATCTTGAGTTCGGTATTTCACTTCTTTCACCCATTTACAATTCCTCTTGTTATGCTCAAATGGGCTTCAAAATTCTTTTGTAGGCACACATTGGATTTGCACGCCTAAGGCATTAGTCATTAAAATCAGAATTTGGGCAAAGGTTAGGAAAAAAGGTATAAAAAATTTCATAGTGACTTGACAATTTTGGGTACAATTATCGAGCATGCTATCAGAACCAAATTTTTGCATTCTTTGGAAAATAAGTTTAGTCTATGTTTATATGATTCTCCATCCTTTAATTTCACGTATCTTTTAACAATAAGTTTTAATTCAATTTGCTTGTGCGATGGTTGTTAAAAGTACCTCTATCGCTTGACTAGTGGGTTTGACTTTGGATCATATATGTACGCTATTTTCCCCTGCTTAACTGTTTAAACTTTTAAAGGAACGTGTTAAACTAAAGATAATTCGATGTTTGAAGGTAAAGCAAACTTGCTAGATGCATTAACCTATCAAAAGGAAAGCGATGGCTTTTTGGGTGTGGTTCCTTCAGACCTTCATTTGGTTAAAGCATCTTAGCTTATGGAGTCCGATCGTTCTAGAGGTGAATTTGCCACCTGTTATTACATAATCTTGAAACTGTAGAAGGACATTGACGGATTCAAACTATGCCATGAGTACATCAGGAAGGCAACAAATGTACTGATTGACTTGCCAACTTGGAGACAGACATCAACTGTATACGACGTCGTCCTCCGAGAGGTTTAGTCAATTCAAGTTTGTTACCTTGAATTATTCTTAGCAGATATATGCTGTTCTGTAAATCCCTATATTTAACCACTTCTGAGCTAGGATCTTGCGACTTTTTGTATTTTATCCGGCCAATAGTATTTTTTATACTTGTTCACTTTTGACTTTTCGAAATCGGTGTACATGATTTGGTGACTTTAGACTAATATGATTATTTTGCAAATATGCAAGCATTTTTTTAATGCCGAAGTTTGATTAGGGTTATAGTTCGAATTATGTTCCAATCCAAGTAAATTAAACTGGGTTATGTACTACATGTTCGGATTACTTGTTTATGAAACAGATTATGTTCCAACGGTGTTTTCCAGCTTGTCAATTAAACAAGTTGCATTCAATAGTATCTTCTTGACGTGGTTGTAATTGACAATCCCGTTAACTATATACTTCAAGCGTGCTATGCAAGTTTTGTAATGTAGTGCACAAATGTAAAACTTTCGATCACATAAATCGGTCTTCCCTCCAATTAATCAACAAACCAGAAAGATCAAATATCAGCCGAAAAAGCTTACCAATAGAATAAAATGTCGAGAAATCTCTCGAGAACCGCAAAAAAAAGATTACGGATGCCTTGGGCGTGCGAGGTATGTGCTCGAGGACAAAGATGACAAACATCCAGCTAAGCGCTGCATGTGGCTGCCATGGCTATCTTATCGAACAGCATGTGCACTTCCCTCGGCTTACGTGGTTTTTCTCTCTCGCAAGTGATGGAAGGCAATTGGACAGATCCATTGAGCATCACCGACTGATCATATCACCAACCGAAAATAAATAAAAAAAATCAAAAGGATTGACTGTTACTGAGCGCCCATGCGACTCCCTTAATTTACACTCAATGTTTTTCTTTTCAATCTTTTGCAAATTGCATATCTTGGTTTCTTAAGACGCGGGCAACTATTCACCTTTCCTCGCTTTCAATGTCGGAAACGTTTTACAAGGATCTCGAGGTGAGCATAACAAAAGAAAAATCTCAAAAGATAAATTGACCCACTTGCTTTGTCACAAAGTTGATCACATTCTTTGTAAGAAGTTGCGAATTAGAGCAGATTAAATGCATCATTGAACCGATAAAGGTGCATGGTCCGACCGTCATGAGCTGGTAAACCTTATAAAATTAGAAAGAGGGGACGATCAACTTGGGTCGGGAGAGAATCTAGGGAAGCGAACGGGTACTAGGAAAACCCTAATTCCTAAGAGCGAAGCCACGTGGATTGCATTTCTTAATTTCTCAAGTGGGAAATCAAAAATTAATTTATGTGGAGAGAGAGAGATTTTCATTTGGTAAGAACCACCGGCCATGGAGAGCTGCAATAGAAAATGGTGCAAGTGGACACATGATCGGAAAGAAAGATATTGTCGATTTGAGTACGATTAAGATTTTAGTATATTAAAAAAAGAATTAGAGCAAATCAAAGTTAGGTCACAGGTGGATTCACTTTTTATTGATTCATTATTAGTTTGACGATAGTCCGACTCAACATTATTTATTCAATGAACACGAAAATTGAATTATGTCGTATCGAAAAAGGAATGGTTACAAGTGATGTCAAAGGGTGTTGGGATGATTTGAAGTTTACCATCCAATAAGAGGTTACCTATCATGAGTGAAGTTGACTTGCAATTAAAGTTTATTATGATTCCATAATTTATCATAGTTATATGAACACCAATAACATAAAATTGTTTATGTATAGCCAAGAGGAAGGAAGCAATAATTAACCATGTAGCGCTCTCTGAAGTTATCATAAGAGTTCCTCATGGCCAGATAATCATTTGAGCAGACTCATCATAGTTACACCGTCGAATGAGACTTAAAAGAAAATCAGGAGCAGCCTAACTTTATTGAATGTCTTCAGGGCTTTTCTAGAAGCATTTAACTAACATGAGCTGGTATAAATGCTGGTACATACAAGTAAAGAGTTGGAATGTTTTGGTAACATAGAAAATTAGTTCTCCATCTACTCAAGGACTTTTTCTCTTCTAAGATTACTTGATATATCTTGGAAATTAGTTACAAATTAGGTGCTAAATTAGGTATGGATACATTCAAGAAACCAACCTCATAGAGAATGAAAAATACATCGAGAATATGGCGGTATCTATAATTAGGTACACACCACATCCATATTTCTTCCTATGATAGGCTATTGGCATGAGACTTACAAGACAATTCTATAAATTTGACAATGTCAACTAACGCGATATACCATTAGGTACAAATGTAGGTTAGGATCTATTAATTATAATGGCAAATCGTAACTATTATTTGCATATTAAATTTATTTTAGTAGACTTACATTTTATTTTTAACAAATGCCTTTTCATGCTTAAGCTGCTTACAATATTTCTTTTTGCCGAGTTTGTTTAAATAAAATTTCAATTTTTTTGCTAAGATTGCTTTGTTGTTCTTTCAATTAGATTGTAGTATACTAGTTATTTATAAAGTTTTATCATTTTAATGCTTGGGTAACTATTTATCGTGATATATGAATTAATGTAGTTAAATGAAAATTCTTTACATAAAGAAATTACGTATAGAAATTATGAAAAAATCGTAATTTTAAATTAATTAATTAATATCATATATATATATTGTAACAACTATATCAATATAGTTTATCTGATTGCCATTTATGTTAACACTTTGTATATAGTAGGGTGAGCAAAAGAAATCATCCAAACCGCAAGTGGATGGTCCGAGCAATAGGTTCGACCTAGAACCGAAACTGCCTGCTAAGTATCAGATTCCAAAAAAATTGGAACCGAGATCCACCCGTGAACTGGACTGCCGGTCCGGGCCGGTTCTCGGGTGGATCCATGGAACCAATCTTGATGCGGGCGACGCTGGTTCTTCGAGATCTGTAGAAGGGTCGCTTGGGCAAGAGGCAGCGGCGGAGCTGGGTCGCGGGTCGCTGAACTGGATCGCGAGTTGCTGGGCGGCTGAACAGCGACGGCATCAGGGCTGAGATGAGCTCAGATCTATAGTCGTTGAGCGAGATCAGCGTGGCTAAAGCAGGGGATGCCAAGTATTGGTTGCGGATGGGTCTCATGGGTTCTTTGAGTCAGGCCACCGGCATGAAGAAATGAGCGCGGTTGTGGTGCCGCACATCGGGGGAAAGCTTGGATCTCGGTAGGATAGCTGATGGCGGAGAGTGGGAGGCATCGGCGGAAGTTGGCGGGCGATGTGTGGGTTTGAGATCGGGCGAGCGTTAGCGGGGAGGGTGGCGAGGCAGGCCCGGAGCTGCAGCGGCCCGCGGCTTAGTGAGTGAAGGTGAAACGCATGAGTCACGCAGAGAGGAGGAATCGAAATAGCGAGAGGAACAAGGGAAGGAGAGCGACCGAAACCGAAGAAGTGGAAGGAAGCAGAGAGAGAGAGAGATGCGTGTGGCCAAAGAAAGAGTGAGATGAGGACGGTGACGTCGGACTAGGTTTGTTTATTAATTTTTTTTATGTAAACGGAGTGATTTGGGTTTTGGGTGAAGCGGCGGCGGGTGGATTAGCCATGGAATCGGGGCACCGGACGGTTCCCTCCATGTTTCGCCCGGTCAGGGCGGTTCAATCGGTCAGGCGGTGAGGCGGATTTTGGTATTTGCACACCTAATCAAAACTGACTAGATTGGTTAGTTACTTAGACGATTCGATTTATTCCCAAATGGCATCGGCCCATTTCAATTCTCAAAATTGAAACTGATTAATTTCGATTCGATTCCCATTTTCAGTGAGAAATCGCCCGCTCTATAAACAGCTTTTATTTTTTTTACTTTTTACAGAGCTGAAAACCTGAAACCCCTCTATTCCTTTCACAGATCTCGATCACCCTACCCTCGCACACGCCTCTTTCCCAAACCCGAAAATCCTAATCCATTCTTTAACTCACGTCACTCGCTCTTAATCTCGTAAGCCTCTCGTAGCCTCGACGCCATCCTCGCAACCTGAGTCGCATCCAGACTCGCTCGATGCCTCCCCTCACGTCATCTCATCTCAAGTCTCGACTACTGCTCTCTCTCTCTCTCTCTTATCCTGTTTTGGCCTCCTCCCCTATTGAGATCACCCGCATGATGGATGATATCAACTCTGACAACGACAATTTTTTTATCCGGCTACGCCATCTTCACGAGACAAAGGACGACCTGATCTTCCTCTCCTCAAGAGGCGAAACGAGTTCCCTGTTCTTGAAACCCTCGATCTCGCTTCTCTTCTCAAACTCCATCTCTTTCCTTTTGAATTAATGCAAGGTGAGACAACCCTCAAATATCTCTCGTTTCTTCAAGTGGATTCAAACCAGAATGGCTTTGGAAGTAGACCAAAACCACCACCAATTCATTGAACCCACTTGAAAACCAGACCAATATGGTTTCAAGATTATTGGTTTCCTTTTCAACGAATTGATAACGGACTTATTCTAATTCAATTTTTTGATTATAAGGTGGAAACCTATCCATCCCAAAACTGAACATCCTTAATATACAGGGTGAACGTCCTCGCTTTCATCTCTCAATAATCCCCCACCCCCATTTTTGTCGGGGGGAAATCCCAACCTCGACCCGGCACCCCACCTCACCATTATCCTTTATCTCCAGAACTTTTACTAAGAAAAAAAAGTTTGTCCCGCTCAGGTCGGGCGGGTGGGCGCGTCCATCCCCCTGCGGGAGCTTTCTTTTTATTCTCGAGAAAACGTGGGAGGACAAATTTGTCCAAGCATTTCTCTCATCCATTGCACCCAAACACAACCCAAAAAAAAAAAAAAAAACAAACAAAAAACAAAAAAGCAAGATAGAGAGAGAGAGAGAAAAAGAGATTCAGAGGAGTAATATGATATTAAATTCCGCAAATTGCCACCACCCATGCACAGGTGCAATGCATCTTACATTGGATTTGTACATTTGTTTAAGCAAATGTGATTGCATGTGTCTCCTTATTCTTCCCCCTTAACTCTCCTCTCTCCTCTCTCTTTCCTCTGTCTGTCAAACCTTTCCTTCCCCCACCGCCATTGATAAAAAAGCCCAACCTTTCCTATACCCATCTCTCATCATTCTCCTCTCCATCTCCCCTCTCCCATCTTCCCTCTCCCCACTTCCTTTTTGCCCTATCTGATAGGGTTCCTCATCTCCCCCACCCTTCTTCCCCCTCCTCTCATGCATTCTTGCCCCGCCGGCCTGCAAATCGCCCTGACCTTCTTGATCGTCGTCTCGATCCGCCTTTGCTCTCGGAGGGTTTCAGGTCGCGACCGGTTCGGAACCCGCCTCCCGAGTCACTACGAGCTGTTCCCATGTCGAAGGTCCTCACTGGTAAGACCCCCGAGCTCCGGCCGTAAAATTGGTTCTTGCTTTCTTGTTTGGAGCTCGATCGCTCGCTAGCGGGTTTATGGGTTAGCTGAAAAATCCCTGATCTTTTTTAGGTTGTTTAGATTGTAATTTTTGCTCTAGATGATAGCTCGATTTAGAGGTTTTAAGGGGACATAGTTGCTTAAACAAATTTGTGGAGTTTGGAGGAACTTTGCTTGATTTGGTTTGGTAATAAGTGATCTACTGGTTAGCTGAATTGGTCTTGTCTGTTGATGAAAGGTAGTTGATATTAGATAAGTTGATTGTGTACTTGGTATTATGGGTTTTTGGGGTTCAGCTGTTTTCTAGGATCTGTGTCTTTCCTTTTGCTTAATTTGGAAGGTCATTCACAGTGTTTTTGTTTTCGAAGATTGAAAGATACTTGTAAATTTGAACCTTGATCCGGTACAAGACTTAATTGTTGGCTGCAAAGTGAAAAGCGTATGTGAACCTTGCATCTTTAATTTGAAGGCGACACGGCAGCAGTCCGAATTTTGGAACGTTAACATGTTCATTTTTTTCTCAGGAGGTGAGGATTTTTACTCTGGGGGTCAATATACCAAAGCCCAAAGGAGGCAACCTCTTTTTGTCCCTTGGTAACCATGTGGACGTGTATTTTCCTCCTTGCAAGAGGTCCACATCAGCGCTCCATTTGTTTTCAGTGAGGACCCATTCGACAGAAAAGGCAGGACACATCGAAGTTCTTCCCGATGAGTGCCTCTTTGAGATATTCAGAAGGCTTTTTGGAGAGGAGGAGTGCCTGCGCTTGTGTCTCCAAGCGCTGGCTCAATCTTTTAAGCAATATATGCCCCAATGAACGCAGCTCTGGTAAATCTCAGAACAATTTGGATCCCACTGTGGGGAAAGAGGAAGTGAGTTCAGAGGACGATGGATTTCTCTCAGGAGCTTGGAAGGAAAAAGGCCACTGATATCAGATTACGCTGCCATAGCTGTAGGAACTGCTGATCGTGGGGGATTGGGCAACCAACTGAGGGTAGCAAGTTGTCCCATGTGACAAGCCTTGGTCTTGGGGCAATAGCACGTTGCCCCTCCTTAAGGCCCCTGTCCCTTTATGCACCTTACCTTCTGTCGGAGACGAAGGTTTACTCGAGGCTGCAAAGGGTTGTCACCAGCTTGAGAAGCTAGGATTCTTTGCCAGTGTCCCAACATTACCAACAAGCTTTTGGTTGCAGTCGCGAGGAACTGCCCTAATTTGACCGGACATATCAATAGAGTCTTGTTCTAGCATTGGAAGCAAGAGGTTTGGCTTGCTGTTGGACAGTTCTGCCAGAATCTGAAGTCCATTTCAATCAAAAATTGCCCCAGTGTTGGAGATCAGGGCATTGTTGGTCTGATTTCAAGGGCTGGTAGTGCCTTAACAAAGTTCAAATTGCAGGCATTAAACATAACTGATGTATCTCTTGCGGTCATTGGGCACTATGCCTGACTGTTACCGATTTAACCCTTGAACCTCCACAATGTCACAGAGAGGTTTTGGGTCATGGGCATGGTCATGGCTTGCAAAGGCTGAGGTCTTTTTGATAGTCACAGCTTGGTCGGGTGCTACCCGATCTGGGACTTGAATCTCTGGGAAAAGGTTGTCCTAATCTTAAGCAGTTATGGATGGTTCATCTTGTATCCTGTCAGATGGTGGCCTTGTTTTTCTATGAAGTCAGCAAGGTCACTGAGAGCCTGCAATGGAGGAGAGTGCCACAGGATTACCCTGCCAAACATTATGGGTCTTGTCGCTGGTTGTGGGATAAACTGAAATCTCTTGCTTTTGACAAATTGCTGAGGGATTTAGGACCTTGATTTTGGGATCACCTCCAGTGTCTCCTTGCAAGTCCGCTCTTTCTCTGTTCGCAACTGCCAGGCTTTGCGATGCATGCTTGGTGGCACTTTGGGAAGATTTGCCCACATCTGCAGGTGTAGAATTGAGTGGGCTTTACCGAATAAATTGATGAAGGGCTTTTTTACGACTGCTTTCGAATGCTGTGAAGCTGGTCTTGTGAAGAGTTAACCTCAGTGGATGCATCAACCCTGACAGATCAAGTGGTTTCAGCCATGGCTAAGTTGCATGGTAGGACCTTGAGGTGCTAATTCTGGATGGTTGTACAAAAAAATTAGTGATCTGGCTTGTTGGCTATTGCAGAAAAATTGCCAACTGCTATCTGATCTCGATGTCTCAAATGTGCAATTTCGGATTTTGGATTGATGGCATTGGCTCGTTCTACTCAACTGAATTTGCAAGTCCTTTCCGTGTCTGGTTGCTCTTTGGTGTCGGGAGACAGTTGCTTGTTTGGCAAGAAAGGCATGCACCTTTAGGGATTTTTTTAAATCTCCAACATTAAACAAGCAATTCAGCACCCGTTAGCCTGAGACATGTTTTAAGAGTTTTGGAGGTGTGACATTCTCGCTTGATTTAGAGTGGATGGAAATTGCAGTTTCGTCTGAATTGGATTTATTTGTTATGGAAGACTTAGAGTTCAACTCGGCCTACGTGGACAGCTGCAGTTTGTGTTAGTTTTTGGATCCAGAATCCAGCGGACATGGGTGTTGAAGCAATCGGTGCTTGGTCCTTTTCGGGGAATATGGCCTTTCTTTTTTGGCAGGTTTCCGAATTGGGAATCTGTTCTTGGTAGTTTTGAGCTCAAGACGAGAGAGTCATTTATGGCCAGATTTTTCTGAGAATGTCCTGACCAGTTCCGTTCAGTTCTCATCCAATTTCGACGATTTTATGATGCCTGGGTTGGTATCTGCTTTGTTTTAGCTCGGCATCATGCTGGTCAACTATGCTACCGTGATCAACTTTCTGCGCGTCTGGATCCTTGCACTTGCAGGAATATTTCGGTTCTGACAGGTCTTTCTTGTTCCAGATCCTTGTATGTCACGGGCGGGTCATTCTCAGAGTTTTTGGGTGACGGTCACGGTTGCTTTCAAGGGTTACAATGTCTTGGTTTGCCGGGCTTAGGTCACGGCAGCTGCTCAAAGTCTTTGCCATCACAACCCGTGGAGGTTGTTTTTTTTCTTAGCCAAGCTCGAGCTCGGCATTGCGGTGTGAAAGTTTCTTCACCGTTTGGCCACACGTTGTTAGAATCTCCCTCCCCCTGACTATATATGTTGGTTTTACAGTTTGTCATGGAAATAAAAAAGTAGTGTACTTCTTGTTCTAAGTTCGCTGATGTGCAGTTTTTTTTTGCCTGTGAATGGAATGCTTCTTGTTTCATTTCATGGCCTTTAGTCCTCGTGCTCCCTCTCGGATTTTAAAGTGAGCCAGATAATACACTAAATACAGAACTTGACTGTTAAGAGGCTGTATCTTCCCAGTTTCAATGTAGCAGTTTTTGTTGCTGTCGCACTAAAATGTGAGGCTGCTACACTTTTTGCCAAAATCGAATCACAACCTGTACTACTGACCAAATAACAATGATCGAGCCGGTTTTCACCGCACAAAGAGGTCGGCGATAAGGATTAGTCTTATGCTTCATTGTCGTTCGTCTTCACTGAGAAAGAAAGTGCAATTAGACTTGTGGAAATTCGATCCAAGATGGTGCCATGCTTGTTAATCTCCCAGTACATGAGCATATACATAAACATTCCGAAATTGCTATACGTTGGAATGCCCCGAGGATGGTCTGAAATTTCTTACTAAGATCGCAGAGACAGTTGAAATTCTCTTTTGCCGGAATCCGTAAGCAGATTGCTGTAATATTTAAAACTAGCCTTAATATCATCTAGTCATAATACATGCTATATGATTGGATAAACTCTATACACAAAAGGAAAAAAATTCAGGGAGGTGGAGAGGGTGAGCGGTTCCTAGTAGAACAGGAATTGAGAACTGAACTTCAAGGCCTTGGTCATTTTCCAGTTCTAAAAAGAGACGATTCCGTTCTAACCAGTTAGGGTTGCAAAAAGCTCATAAATCAATTTTAATGTTTACCACTCCTCAATTCACTTCTCCTATGTCCTCTCCCGTTCTTGCCTCTACCCCTTTGCCAACGCTACTCACCCTTGACGCCACCGCAATGATTGTTATCGCCCTCAACATTGCTGCGTTTAACGGCCATGACCTCAACGTGCTTATCGCTTAGATGCCACTCGCCATATAGATGCTGTCGGGTCCGCTCGCAGTTGCCCTTCCTCCCTCAATGCCATCGTTGCCGCCACCTTGCTTTCGACTCGTCCAACTCCCCTGTCAATGCCACCACTAATAGATCACTTCTTGTCTGCTGATGGCTTGTTCTCTGATGGATGTGCTTTTTTCACAAATGCTTCTTTCAGCACTTCCACAAATGCTTCTTCCAGACTTTTGCCTTTATTGATATTTCTCTAGACTTCTCGTTTTTATTTTTGATGTGCCTTTTATGTTGATGCTATTACTCTCCAGCCCAACAAGAATACCCGCCTGATATGCAATGCAAGGACAAATTTCTTCTCGAAGCACCATTGTGCCTCTAATACTGATGGCAAAGAACTGCTTGATACTGTGAGAATCAATTCTCTGACAATTGACCTTGGTTATTAACTCTAGTAACTGGATAAGCTTTCTTTCTCATTGACTTTGATATTAACGTCATATCCAGCTCAATAAGGGTGGTGGGAAGATTAGTAGAGGGAATGCAAACTCGAGTTGTCTATATTTTTCCCAGCTCACGTCGAAAAGTCAGAGAGGAAGCCTTTAGGGCTCGATACAAAGTTCTGATGATGATTACGATGAGCTCATTTTATCGCTCCTCGTGTGGCTAACGTTTTTAGGGTTCTAAAGTTGAAAATTTTTGGCCGATTTGCTGGTCACTCCCCAAAGATTGCTACCTCCAAACTCGAACAGCCTTGATTCCATTAGAGCATTGAAGTATGCACTCTCCTCGATTAATTAGCATAGACATTTTGTCTGAAGTGTAATTAGATGGTGAAATTTGCTCATAGGCATCATTTTGTTTGGGTTTTACTTACAGCAGAAAAAGCGGGCCTTATGATATCAATTTTAGAAACCACAAGTTACCGATATTGATTCTGATCAAAAGGATCCTCAGCCTTTATGCCCTGCATTCATCTACAGCAATCCCTGCGTGACAGAGGTTTGTGCATTAAACAGTGTAAAGTGCTATGAATTCTTGATCCCATATCACTTCAAAACTTCCCCAGTCATTTTTTGGTTTAATACGAATCCTGTAGAGGGAGAAGTTTTAAGAGACTAATACAGTAGCTGAATAGCAAATTCTCTGCCACTGCAAAAAGCTTGAACCACATGACTAATTTTTGAGCTGGAAAACAATAGATTAGGATGAAAAATGTTTATACGAAATGCTGGCTCCCTTTGGGGGAGAAAAGGCTTTATTTTTTGCTTATGCAACTCTCACTATGTTAGAATGCAAAGCTCCACTTGACGCAGTTTGCAAAAAGCCTCAACTGGTTCTTCGGAATAGCCGCTGGCAGTGCTCTAATCCTCGTAATTGCTGACGGCAACATATCCCTGGCCACGTATGAAGATAATGCAAGATTACGACTTAACTCTAGGATTCGGCGCTTCCACCAACTTGTTCTGTACAGATTTTTGGTATTTCCACCTCTGTCGGCAACATGCCAACCATTCCGCAAGTTGTCGCTACCTTTCATTCTTTTTAGGATGTACATGTTCGGATCCTGAGATTTCGGGATCCATCACCCGATTTCACATAATTGCCGATTTTTTTTTTTCAGATCAGTTTGTCCGGTTAACCATGAAATGACCATGAGCTCGGTGGTAGTACTGTAAACTAGCTGGAGAGGAGAGGATGTATTTACCTCAATGTAATCTAGAAACACGAAGCCTCGGCTTTATTGCACTCCTTTCGTATCCATTTCCACTCTAGTAATTGTGGTAATATAAAACTAGTGAAGTATATATAGCTGTGAGGATCTCTAAGCATTCTAAGAATTTAGTTATGAGACAATCAAAGAGGGCTAAGCTTGATAACCAAGAAGCAGGAAAGAATACAGCACTATTTCACAAAATTTTCCCAAAAAGGAGAAAGTGACTAGGTCAAGGAGCAGAAATCAAACTCTCCAGTCTCCACTACTTAACTTAGAGAAACCACCAGTCTCATCAGTCCCTTCGCATGACAACAAATCAAACTTGTGGTGGAACAATTGAGAACCCAAGAAGGTGCTACAATTATATGGAATTCTCTAGTATTGGTCTTTCGAATTAGACCACGAACTGGGAACAAGAATTTGCTAAGACTTGCATGTTGCGCTTGAAGGGGACATTTGATTTTGTGATATGTTTGATAGCTGGAATGCATTATTTCTTTCTGTTGTAATGATTTATGGTTGGTCTCACGCTGATATTCCCATCTCCAAGTTATAGGGTTGAACCTTGCTTGCATCAGTAGTCTTATGACTTTGTTTGGTGAATGTTGAACATCTTATCATGGGTATGAGACCCTTATAAGGGTAGTCACAGCTGGTCATGCCACTGCTTTTTCTCTCCATGTCTTATGACTTTGTTTGTTGCATAGTTTATTTAGAAATGAAAAAAAGAAAAAAAAAGAGAACTGTTGGAATTGCCTCGGAACTTGTGATAGGGTAAGTTTTAGGTTCTTAATTCTGGGTAAGTTTCAGTTAAAATGAAAACACTTGTATTCGAAGGTAGGTTCTAGGTTCAGAGACCAACCTATAAGGAACCAGGAATCACTCACCTCTATTATTTTCCGCCATTTCATCACAATCAAGAAGTTGGAAGTCTATATGGGGTTTAGAGTGAAATCGCCATTGCCACGTCGGTGATACAGTGAGCTAGCATGCCACACATATGACTAGGCAGAGTGGCAGAGCACATGGGTTTTTAGCGAACAATCTCATGCTTGTTGTTATGCTAGCAAATGGAACACTTATGTTGCGTCAAGGGAAACTTATAATTGAAAGTTAAGCAACAATGCCTTTATTACAAATTTTGACGATATTTTGTTGACAAAAAACCCATAATATAATGAAATTTATAAATAAATATATTTGGAAGAGAAAGATATATCAGATCTGACTCTCTTTTTTCTTTCTAAAAATTTGTTGTGGATAGAAATATTCTCATCTTATGATTGAAACATTTGAGAAATAAAATAGAATTACTAATGTCCATAGGCACAATATTTGCAAAATACGTTATTTAGAGATATTTGGGGAAGAAAATATTGAAATTTTCTTAGTGGGAAAGACTACTTCAATTTATATAATAGATTTAGTCGTACCAAAAAAAGAATACAGATTTTGCAATTCCTATATTTTTGCAATTTCTAAATTGCCAAAGTTGGAAAAACGGTAATATTCAAAACGTGATGATGTGAAAATTTCTTGGGAATAAAGATGGACCAACGCAAGAATGGGAAAAATATATATATATATATATATATATATATATATATATATATAGAACGGCTAAAATAGTATTCGACTGGGTAAATCCGTTCAGGACAATTATTATTAATTTCAATGATTATCATCATTTATCACATTTAGTTTTTACAAGGAACCATTCCGGTTTTGTGGACGGAATGGAACAAGTCAGGCCACCTCAACAGAATATATGTAAGTTAGAATTTCCTTCATTTTGCGAAAGAGATTAATTTTTCAAAAATCTTTAAGTTATTTTCATATCCTTATTATTATAACGAAGTTTTCATCATCCATGAAATAATTTAAATGCAAATTATTATGTATCATAAAAATATTTTTTATTGGACTAATAATTTCAAGAGATATAAACAATAATTTTTAGAAATATATTTTTGCAAAATAAATGGAGAATATATTGATTGTGCAATGAGGCTTTCCTTAAGAATATTAATCATTTTGTAATATTTTATTTCTATTCTCCGATGAATTTTATGAGCAAAAATACGCGGTTTAATAACGCATAAAAAAGATTTTCCTCTCAAAAGTAGCTAATCCATCAACCGTAAGCGTTGGACACAAAAAAGACCGCTGCACAGCAAGACAATCTGCGGTGACAAATGGGTAGTTGGCTGTAATAAAAAATATAATGAGAAGAATTTTTATTTTTAATTTATATTCTAAAATAGAAAATAAAAAAATCTTATTTTTATTTTTAAATTTATTTCTAGAGTGGAAATTAGAAATAAATAAAAATAAATTAATATGAAATGAATTTATATTTCTAACTTATTCTTGAAAATACAAAATAGTTCTCATCAGAAATACAGTGATAACCATATATCCTAAGTGTATAAAGAGTCATATCTTTCAACAATTATACCAAAAATTCACTTGCATTGGGAACTTGAAATCATGAGTCGTGAAAGACAAAATGGCACAAAATGAATGATTTGGGTGGTCAAAGAATGTACTTGTTTGTTAAAAAAAAAGTACTTTACATTGACAAACATGGCAGAAGATGGATTGGACGTTAAAAATGCGGGTACAGTGATGCCATTACACTTTTTTATCATCTCTTTCACGTATCATCACTCCTTTTCTTTTTACCGTATAACAAAAAGATACATTGAACGAATACGATGGAAAGAAGTTGCCATAACAATTGATGAAGGCTAAAAAAAAAAAAAATGACACGGATAATCCCGAATTTTGGTCGACTAGTTTTTGCTTAATAAAAACAATTGAAATTGGCGAAAATATTTTCCAAATTACTTTGTTTTTACTAGATAGACAGAGAATAAAGTGACATTTTTAAGATACCTTAACTATACAATGAGTTTTGGTGAGTTATAATGTTCAAACATTGGCATGATGCGGATAAAAAGTAAGGAACATTACTATGATCAAATGAAATTTGCATTTGTAATGAATAAAAAAGAGTTGTAAAACATTTTAGAGAGAAGACAATTCTTGAAAATTTGACTTATTTTGAGAGCAGTTGAGCACAAACTTATTAAATTTAAAAACATGGAGGAACTTAAAAGACTTTTTTTTTATAATTCAAGGAATATGAGACATAAACCCTAGTTACATAAGATTTATGAAACCCCCCATAAATCTCATAAAACTAATTAAATTCAGGCTTTTTGATCTATGCAAAATAATCCCAATCCAAAAATATTATACGTGGGTGGATCCATTAATCGATTATAGTTCTAACATGGAAATTCTTGACACCCAAACCTTTAACTCAAATCTGGGGTTTTCGATAGTTCCTTCGATTAAGGTAAAACTGTCCATGGAAAACTGGGCTGGCTGAAATCTTCATTATCGTCTAGGCTCCCAACCTTACTTCAAGCACACCTTCATAATAATTCTGGTTTAAAATTTTGAGATTGAAAACTGTTCTTGCACTTTCTGTTCAGAGGAGAGCCTGTACATGCCCTATCGATAAAAGCTAAAATAAAGAAGGCTCCTTTTAGCTGGTGGAGGCCTGTGCCTCGACTGTAGTTTTTTTAAATGAAGAAACACGTGGTATTTTAACCTTCTCCCTGACTTGCTTCGACTTCTTTCTTCCCGTGGCAGAAAAATTTTCGGTTGACCAGTCATTGGAGTCATTTTTCACGGCTACTGTACACTGAGGATGGCAATTAATTACTGGGACAGCAGCCTCAGCAACAGATGCGTCCACTGTGATGGGAACAGTGACCTATTTTGTCCCTGCGCTACCCTCTAACCATTCAATATTTTTGTCCAGTTTTCCATGCACCACAAAAGAACCAAAAAAAACAAAAACAAGAAGAAGAAGAAACAGAGAAAAGTAACCTTCCTTGTCAATAGTAGTTTTTTCTGTTAACTCAAGCAGCGACTTCATTAACACTATTGTCCCCTCCCAACAAGCAAAGTTGCCGAGAGAAGCGAAGTATCTGGTGGGCGTCGGTCAAATCGTCTCTCGAGCGATGGCTTCTTTAAGTTACTATCTATACCACCAAAGGGGGCTAAAAGCCTCTGTGATCCTTGCTTGTTTCCTGCTCTGTTTCACTCCCATAACAGGTAAAAACATCAAGCCTTTTTTTCATCATGCTGTCGAAAGCAAAAAACATACCAATCAAGTGAAGCACGTCACTCGTGTGGAAATGCGAGTAAAGCAAGAAAACAAGGATTTCCCAACAGCGAAAATCCTACTACCTAGTAGTTGAAGTCATCGTCCAGTTGCCTTCTTGTCGTCTCTTTTCCTAAATTATTTCTCAAAATCTTGCTTTGGCCTGACTTATTTTTGTTGTGTAGTGGGAGAAGGGACTGAAGTTTTGAAGAACAGAAGAGAGATGGTGGGTTCAAGGCCGCCGATATGCGTCAACAGGTGCTTGAGTTGCAGGCCATGCATGGCCACTCTGGTGATTCATCCTCCTGCAGGAAGAGGTGGAGGAGCAGGAGATGCTAGGGCTTCAAGCCACGAGGGAAGTGATAGCTACTACCTCCTCGCTTGGAAGTGCAAATGTGGGCTTTATCAACCTTGACGATAAATCAAACCTATGTAATTTTTCATGTACTAAGTTAAGTGACATCATAGTATCTTCATAAGGATGTCCATCGATTCGCTTGTATAGAAATCTAGCTAAAGAGCATCTAAAATGGTCAGGGCCCCTCTGCTCTCTTCCTGTAATTGCAGTGATGGATGCGATCTGTTCATTTTAAGGGGAGACATGTGGTCTCACTTGCCTATGTCTTTTGTTTTGAGTTTTGGGTCATTCTTCTTTCTTAGCTTTTGTTTCTGTTCTTCTTCTCCTCGTTTCCTAATTTATCATTTTGGGGTTCAAGTTTGCTTGTGTTTGTGGAAGATGAGTTCTTTTGCAAGTATTTTAATGGAGTTACTTTGTGGAAGAATTTCGAGGCTTCAGCATGAATATCTCCATTACTCCCACTGGAGTCTTGTGCCTGGTCCTAACTCAACACTCTTGATTGCTTAGTAGACGACAGTGACTCCGTAGCTACTAGTTGGACATGATGACCACAATCATTAATCGCAGAGGTCATCTGATCAACGCTCTAAACCTTAAAGAAGAAAAAACAGTTTCTAACTTTGGTTCAGCTCTTTTTCAAAGAGCTCCTTATTTTTAGAGCACTAGGCAATTGAGGACTCAGAAGACAATTCATTTTTACAACCCCCCCCCCTTCCTTTTTTCTTTTGGAATTACTTTAAGAATCACTTCAGAACCAAAGAGAGTACCTGTACAATGAATGTCCATCTCCAGCAATATCAAGCTTACGGTTTCTGGCGCTCTTTGCTTGTTAATGGTAGCATTTTGCAAGATGTAAGATGACTTGTCCTTCTTGCTATGCCGATATAGAGTTTCCTTTATCCTCCGAAACAATTTATGAGTAAAAAATGTGTTTGGTAATTGCATAAAATTTCTATTCTTGGAATAAAAATGCATTTAGTAAGATTCTTATTTTTCTTATTTCTTTTAATTTTTTAATACTTTTATTATATTCTTTTTTTCTTTTCTCTTCTTCTTTCCTCTTTGTGTTTGGTTGGTTGCCAACCACGGTGTACAACTTGACTAGGCAGAGGTCTTGGCGATTTGTGCGGAGACTCACTGGGCAACTAGCGAGGCTCGACCTTTGCCCAATCAAGGCAAGGCCAACAAGCCTCACCGTGGCTTAGTATCACTAAGGGTTGTAGAGGTTGCTAGCCCTCATCGATCGGTCACTAACCATGGTGAGGCCGGCAATCGGCCAAAGGAAAGAGAAGAAGAGAAAAAGAGAAAATTAAACTTGATTTTAGAAATTGTTTCTAAAAATAAGAATAACTTTTTTTTACTTATTAATTGTTTCAAATCTATTTTCATAAACAAAAAAACAGATTTTTATTCTTAATAACAAAAAATTTACTAAACAGATTTATATTCTTTTTTTGTTTCTAGAAATAAAATAACAGAATTAGTTGTATCTAAAAATATTACCAAACATGCCCTAAAACTATCATTTATCTCGCCTCCATTCATAGATTCATACACCTTTCTTTTTCCAAATGATAAATTCAAGTATACAAATACGATGGATGTCAACGCAAGTAGGGTTAAGCATGACGAATTGCCCAAATAGGGAATCACCTAGACCACATCAAATTGGCAAGTTTGGTTCGATTCTTGGAAAGATTGGTCCAGTTCCCACCATAAAAATGGAATTGGTGATTGTCGATCCAATTTATGATCTCAAGGGGAAGAACCGGACTAGCCGACTCTTTTTATTAAAAATATAATTTCTAACTAATAGCAGCTACTCTTATATTTTCTTAATTTTTTAATTTTTTTGCTTAGTGATCGGTTCCATGAGATCGGATCGGACAAACCAATCCCCAATCCCAAAAAGGAAACTGATCCTCGATTCCTAGGTAGAATTGGATTGGATCGAACCGATCATCCCTATGTGCAAGAGCACAGTAGGTCCTCAATGTTCTTAAGATCTTTCTTTTTGATAGCTGTCTTTCAAATCTTAGCTTACTCAGAATGAAAACGCAAGGAACTGAAGATCAATCGTTGTAGAGGTGAGTTAGAAAAGCAAAGTCTGCCCCCGTCTCGGATTAACTCTCAAGGCAGCTTTGAAAGGATAGAACATCGGAGACCGAACAGGCAAAGATATTTTTCCATCTAATCTCATCGTTGGGAAAAAAGTAAGAAAACACAAGTAAGACAACCAACTACGAAGCTTTCCAAAGCATTGAAATCTTCAATCATTTTCTTTTTGAAATGAATTTACCAACACAAGTCTGAGACATCTTCGTACTTCAGGGAGTATAAATGGCAAATCGTTTGGATTCAATCTGAAGTGATAGCTAACACGGGATCAAGAAAGAGAAGTTGTGTCTTACATCCACCCTATTTGAGGTAATCCAGACAATAAAGTCGCGATGCAACGATTAAAAGCCAAAAGGTGTAATGTACTTGCACAACCATGTCAGTTAACCGGTAAAACACCAACATGCCTGAACACTATATTCTCAAACTTCCAACACGGGGGATAAGCCAGGAGCAGAAGCATCAGAATGTCTTTATCATTTCCAACACAGCATTGGGTGAGTTCTTAATTTCTCTTGCTGTCGTCTAACTGGAAGTACTATCTAGTAGAAAAGTTCTGAAATAGATACTAAATCAAATCAAGGATAAATGAAAGAAAAGACGCAAAGGACCATAATCAAGTCATATAGCCAATCAAAAATATCAAAAACATAAATACAATATCCAATTGTCACACCCCCAACAGACTCAACAAATTGTTTCGGACACTAAACTTCACAGCGACCGATATTCCTAATATTGCTGTAGTGAGACAACCAAAGAATGCTAAATCAAAGAGTGCACTGGGAAATCAGGAACTTACAAAAGGTGCAGGAATGCAGAATTTCTTACGATAACCAGCAATCCCAAGAACAAGTACAAAACAAACAACCCAATGCTTCCACAGACAAAAAGACGCCAGAACTCACGACTCTTCTGCAAATCTTCCATACCTCAAGCATAACTATCCCTAATAACCCTTGTCGTCCAGTTCTTGCCAAAGTGAAGGCTCTAACAAGTTCAATCTAGCTCTATTGCTGCTCCTGCATAACGCCTGATTCTGTCCCTTCTTGTGCTATAGTTGGCTCCACTAGCTCATCCAAGATTGGTGTATGGTCATGCAGATGGTCACTAGGGGAGTCATCCACCAGAAGCGGTTTATGTGCTTTATTGCCAGTTTCTTGATTATGAGTTGCTTGAGATACGGCACTTTTAATTCTCACACTAGATGACTTGTTTCTCTCAGAAGGCAGTACGGGAAGCGATTTCCGAATTGGCTTCTTTGCTTTGATGGGAGGCACTCTAGATTGTTGGTTTCTCAATACTTCTTCACCAAGGCTTAAACGACCAGATGGACGGTTTCCATCGCCATTTTCTTCAGACCCCTCACTAGAGGAGCTCTTCCTTCGCCCGAGCTTGGGAGATCTAGCTCTTGTTGGGGGTATCTGTTAGACAAAGATATTCATATACTCAATGGGGCAAGAAATGGTTCCAGATCCTCACAAGAACAAGCAATTTGTATCCAGAAGTTTGTAATGATAAAATTGAGAGAAATGTAGCACAAATAATTGAAAGAGATAGAAATAGCCAAATATCACGTTAAAAAATCAGTATAGAGCAATTCAATATATATCAAATTCAGGAGAGGGAAAGAGAATGAATTAATCCACCTCATGAGTATGACAACCACAGAATCATTTGTATTTTGTAAGTACAATCTACAAACTAGAAATTGCAAAGAATTTGCAGCCAAAGAAAGAATAGTGCTCTGGCAAAGATATAGCCAATGCTAAATTCTATTTACACA